>CADEHL010000858.1:0-22051 GCA_902827135.1 Harpagifer antarcticus | reverse complement strand
TCTGAACGAGTCTAACCCTAAAGTCATCTGAACTAGTCTAACCCTAAAGTCATCTGAATTAGTCTAACCCATTATTTTGTAATGGATTTTCAGAGTGGACCTCCGGAGATGTTCCCGGCGTCCTCACATCGTGAAGGACGAGCCGTTCTCAGTGGACACGGAGCGGCGGGTGGACACGAAGATCTCGGAGGTGACCCTGGAGAAGCGCCGGGGCCCGATGTACCTCTTCCCCAGGCACCACAGGTCCTGCACGATCCTCCGGAAGTGGTTCCTGAATTTCACCCCGACGAAGGCGTACAGCACGGGGTTCAGGCAGCAGTGCAGGTAGGCCAGGGTCTGCGTCACCGTCTTGGCAGTCTTCAGGAAGTCCACATCCTCGCAGGTCTGCAGATTGAACATGCTGGCGGTGTCGTACAGCAGCGTGAGGTTGTAGGGCAGGTGGCAGACCACGAACACCGCCACCACGGCCAGCACCACGCGCACCGCCTTGTGGCGCTGGAAGTTCCTGGCCTTCAGCAGCGTGCCCACGATGGCGCTGTAGCAGAAGACCATGACGAGCAGCGGCAGGAACAAGCCCACGGCCAGCTGCATGCTGGGCAGCGCCACCTTGGAGGTCAAAGCCTTGGTGGAGTCCATGAACCTGACCTCGCAGACGTACTCTGTGCTGTCGGTGCTGTTCCCGTGCTCCTCGTCGTAGGAGTAGTCCCTGCCGTGGGTCGGCTGGTACAGGCTGTAGAAGTAGAAGGAGGGCACGGACAGCAGTACTGCGAGCGCCCACACGGCGGCGCAGATGAGGCGGCTGTAGGCCAGCGAGCGCAGTTTGAAGCTGCGGCGCGCCTGCACGATGGCCACGTAGCGGTCGCTGCTGATGCAGGCGAGCAGCAGCGTGCCGCTGTACAGGTTCACGCTGTAGGAGCCGCGCAGCAGCTTGCACACCACCGGACCCATGGACCACGCCGTCAGCTCGTTGTAGACGATGAGCGGCAGCGAGGCCACGAACAGCAGGTCGGCCACCGCCACGTTCAGCAGGTACACGTCCGTCATGGACTTGGTCCTCTTGTAGAGGGTGTAGGTGACGATCACCAGGCTGTTGCCCACCAGGCCCAGGATGCAGATGATGGAGTGAACGTATGGCCCGACGACCAGCTGCACACTGTGGTTGTTCTGCTGAGCACACGGAGGGACCAGGTCGTAGTCAAAGTCTGTGTCCAGATACGATTGGTTGGACACATCCTCCAGTGAGTAGCCCATCTTCTGCTGCTGTGGAGAGACAGAAGAAGACGTTTTTGGTTAATAAATATTTGGGGATAATAGACCCAGGGGATCAGTGTCTGGGGACTCAGTCCTGGCTGATTTCCTCTGTGTGTGCTGCTCGGGACGGAAGTGCCATACAAGCATACACAGCTCATGTTTAGAAAGACCTTAAAAGAAGGGCATCAGTGAAGTGGAGCTTCTGTGTGAAAGCAATGTAAAGATTTGTATTGAACAAATCGCCGAATTCTGGGGGTTTCAGCGGCCAAGCACAGCAGTTGAAAATAAGCAGCCAGAGATATTACTGCTATCGCCTCTATAAACACGGCTCCAGCTACAGCCGCGGGTGTGTGTGTGTGTAAACCGCCCCGTGCTTGTGGAGCTGGAGAAGTGCAGCTGAGAGGGAGAAAGTCACATGTTTTTGCCTAGAAAGTTTTAACTCACACCACCGCCATCTCTATTTAAAATGGAAAAAGAGATGGTCTAAAAAGCACCCGTTGCTTGCGACCCCTTTCTCATGGTTAGACGGACCAGCGCGAGGTGCGTGCATCGCCCGATGCGCCACAGTTCCCTAGACATTGAGGAGCTGGTGACGGTCCGGGGTGCATACATAAAATTATAGGCTAATTGATCACAGGTGGGTAGTGGCTCGCAAACGTAGAGCAAACTGTGTTTCATCATTGGATGAGCTCGATGGCAAGTGTATAGGCTGGTCGTGTCGGACTACAGTCAACTGGGCTGTCGTTTGGAGAGAAAGGGAAGAGGGAAAAGTCTGTGGGCTCCGGTCGGGGGGGCACAGCGCCACTAGAAATGGATAGTGGTGTCGCAAGAGGATAAGTTAGTTATCGCTCTTGGACGGCTTTCGGGCACCGATCTATGACTTGTATACAAGGGTGGGTGCGTGAGTCAAGGCGCCCCATCTGCAATTCCCCACCCCCTCTGAAACCTCCTAATTCGGACTAAATTGAGCTGGATGAGCTTTGCTGTCACGCTGGTGTTTATTACGAGTTCATGTTTTGTTTGTCTGATTGTTTGTATGGGGGGTCTATATTGGTTTGTCCCGCCATCTTGTGTATGTTTTGTAACAACTAATAATGAATCAGTCCATAGCCAGGGTAAAATGAACTAAACTTTAGTTATCCCACCAAAAGTAAATGACTTGAGGAAAAGAAATAATATAAAGATGTAAAGCAAAATTCTGGTAGAATAAATGTGCTGCAAAATGAGAATAAATAGCAAAAGAGTGTTTTTATGTCCTGCCTCTGAGTGTGCAGAGGAAAAAGTAAACAAGAAGCACACTGTTCAGGGTGCGCGCTGTGTAAGAAGAAAATAAGATTATATTGCTTTAAGAATCCATTCTTAAATGGTATTGCTGGTATGTAAAGATATGTTTGTGACCTTGTATAAACCCTATGCCCCGTCCTGCGCCCCGAGACCCTCAGAGACCTGCCTGAGGAGATCAGGGTTGCAAAATCTGTTTTTTTAGGTCAATGTTGTATTATTTGTTTAATTTATTCTTAAATCTATGTATTGTATGGTGAATAAAAACGTAATGTATTGAACACATTCCGAAACAAAGCAGATAAGACAGAACTAGACTCAGACATAATAAGGAAACTTTGCTGATTGTCTGTTCCAACTGGCCACTGGAATCAGGTAATTAATATAAGTTGAAGTTCAATTACAGTTTTAAAAAATAGTTCAAATTATTTCTCGTATCAACCAATTGGTCTCCATAGACATTACTAAAATTAAAATAGTTGTTAAACTACTGACAAGTTTTCTGAAACCGAGCTTATGAACAACAGAGTAAAGGTCGCTGGTTAAGCCAGGATCAATATATTTGTTGAAGTTTTTTATTGTGTGCATAATAAATGTGTTTAAATTAATTGAGCAATTCTTTAAAAAGTATAATGTTGCAATCTCTTTAAAATAAGTAATTACAGTTAAAAAAATAGATGTTGTTTTCCAAGGGCCCGTCTTTCACAGGCCCACACTTTGAATCATGACACTTCCAAGTCCTACAGAGATCAGTATCACTTTGTGTTGCAAGCCAAATCCAGGGGTTCTACTCGAGCCCAATTTTAAATACCATGAAGAAAAGTATTGAACTCAGCTCGAGCTAAATGTCAAATGTATTTAATTAATGTGCAAGTGTTTTGATTTAGTTAAAATGCTCCAGTCTAGCTTCCTTCGAGTTCAGTCTCATAACATTCTCACTGCTGTGCTGTCCCAAATGTTTTTAAACCTTGGGCAGACAAGCACACACACACACACACACACACACACACACACACACACACACACACACACACACACACACACACACACACACACACACACACACACACACTTTGGATAAGTATTCACCTTATCCAAATTGTAAATTGTTGATTAGTAATTCAAGATTAATTATTAAATTAAATGTGGTACATAACATAGAATAAATAAAATAACTTTGACTTGATCATTTTGTTCACAACATTAGACCTTGTCCTCTAATCTCTACTAGAATAAGATAAGTGTGCATGTGTGGGTGTTTTAACACTCCTGTAATGTACCTAATCTTGTTATCCTTTTCGTTACAGAGCTGGGAAAATGGTGTATTGATTAGATTCTGATCCGTGCAAGTCCAATTTTGACTGACTTTAGTTCTAATGTTAATGTTAATTTGATTTCAACCCATAAGTAATTATTTAGATTAACTCAACATTTCACATGATGATGGATTAGTGTTCCACATTATTTTCCACCCATTTGTTGTGCAATTAGGCCAATGGTAAAGAGAGACATTGATGACCTTGTGTTGGTACGTGGTTCCATTTTGCCTATGGCCTTGGACGGCTTCACTAAGAGTCACCCAGTTCTACCCTGCTACAGTCCGGCTGAGTGCAGTCACAGAGATGCTATGGCTGCTCTACATGAAATGACATTAATGGTCTGGTCCGAGAATGGACACCATTTCCTGCTCCCAGAGAGAATGACGCTCCTCAAACTGAACATTACAGCCGTTGATACTGTCTCACGTGGGTCTGCTCCCCCACCGAGCCATGAACTGAAAGCTTGACATCTGCTTTGAACACCTGGAAGCCACCCTGTCACACCAGCACCAACCCTTGGGTCAGTCAGATGGGATTAACGGCTTCACTTAGGGCATTTGGTTCAGAAATATGACTCTCGTTACCACAGAGTGGGTTGTTTTTTTAAGGCTATTCATACTGCTATGCAGAGGATGCCTGGAAGTTGGCAAGCTGTTAAAAGGCCCCTACTATTTTTAAAATAGGCCTAATGTCAGGGGCCTCTTAGTTCTACATGTATTCACATTATATAGAACAAATGTGTCCACCTGGTAAAAACTCGAGGCTGCACGAAACTCAGGCTACAATACGACCATTCTGTTCTGCTCTAACGATTCCATTGATAGATTCTACGTCAAAACAATTAGCTTTCATTGTTTCCAATGATAACGTCGCCTTAAGTGGAGGAATGCAAACCTGTTTTCAAATGTAAGGTTTTGAATTTGATTAACGTTTCTCAGTAATGACACCCTCAGACACCCACTATCATTCATGCTATGCCATCAGTAATAACTCAGATGTTAAGGGGGATGAAGCTTTTCCTCCCAAATCAGATATGCTTTGTTTTTCAACAAAGGTATACATTTCCTGCTTAATATATGTTTCTCACAATGGTTTTTTTTGCAAGCTGCACACAGGTGATACTGAGTCTTCTCGAGTAATAGATTATAAACTACACCATGCTTAAATAGACTCCTAAGTTATTATTTCATATGTGACATATGTAAGAAAAGGGAGGGAAGAGTCAATTATATTGAGTAATTGATTTTTATATTGGAACATTTATTACTCAAACCTGTTTTATGGAAGAGGAAAAATATATATTTCTGATAAACTAATATTTTATCAAATGGTGAATTAATATAACATTTAGAATCATTGAGAAGGGGTTATATCCAGGGACTAGCTCACCTTTAAATTACAATAACATTTCTCTGCTTTGGACTGATGAGTATATGATTCTTGTATGTTAATTGACTAACACAAACCTTACATGTATGCATGTGCATGTGTCAGGAAGGCTCCCAAATAATTCTGAGGGGCCTATCCTATTTGTGTAATTAAATGATAATGTGCTAATCCATTACTTTGAGTTGTCTGCATTCAGGAAAACATCCCTATCAGGTGTTAACCCAATAGCTAGGACAGCTCTGAAGGCCAAGGGTCCGAGAGAGAGCGTCACACTCTCCGGCTGCAGAGGGCACCCCCATCCACGGGCAAGGAGGCACGAGGTCGTTCGAGATGAGAGGATTCTAATCTTCAACTATCTGAGGAGATGGGATGCTTCTTCACCATTCTGCTCGGTGGGCTCAGGCAGACAACCCTGCGGGACGAGCGAGGGCGTCAGAGGCTTCATACAAGGTTCCTTGTTTCTTGGAGGAGCAGATCTCTTCCTAACCTCTCCCATCACGGGGGGAGACCTGAATGCGCCACTTGGAATACGCAGTTGCACTGCTCTCAAGCAGATAGCAGAAGGAATGCAGGCAGATGAGCCTCCGTTTCACTGGGGGATCACACAGTGCTCACTGAATGAGCCACACAAAAGCAGAGCAATTGGGGGGTTGAAATATGGCGCTCTGAGGACGAAGAGTTTGAGCCAATCAGCACCTCAGTGCTAATCTACAGTATCAGGATGCCTTTACACACACCAGACACTCTTTGTCATAAAGAGAGGAGGAGAACGAGTCAGAAAGACTGAAGGACATGTTCTTCCAGCTCTCGTACAAAGATGAACTTTGAATTGATTTTATATCTTGGATGTTTACAGATGTACAATTAATGACTGTTTTTATATTTCTAATGAACAGACATGTGTTGAATAGTGGTGATTAATATATTTTGCCGGATCAGATTACACCTTCGCACTAAACAAAATTAATTAATTAATATTTTCAGATTATAAAGTATTGAATAATAAGATATTTCTACTATTATCACAGATAATGTTAATATCCTTAATCGTCCAGCAATCAGGCTTAACAACACTAATCTTTAATGTATTATCCATGCACAGAAAGACCTAAAATGATGTTTCAAGTACTGGATTAATTTCAGTTTTGGCCCAAAACAAATATTTATAATATTTCATATAACAATTATGTAGCATATTTGATCCTCAAATTAGAGAAGTATAATTTAAAGAAATTGATATTCTATATTCAACATTAGATAAACACAGAAGAATCCTTTCCAAGTACCATACGTAGATGCTCAGGTAAGTATGGCTAATAGGAATAATTGATAGACTTAATTTGGCACAGATTAGTGGTAGCATTTACAAATGTGATAATTCAAGTTTTAAGAATGTTTAATCCTTCCTTTCCAGGTTTTTACAAAAGTCTTTGAATATTTGCCTAACTTTTCCTTTTCAGATTTTGAACAATGTACTTGACTAAAATGAATGTATTGATTTGACTGTGCCTTACTAATGACTAAAGCGTATGTAAGTAAACGTAAAAGTAATCCTAATATTGAGGACACTGCACTTTTGCAGATTACAGATAGATAAAATAACAACTGTGAATTGTATACCTTAGCTGGATCTCTTAGGATCCTAGATCTTAAAATGCTTTTGACTAGTGATTGCCTTGAAGTAAATCTTTAAAGCGGCAAGCTGGTTTTGATTTTATAGTTTGATGAATGAAATGAACTAATGGTAAATGATAAGAGATATTAGTTTAAAACAAATATTTAGCTATGTTTGCATCTGTGTTTTATGTGTGTTCATTATTGTGCTTTTGACGAAAGATGATCAAACACTGATGAGAGATGATTTTTCCTATTATGATTGGCTGTATCAATCATTGTGATTGAGTGTTTCAATCTTATTCTACTTTGTGATGTAATTAATGTAAGGTGAGACCACACTCAAATCTGGAGACGCCTATTGAGTTGAGTATTGACCAAATTATTATTAGACTAATGTTTTTAGGTTATCATAAATGATACAATATTTCCCTAACAGTCCACTCTTTTTATCATAAATGATAAAAAGAGTGGACTGTTAGGGAAATGATTGTCCTCGACTCCTAGATATGACGTGCATGACCAACCCTGACGTCTGTTTATCTCCTTTAAGGACATAGGCTGCTTCAGCCATAATGTTATTGTTCCCATTCTGTGACCGGGCAACACTAGGTCACAGATGGTCTGTTGTTGTGGGTCGATCGATTGAAGCAGCAACCACTGTAAGGTATATTCTTGGTTAATTCTACTGCTCTGTGTCAGTCAGGTTACTCTTTTAATTGTTCTGCTGTCATTTTAGCTGGTAGAGATCTGTACATCTCAGATCTGCTCAGAGGAAAGCTGTAATTCTGCTCATCTCTGAAGCCCAGTCGAAACCGCGTGAGAATATACACGCCCTGCCCAGCTGATTGCGTGAAGTACATACACGCTGTGAATTAATTATTTGCCAGCTGAAAAGCATTTAAATACGCATTTAAAAACTGAAAAAAACTCAGTCTTCATAGCGATCCGGTCGCGGCAAGATCGATTGAAGCAGCAACCACTGTAAGGTATATTCTTGGTTAATTCTACTACTCTGTGTCAGTCAGTTTACTCTTTTAATTGTTCTGCTGTCATTTTAGCTGGTAGAGATCTGTACATCTCAGATCTGCTCAGAGGAAAGCTGTAATTCTGCTCATCTCTGAAGCCCAGTCGAAACCGCGTGAGAATATACACGCCCTGCCCAGCTGTCGCCCATCAGCTGTAGAGAGTTAACTAATTAGAGGGGCGTGGCCCCACTGCTGTGTGAACTCATCAATCAGGCTCCTTTTTAGTTAGCTATTTCCTGGAGCGTCAGCTTCAGCGTCAGACAGACAAAGACATTGGAGTCCTGCGGGAGTCACGAGGGAGGCAAAGAGGAGGCAAATCCTACTTTGATTGAGCTAAGTATCGCTGGTATTTTATTTCATTTTGGTTAGTCCCGCATACTATAATCATGTGTATTTTCTCCATTCCCGTTCATGTGTCCTCTCGCCACTATCACTGGCCCCGTGTATCTCGTAATCGAAATATTCGGCCTGCTCTGGTCTATCCCTCATGCTCCTCTGACATCCAACACTTAGTTTCAGGTGGCCTGTGGAACTGCCAGTCAGCTGTTCCTAAGGCTGACTTCATCTCTGGCTACGCTTCCCTGCAGTCCCTGGATTTCCTTGCCCTCACGGAGACCTGGATTACTCCATCCAACACATCCACCCCAGCAGCTCTCTCCACAGCATATTCCTTCTCCCATACGCCCAGACCCACTGGCAGAGGAGGTGGCACTGGTCTCCTGCTCTCTCCCAAATGGAGCTTTTCCCTCTTCAAGCTTCCTAACTTCACTCCTTCCACCTTTGAAGTCCATGCCGTCACAGTAACCCATCCTATACAATTAACCATTGTTGTTCTCTACCGTCCACCAGGCGCCTTGGGGGACTTCTTGGAGGAGTTAGATCATCTTCTCTCACACATCCCTGAAACTGGCCCTCCGGCTGTACTTCTCGGAGACTTCAACCTCCAGACGGGGAAGATAGACGAACTAATATCTCTGTTAACCGCCTTCGCTTTCTCATTGTCTCCATCCCCACCAACTCATAAAGCTGGCAATGTCCTTGATCTCATATTCTCAAGGAACTGCACTACTTCTAACCTCTCTGTTAACCCGCTCCACACATCCGATCACTTCTTCCTTTCATTCTCTCTACCCCTTTCCAGACATAACAAAATAATCTCTTCTCAGCCTGCACCTGTCCGCCGTAACCTTCGTTCCCTCTCCCCCTCTACCTTTGCCTCATCGGTGCTCTCAGCCCTCCCTTCCTCTGATTCGTTTCAACTCCTGCCTCCAAACTCTGCTGCAGAAACTCTCCTCTCTACTCTCTCATCCTCTCTGGACTCTCTCTGTCCTCTCTACTCTCTCATCCTCTCTGGACTCTCTCATCCTCTCTGTCCTCTCTCTCGGTCCTCTCACATCTCGGCAGGCTCGTCAGTCCCCCCCTGCTCCCTGGCTAAATGACGCACTGCGTGCTAATAGAACCGTCCTTCGGGCAGCAGAGCGGAAATGGTGGAAATCCAGACACCGTGACGACCTCCTAACCTATCAAGCTCTCCTCTCCTCTTTCTCTACCTCCATCTCTCAGGCAAAGAGCACTTTCTTTCAAGATAAGATCCAATCTTCCTATTCCAATCCCAAAAAACTATTTTCCATCTTCTCCACCCTCTTGGACCCTCCCAAAGCCCCTCCCCCCTCCTCACTTCTGTCAAGCGACTTTGTTAACCACTTCGAAAAAAAGGTTGATGATATTCGCTCTTCTTTTTCTGACTCACCTTTACTGACCGCTGGGTCACCAGACCCTCCTTTCAACCACTCACTAACCTCCTTTTCCCCTCTCTCTCCATGTGAGGTTACCCTCATTACCTCTGCCCGCCCTACCACCTGTCCTCTGGACCCTATCCCTTCAAACCTCCTTCAGACTATCGCTCCTGAAATTCTACCGTTTCTCACCCATTTCATCAACACTTCTCTAACTTCTGGTCACTTTCCAAACAGTCTCAAGGAGGCGAGAGTAAACCCTCTCCTAAAGAAACCCACTCTCAACCCGTCTGATGTTATAAACTACAGGCCTGTCTCTCTCCTCCCGTTCCTGTCTTTAAACAACTCTCCTGTTATCTCCATCAGAACAACCTTCTGGATCCGCACCAGTCTGGTTTCAAGGCAGGTCACTCCACAGAAACGGCCCTCCTTGCTGTCACTGAGGAACTGCACACTGCTAAAGCAGCATCCCTCTCCTCTGTCATCATCCTGTTGGACCTGTCAGCTGCATTCGACACGGTGAACCATCAGATCCTCCTTCGCACTCTCCAAGAACTTGGAGTTTCAGGCTCTGCACTCTCCCTCCTCGCCTCATACCTCAAAGACCGTACCTACAGGGTAACTTGGAGAGGGTCTGAGTCTGACCCTTGTCAATTAACTACAGGGGTCCCTCAGGGCTCTGTTCTTGGTCCCCTCCTTTTCTCTCTGTACACAAACTCGCTCGGATCAGTCATTAGCCCGCATGGTTTCTCATACCACTGCTATGCTGACGACACCCAATTGATTCTGTCCTTTCCCCGCTCAGAGACCCAGGTCGTCGCACGCATCTCTGCTTGTCTAGCTGACATCTCTCAGTGGATGTCTGCTCATCACCTCAAGCTCAACCTTGACAAGACTGAACTGCTTTTCCTTCCGGGAAAAGATTGTCCTACTCTTGACCTGACGATCAACATCGGCACCTCTGTTGTTTCCCCGACTCTGACCGCAAGGAATCTGGGTGTGACCCTGGAGAACAACCTGTCCTTCACTGCAAACATCGCTGCTACAACCCGTTGCTGCAGATACACGCTGTACAACATCAGGAAGATTCGTCCCCAGCTGACCCAGAAAGCCACCCAGGTTCTGGTCCAGGCTCTCGTCATCTCACGCCTAGACTATTGCAACTCCCTCCTGGCTGGTCTAGCTGCATGTGCCATCCGACCTCTGCAGCTCATCCAGAATGCAGCGGCTCGTCTGCTCTTCAACCTTCCTAAATGTTCCCCCCCCCACTCCGCTCCTCCGCTCCCTCCACTGGCTCCCGGTAACTGCTAGAATCCACTTCAAGACACTAGTACTTGCGTACCATGCTGCGAATGGATCTGGCCCTTCCTACATCCAGGACATGGTTAAACCGTACACCCCAGCACGTGCACTCCGCTCTGCATCAGCCAAACGACTCGCTGCACCCTCGCTGCGAGGGGGACCCAAGTTCCCATCAGCAGAAACACGTGGGTTTGCTATCCTGGCTCCAAGATGGTGGAATGAGCTCCCCATTGACATCAGGACGGCAGAAAGCTTACACACCTTCCAGACTGAAAACTCATCTCTTTAGATTCCACTTCGAGCGATAGAATTACTATCAAAGCACTTATATACTAACATAGGACTGGCCTATCTATAGCCAGCTGAGTAGCACTTGAAATGTGTGGCTCTATGATACCTGTTGTACTTATATGATTCTGTTTTTCTTCTGGGCTGTGTCTTCCTGGTCGTATGTACTTATTGTAAGTCGCTTTGGACAAAAGCGTCTGCTAAATGCAATATAATGTAATGTAATAATGTAATGGGTGCACTGGGACACTTCCTTCTTTGTTATTTGTGGACTCCAAGGTATGAAATCTTCGAGGCCATAGGTGACGGATGCAAGTGACTTAGTGTGCCCAACTGTCTAAACTATCTTATCAAAATATGTTGATCACTCTCTGTGAAACCAGTTAAATGGGCTAACGAGAGAGAGGCGCTTCAGAATTGACGTGGCAACCCACCCGTGCAGTCTCACCGTGACTGCTGTGACTTGTGATGTGAATCCTCCGGCCGTAACTCCAAATAAACCATCAGTGTTTGACATCAAAAGCTTCTGCTCTACCGTGTCTCCTTCCTGAGTCGGTGACTCCTAATTGCACTGCTACACAGAAGTTTCCTCCACATTGACAATATCAGTCTGTTTGAATCTGCATCCTGGCGGTTTGGACTCAGAGAAATAATGAAGGAAATTATTCACATTTTTAAGAAATATGAATGATGTTGTGATCGTTCCGCAGGACTTTGAAATATGATCCGTCCACGAATGAATATTCGGCATGTTATTTAAGAACAGCCAGTCGGAGAGCCGGCTAGCATCATGAGACATGTATTGGAGAAAGCTTTTAATTAGTTTTAACTTCGCAAAAACATTTTGCTTCTTTCTTGGACTGGGAGAAATGCCTGTACAGTGATGTAAGTACGATTGTAGATAGGAGTCTATGCTCTTTGGAAATGGTAGACAAACATTTGCTCCATCCGTCACGGCAGCAGAGACATCCAGTCTACTCGGCTGTAGCTCTTTTTTGAGTCTTGAAAGGAGGGTTTTCACTTCAATAGTGAGCGTCTCTTTTTGAGCCATCAAGGCCACGTGTTGTCGTCTCACTTGTCTGCAGTCTTCATTGTCACTCTCTGTATGTGGGTGGACGGACGGAGGGTGCCTGGGGCTTACGTTTGATCCGCCTTTATCCAACATGGTGACC
Source organism: Harpagifer antarcticus (assembly GCA_902827135.1). Classification (NCBI taxonomy): domain Eukaryota; kingdom Metazoa; phylum Chordata; class Actinopteri; order Perciformes; family Harpagiferidae; genus Harpagifer; species Harpagifer antarcticus. The sequence goes on along the minus strand of CADEHL010000858.1, from coordinate 9,671 downwards.
ATTGCAATGGTGGGTTTTCGTTCAAGTAACTCTCTCAGTAGCTGTAATGTCACATTATGCTTTATCCTTGCCAATAGCTGATGTCTCTCAAGGTTAGGGTTGCCAGAAACTGACCATGATCAAAATCGATTATTCGGCAGCCCTGGCGAATAATAATCGATTATTATCGGTTTTTACCTGCCGCTTTGCTCATCTTTAGTTGCACGTGTGAGGGAGAGGAGGGGGGGGGCGGGGTCGGTGTGTAGCGTGCTGCAGCAGCAGTCTGCTCTGCACGCAGGCTTCCTCCAAGTTTACAGTAGAACAAACTGGTGGTGTGACCAATGGCCATTTACAATTATTAATACTATTACTATTATTAGCATTATTCTATATTTTGGTTGAAACTAAGCCAGAAAAAAAAATAATTAAACATAAATAATAAAAAAAATATAAATAAAATCGATTTTTAAAAATAATATTCGATTATGGAGACTGTAACGAATAATCGAATAATCGAATAATCGCTGGCATCCCTACTCAAGGTGCGATAACTCACGGTGTTGTTGAGAAGCATGTCGATCCAGTCGACCGCCAGCATACGAACATTCTGGTTGGGGACTCGGCACTTTGCGAATATTAACCCTTCCTTGCGCCATATTCAGCAGGATAGCTCTCTCTTCAAGATTGCGGACAGCGCGCCAGTTTTTAAGGTGTTTGTTCAAAGCTCGATGGAACCCTTTGCAGACCGGGCATTGAGGCGACATGATTACTGAAACAGCCAGTCAAAACATGTCGAAAAAAGACCGAGAATTGCGAATCCTGTGGCCGCTGAAAGAACCGTCTGTGTACCGTAATGTGATTAGCATTTGCATTAGCTCAGCACTCCAGGTGTGACTAATCAACACTGATTAGCTGAAACGCGGAGCCCCTGCGAACCACTGTTGATTGGCTGACTGGCAGCGCATGCAACTCATGTGGGGACTGGGGACTGTACATGTACAGCCAATGGCTGGAGACTATGCCAGCCAAGAGATGGCTGTTTGGATGACATTGAGAGGAACGGTGGACATTTGCAGGACATAATGTGTAAATGATGGACACAACGTGGAACAAAGTATACCTCTGAGTTCTCTGAACTAAAGTCCACATGTGCTTTAGCTCCGTAGTATTGATCTCATCTTGGTGTCTATGTTCTGCTCACTCAGTGTGATGTACCAACAGGATGAATCTCAGCTTCATCCAAACTAAACTGTTGTTGTTTCCTGTGAGTTGTGTTCCAGCGATGCAGTGAACACAACACATGAGCAGCACCTCTACTGTTCTCAGTCTAACTGCTGACACACACCTGATGAAAGCTGTTCTTACCTTCTGGAGAGAATCTGCTGATGAGTGACGGTGGAATGAATCAGCAGCTCCAAGCAGAGACAGAACTAACATGTGACTCCCAGCAGGAGGTCTCCACAGCTCTGTTGATTCACATACAGTCTAACTCTGTGTGTTCATGTCCAGCTGAACTCTGGACCCAAGGAGCTGGAGCACCTCAGGTCAAACATTAACACACTTTATTAAACATTATCATCCTGATCATAAAGGTCTGCAGTTTTATCCTCAGAGACTTTGATTTTACAACATGGAAATAAAAAGAGGCAAGGTGCACACAGCCCAGAACCCCGAGGAGATTAGAGATGGTGCTCCGGGTCCAGGGAGACAGCTAGCACTTGGAGCGAGGCTGAATCCTGGCCCCCAACTCCCCACCGGATACATCTCTCACTCCAGGGAGCTCTGGGAAACATTACCCACCAGGGCCAGAAAAGGACATCAGACATGTACAACACGTGCCCCAGGTTTACTTCTTGAAGATAGTTTATTTTATGAAACAACAGACAGAATACAGCTTTGTTCTGAGGTCGAGAGAACAAGTTCAAAGTCAATGTCTTTCTTCTGCATTTGATATAAACACTACATGAACACCCTATAAATGATGAATGCAAGTAATACATAGGTGTTCAAGTTGATTTCATCCTGTTCACATTTCCTGCTTTTCCTTTCCAAGGACACCCGAGAGCAACACTCGGGAAATCAGATTAGGTTCCACAGAAGACTTTGGAAGTTTGAGTGGACCGCTTTCTGTTGAGCGCTTTTCCAGGTGTTTCTGAATATTCCGACAATTTTAAAATGATGTATTTTTTCGGAGAATCTGACCATTTTCACTTCCATCGGAAAGTTTGGGATATTTTCAAATTATGTATTTTTTTCGGAATATCTGAAAATTCAGACTTTTTCTTGAAAATAAAAAATTATGTATTTTTTCTGACATTCTGAAAATTGTAAAATTCTGACTTAATAAATGTGTGACTCGTCTCTGAGTTTACAGACAGCTCAACCTGACATGGATAAAGTGATAATAAACTAGACCTTAGATCATTTTCTGTATTTATTTTATTCACTGAAAAGTTGTGGTGTTAAAATATTGGTCTTGTTTATTCAGGACGCTGAGTAGAGAGTCTGAGGTCAGTTTGAAAACACAGCTGGTACATTTTGTATGTAAACAGATGAGGAAACTTTAATCTTTGCGTTGGTCGCCCGGCTGTGGGTTTCCTTCTCATCTCACTTTAGGAAGTCCTGAAGACGTCAGGAAACATTAAAGATGCAGGTGTTTGTGTCTCGCGTTAAAGCCCTCGGGTTCGTCCGTGATGAAGCCTGTGCTCATCATAGTGCCAATGGGGAACCTAATGAAGAACCTCTAGGGAACCGGAGGATTTTCAGAGTGGACCTCCGGAGATGTTCCCGGCGTCCTCACATCGTGAAGGACGAGCCGTTCTCAGTGGACACGGAGCGGCGGGTGGACACGTAGATCTCGGAGGTGACCCTGGAGAGGCGCCGGGGCCGGATGTACCTCTTCCCCAGGCACCACAGGTCCTGCACGATCCTCCGGAAGTGGTTCCTGAATTTCACCCCGACGAAGGCGTACAGCACGGGGTTCAGGCAGCAGTGCAGGTAGGCCAGGGTCTGCGTCACCGTCTTGGCAGTCTTCAGGAAGTCCACATCCTCGCAGGTCTGCAGATTGAACATGCTGGCGGTGTCGTACAGCAGCGTGAGGTTGTAGGGCAGATGGCAGACCACGAACACCGCCACCACGGCCAGCACCACGCGCACCGCCTTGTGGCGCTGGAAGTTCCTGGCCTTCAGCAGCGTGCCCATGATGGCGCTGTAGCAGAAGACCATGACGAGCAGCGGCAGGAAGAAGCCCACGGCCAGCTGCATGCTGGGCAGCGCCACCTTGGAGGTCAAAGCCTCGGTGGAGTCCATGAACCTGAGCTCGCAGACGTACTCTGTGCTGTCGGTGCTGTTCCCGTGCTCCTCGTCGTAGAAGTAGTCCCTGCCGTGGGTCGGCTGGTACAGGCTGTAGAAGTAGAAGGAGGGCACGGACAGCAGTACTGCGAGCGCCCACACGGCGGCGCAGATGAGGCGGCTGTAGGCCAGCGAGCGCAGTTTGAAGCTGCGGCGCGCCTGCACGATGGCCACGTAGCGGTCGCTGCTGATGCAGGCGAGCAGCAGCGTGCCGCTGTACAGGTTCACGCTGTAGGAGCCGCGCAGCAGCTTGCACACCACCGGACCCATGGACCACGCCGTCAGCTCGTTGTAGACGATGAGCGGCAGCGAGGCCACGAACAGCAGGTCGGCCACCGCCACGTTCAGCAGGTACACGTCCGTCATGGACTTGGTCCTCTTGTAGAGGGTGTAGGTGACGATCACCAGGCTGTTGCCCACCAGGCCCAGGATGCAGATGATGGAGTGAACGTACGGCCCGACGACCAGCTGCACACTGTGGTTGTTCTGCTGAGCACACGGAGGGACCAGGTCGTAGTCAAAGTCTGTGTCCAGATACGATTGGTTGGACACATCCTCCAGTGAGTAGCCCATCTTCTGCTGCTGTGGAGAGACAGAAGAAGACGTCCCACTGAGAACCATTGACTACATCAAAGAGTCACTCTGTGTTCTGTAGGTGTTAGTGCATGTGAACACTCACGCTCCTATTGGCTAGCGCTCCTACACATTGTACCGATAGGCTAAGGGGCGGGACATCTCTAATCTCTGATATACACCTGAACATCAGCAGGAGAGGACTCTTTAAAGTAGAGACACTACATACTGATATACACCTGAACATCAGCAGGAGAGGACTCTTTAAAGTAGAGACACTACATACTGATATACACCTGAACATCAGCAGGAGAGGACTCTTTAAAGTAGAGACACTACATACTGATATACACCTGAACATCAGCAGGAGAGGACTCTTTAAAGAAGAGACACTACATACTGATATACACCTGAACATGAGCAGGAGAGGACTCTTTAAAGAAGAGACACTACATACTGATATACACCTGAACATCAGCAGGAGAGGACTCTTTAAAGTAGAGACACTACATACTGATATACACCTGAACATCAGCAGGAGAGGACTCTTTAAAGTAGAGACACTACATACTGATATACACCTGAACATCAGCAGGAGAGGACTCTTTAAAGTAGAGACACTACATACTGATATACACCTGAACATGAGCAGGAGAGGACTCTTTAAAGAAGAGACACTACATACTGATATACACCTGAACATCAGCAGGAGAGGACTCTTTAAAGTAGAGACACTACATACTGATATACACCTGAACATCAGCAGGAGAGGACTCTTTAAAGTAGAGACACTACATACTGATATACACCTGAACATCAGCAGGAGAGGACTCTTTAAAGTAGAGGCACTACATACTGATATACACCTGAACATCAGCAGGAGAGGACTCTTTAAAGTAGAGACACTACATACTGATATACACCTGAACATCAGCAGGAGAGGACTCTTTAAAGTAGAGACACTACATACTGATATACACCTGAACATCAGCAGGAGAGGACTCTTTAAAGTAGAGACACTACATACTGATATACACCTGAACATCAGCAGGAGAGGACTCTTTAAAGTAGAGACACTACATACTGATATACACCTGAACATCAGCAGGAGAGGACTCTTTAAAGTAGAGACACGACATACTGATATACACCTGAACATCAGCAGGAGAGGACTCTTTAAAGCAGAGACACTACATACTGATATACACCTGAACATCAGCAGGAGAGGACTCTTTAAAGTAGAGACACTACATACTGATATACACCTGAACATCAGCAGGAGAGGACTCTTTAAAGCAGAGACACTACATACTGATATACACCTGAACATCAGCAGGAGAGGACTCTTTAAAGTAGAGACACTACATACTGATATGCACCTGAACATCAGCCGGAGAGGACTCTTTAAAGTAGAGACACTACATACTGATATACACCTGAACATCAGCAGGAGAGGACTCTTTAAAGTAGAGACACGACATACTGATATACACCTGAACATCAGCAGGAGAGGACTCTTTAAAGCAGAGACACTACATACTGATATACACCTGAACATCAGCAGGAGAGGACTCTTTAAAGTAGAGACACTACATACTGATATACACCTGAACATCAGCAGGAGAGGACTCTTTAAAGTAGAGACACTACATACTGATATACACCTGAACATCAGCAGGAGAGGACTCTTTAAAGTAGAGACACTACATACTGATATACACCTGAACATCAGCAGGAGAGGACTCTTTAAAGTAGAGACACTACATACTGATATACACCTGAACATCAGCAGGAGAGCACTCTTTAAAGTAGAGACACTACATACTGATATACACCTGAACATCAGCAGGAGAGGACTCTTTAAAGTAGAGATACTACATACTGATATACACCTGAACATCAGCAGGAGAGGACTCTTTAAAGTAGATACACTACATACTGATATACACCTGAACATCAGCAGGAGAGGACTCTTTAAAGTAGAGACACTACATACTGATATACACCTGAACATCAGCAGGAGAGGACTCTTTAAAGTAGAGACACTACATACTGATATACACCTGAACATCAGCAGGAGAGGAATTCTTTAAAGTAGAGACACTACATACTGATATACACCTGAACATCAGCAGGAGAGGACTCTTTAAAGTAGATACACTACACACTGATATACACCTGAACATCAGCAGGAGAGGACTCTTTAAAGTAGAGACACTACATACTGATATACACCTGAACATCAGCAGGAGAGGACTCTTTAAAGTAGAGATACTACATACTGATATACACCTGAACATCAGCAGGAGAGGACTCTTTAAAGTAGATACACTACACACTGATATACACCTGAACATCAGCAGGAGAGGACTCTTTAAAGTAGAGACACTACATACTGATATACACCTGAACATCAGCAGGAGAGGACTCTTTAAAGTAGAGACACTACGTACTGATATACACCTGAACATCAGCAGGAGAGGACTCTTTAAAGTAGAGACACTACATACTGATATACACCTGAACATCAGCAGGAGAGGACTCTTTAAAGTAGAGACACTACATACTGATATACACCTGAACATCAGCAGGAGAGGACTCTTTAAAGTAGAGACACTACATACTGATATACACCTGAACATCAGCAGGAGAGGACTCTTTAAAGTAGAGACACTACATACTGATATACACCTGAACATCAGCAGGAGAGGACTCTTTAAAGTACAGACACTACATACTGATATACACCTGAACACCAGCAGGAGAGGACTCTTTAAAGTAGAGACACTACATACTGATATACACCTGAACACCAGCAGGAGAGGACTCTTTAAAGTAGAGACACTACATACTGATATACACCTGAACATCAGCAGGAGAGGACTCTTTAAAGTAGAGACACTACATACTGATATACACCTGAACACCAGCAGGAGAGGACTCTTTAAAGTAGAGACACTACACACTGATATACGCCTGAACATCAGCAGGAGAGGACTCTTTAAAGTAGTAATGTTTCTTAAGTTCGTAGTAGCTTCTGAAGCGGCAGCGTTTCTCCCGATGGGGAGTTCGGGGTCGTTGCGCGTCGGCCTCCGTAGGTCACAGAGGGGGAAGACGTGCATTAGACTAAATGATATGTAAGTGGCACAGAGCTGGGTGACAGCGCTGTGGTCGCTGCAGGACGTCTGTTCTCAGGAGAGACAGGAAGTCTGCAGAGAAACCAGGTCAGTGACCCAGATCAGAGGCTCCTCACAGCGCCACAGGAACACAAACCACCTGCAGACGAGAACCTCCTTGAGATGAAAACAAGTCAAAGAGATAAATGTGCAGCTAACAGAAAGTTATTTTAACAAGTCCCTGAAAGGTAATAAAATAAAGGTTTTTAAACCCAAAGTCTGAAGTTTTAGATCAGACATATATTATAATGATTTAATTTAAATGATAGCATGAAGCCATTAAACTCTTGTCAGAGCAGAGCACAGAGACATGTGCAGATAATACTCTAAACATGTACTATTATTATAAAGAGAGATCAATTACATAAATATAAATAATGAAGCCTATTCCCAGAAACAAATTACTTTTAAAGATCTTATTCTGGACTTTCCATCAAACGTCACATGTTCATGTTACCAGTGTTCTGAGTTTATTGATCAGACCCTGACGAATGCGCTGCCAGCTGATTCACTGCCCGAGCTGTAGCTCCTCTGTTCACCCTCTGTCTGAAACCAGAGCTGCTCTGATTGGTTAGCTGGCCGTCTCTACTGTGATTGGTCAACCAGCTTAGAGATGTCCCGCCTCACGTTCAATGTGTTGGAGCGCTAGCCAATAGCAGCGTGCGTGTTCCGTAGTGATGTCACCGTGTCCTGGAAGTAAACAACAACAGTCTAGAGACGGTGAGTCCTCGCTTCAGTTCTGTGGAACCTAATCAGCTGCTCGGACTCCTGTGAGCGCAGATAAACGCTGATGTTTACCGACAGCTGGCTGTTCCTCAAACGCCTCACAGTTCCCGCTCTGCACTTCCGCTCTCTGCAGGTCGTCCTCTGCGACTTCTCGTTTTTCAAATGTCAAACAGACTTCAGTTTGATGTTGGAGACGCAGACTTTATTTTAATTCTGTGCCGATAAAAGGTGCACTTTCTGTGCGTGTAACGACTTCCTTTAAATCCACTTCCTTCATTTCTATGTATTCCGCAGCCTGAGCAGTTTCCTCTGTGAATACTCGACTAACGAGTGAGAGGACGCATTCACACCAGCCGTGCTCAGCCCCTTTGAATCCAACCCCGCTGCCTTTGGTTTGGGTCGGTGTGAACGCAGTACGAGACCCCTGAAGTGAACTGAACCACCTGAAAGAGGTGGTCTCAGACCCCTGAACTAAGCAACCTGAAAGAGGTGGTCTCAGACCCCTGAACTGAACCACCTGAAAGAGGTGGTCTCAGACCCCTGAACTGAACCACCTGAAAGAGGTGGTCTCAGACCCCTGAACTGAGCAACCTGAAAGATGTGGTCTCAGACCCCTGAACTGAACCACCTGAAAGAGGTGGTCTCAGACCCCTGAACTGAACAACCTGAAAGAGGTGGTCTCAGACTCCTGAACTGAACAACCTGAAAGAGGTGGTCTCAGACCCCTGAACTGAACAACCTGAAAGAGGTGGTCTCAGACCCCTGAACTGAACCACCTGAAAGAGGTGGTCTCAGACCCCTGAACTGAACAACCTGAAAGAGGTGGTCTCAGACCCCTGAACTGAACAACCTGAAAGAGGTGGTCTCAGACCCCTGAACTAAGCAACCTGAAAGAGGTGGTCTCAGACCCCTGAACTGAACCACCTGAAAGAGGTGGTCTCAGACCCCTGAACTGAACAACCTGAAAGAGGTGGTCTCAGACCCCTGAACTGAACAACCTGAAAGAGGTGGTCTCAGACCCCTGAACTGAACCACCTGAAAGAGGTGGTCTCAGACCCCTGAACTGAACAACCTGAAAGAGGTGGTCTCAGACCCCTGAACTGAACCACCTGAAAGAGGTGGTCTCAGCAGCATGAGAATAACCTGCCGATGCTCCAAAGCTCCGGTAGAAATGGGTTGAACAGCATTTCTGTGCACGTGACTTGTGTTTACAGTTCATAGTCCGTTTGAGTTGAACCCGCGTGAACGCAAACCGAACCTTCTGAGAAATGAACCAGAGAAGACACGAGGTGTGTCTGCGACCTGAGAGAGGATGGTAATGGGTTAGGGCTCCGGAGCCAGAGCCCTAAAGGGGAGCCTTATCTCAAAGTGAAAACACAAACAACATTGCTCTAGCGACCTGTCAATCACAGGTAGCCCCGCCCTGAAGCACACGCTGCTTTGCGTCTATTTGACTCTAAAAGGGATCATCATCGACTAAATGAACTTCATGCTGTGTTGGAGAAGACTGGAAGCTACAGATCCAGATCACAGACTCATCAGGGGAATGTTCACTGAGGTAATAAAGAGAGAGAGAAGTAGAACATTTTCTCATAGACTTCTCTACAATCTGAGGACACGCCCCCTCCTGGACGTCAGAGGGAATGCAGGTTTAATTAGCTTCTGCAAAGAACATTGCTGGGCGAGAGCTAAATGCTAACAGCTAGCTCTGGCCCTCCTACGCAGCGTTCACTCCCAATCAGAAACACAGTTCTGAGAACCTTTCAGATGTGGCAAGAGTTTCTCGGTTCTATCTTTTTGTGATGATCATAAGGAGTTCTGATTCCCACCGTCTTTGTTTCTGTACGATATTCACACTGTGAAGTG
>CADEHL010000857.1:1351348-1397868 GCA_902827135.1 Harpagifer antarcticus | reverse complement strand
CGCGTACAGCATCGAAGGTGTAGATCAGCCCTAGAACATCCACAACTAAAAATTGAGGAGAACAGTGTACATAAAGATGACAAAACAGAATGTAAATGAAACAGCTGCCTCAAACAAATGGAAACCTATTGCCCCATCAAGATAAATGCCCCACCCTCTCCCGCCCTCTCCCTCCCATCCTCTACTCCCTCCCACCTCCTCCCATGCCCTAGCCCCCCCTCCCTCCCCCCCCCCTCCCTCCATCTGCCAATGAAATTGGCAATACTTCCTACCTGAATCATCTCTCCTTCTTCAAGGTGTCTCAGTACCCCATCATGGAGATACAAACCTCCTTAGTAAGTGTAACAATTGTGAATAGCAACTGTTAACAAGAACATTGCAAAAGTGCAAGAACATCCCGGGTATAGAATGTAAATACAAAAATGAAAACAATTAAATTAAATTAAAATAGATGTAAACATGTCACATCGTGTGCTGACTTGGCCGAGCAACGTTAGTTATAAAAGAAATTACGTCCCAACAGAACGACGGCTGTAAAGTGCCCAGGCACAATTGTGAACAGCATGACTTAACAAGGACATTCCAAAAAGTGCAAAAAAAAAAACTAAAACAAAAAACAAAACACCCCGGGTATATAGTGAAAATATAAAAATGTAATCATACAAAAAATAAATGTAGACAACATGTCACATTAGCGCTGTCATGGCTAGGTAACGTTAGATTATACAATCAATTGTGTCCCAACATAACGGTTGTAACGTACCCAGTCCACCATCAATGCAGCGCCAGCGTGGTTTAGCCTAGCCTAGCTCAGCCACCACCAGCCTAGCACAACAACAGTGGTTAGTTAGCCGGCTCGCGTTCATAGCCAGCTGCAAAGGCTACAGCCTCTAGGGGCGAGGGGAACCTTTTCTTAGCCCCGCTTCCAAGTGTGATCTGCAGGCGAGCAGGGAACAGAAGAGCCGGTCTGAGGCCTAGGTTGTACAGCTTTGACATGATGTCTCGGTATTTCGCCCGCTGTTCGAGAACCTCCTGTGTGAAGTCTTCGTAGATCTGCACTGGTGTCCCACGGTAGCGGAGATCCCCTCGTCTCTTGCGAGCCTCCCGGACAATCAGGTCCTTGACTTGGTAGCGATGCAGCCGCAAAATCACAGGTCGCGGTCTCGCCCCTGGCTGCGGCCTAGCAGCCGGCGCTCTGTGTGCATGGTCCAGCTCGGGAGGGGATTGGAGAGTTTCATTGCCTAGCAGCTCGACCAAAAGTTCAGAAAAAAAAGGTTGTAGGCCGGGGTCCCTCAATAGACTCAGGAAGTCCAATGATTCTAATGTTATGTCTGCGGCTCCGACCCTCCAGATCTGCGGTCTTCGCTGCTAGCTTAGCATTGCTATCTGCTAATACCGCACATTTCTCCTCGAGTATACGGAGTCGCTGATCTTGCAGATTGGCATTGGTCTCCAGAGAGTCTATCTGTTCCCCATGTTCTGCTACTGTGGTCTGCGTTTGATTCAGCTTCGCCTCCAGTACCGCAAAGGCAGCTTTGAAGTCAGCTGAAATGCTAGCTCTGTGCTCCCTCTGTGCTAGCTCTGAGCTAGCTCTGTGCTCTTCAAGCAGGCTAATTATGCTAGCCATGTCCGCGCCAGCAACTTCACTAGCAATTTCGGTCTTTTTTGCCTGTTTCGTCTCCGTTTTCAACGCAGGTTTCGGCATCACATCGGCTTGTTCTGATTTATAGTATAAATTATGTTCACACAATACGGGTTGAACTCAACTTCGGTGGTTTTAAATTAAATGTAGAAAGTAAGGTCGTGGGAGAACGAGACAACGCAGCCCTCACATGTTCGTCCAACCGGAAGTCACATGATACACTTTTGATGTTTGTTTCATTTCTGCGGTAATGTTACAGAATGTTTCGGAAAATGAAGATTCCAGGACCACTTTAAATGTTTCGTTTATAATCGTTTCCCAATGACCCGGAATAGTACTGCCAGAACGAACAATATCCATAATGTCTTCCAGTTTACAAACTTCAGCCGTTCTTTTTACACAGGGGTCACTACTCATTCTGTTTTCAATCGTCCTCATCACCACCCCTATTAAAAGGATATTGACTATATTGTGTTCAATATATACAGAGCATTTTGCATAGTAGTTCCCCATTTTTATTTTACTTTAAAAGAGAGAAAAGTCAATGTATCAAAAATAAACCCCTGGCTTCAGTCAACTGCTGGTTAATAGTCTTCTTCTTCTCCATCCAACTCGGCCTGGATCTTTTCAAGTCTCTCCTTGAGGCGTCTGCAATTTTTGAGATTGTGAAGAAAAGCCTCCGAAGCGCCTTGGATCCTCGAATCATCCGTGAAAATGTCTTTATCAATAAGAGTCTGGTCGATCTCAGTAATGAAGTCGGTGAGCCATAGTCTTTTCATTAACGCATTGTAATTGTTTCTGAAGTAGAAATCGGACATGTCATTCATAAAATCGTGTTGCCTCTGGCCGGGGTGACTGACTCGACACCCTTTGCAGATTTCTTCTCTGTACCGATGTATCACCCTCTCCACAATATCAACCAACACCGAATTCACTGTGTCCACAAACAGAGACGTCTTGGCCCAAGGAGCAAAATCAGCAGCGGTAGTATTGCCGGATTCGGCGGTCCAGAATGGTGGTGATGATGGTAGTCCAGGAGTCTGTTCCTGGCTGCAACTCGCGGGGGGGTGTCTTGTTTTTTCTCAGATCCATGGCTAGTTTACAACGGTTGTCTTAGTGGGGTCCTTCGTTTTAGAGGATTTGCCGAGTGGAGGGTGGGACTTATTGCGTTGAATGGGGGGAGTCATTTATAGAATTGAGAGTTTTTAAAAAAAAGTTCTTTAAGCGTTGTAGCTTTTTCATCTATCATTTCCAACCACGCAGCAATAGGTCAAAATTAAGAATAAGCAATAGTTTTGTCAAGATTTTACGGAAAAAGTCAAAAAGTATAGTTTTGTCAGAAATATGTAAAAAGTCATTGTGTACAAATAGTATGTTGAAAATCAAAAAGAAAAAGAAAACTCAATTCATTACAATTAATGAATATTTTACCCAGTTCTAAAGTTTTGCACCCCCTAAAGAAAAACCCCCTTCCTTATCAATTACTTCATATTATACCCTTTGTTAAGTGTTGCATACATCAAGGTGTATCTTAAAGTATCTTGGTAGTAGAAAATAACTAAAAAATATGTAAGGTTATCAGAAAAAAAAAGAAAAAACCTTGTTTAACTGAACAAGTGTTTTTACAACAAAACAAAAAACCGCCATTTAAAACAAAATCCTTACAAAAGTACTTCATATTCTACCAGTTGTTAAGTGTTGCACACGCCAAAGTGGGTCTAAAAGTATCTTAGTAACACAAGAGAAGAGAAAAAAGCATTGATGTTAACAGAAACTGGATTGTTCCACTGAAATAATAAATAAATAATTTCGAAAAGTGCGTTTAAAAGAAAATGTATTCAGATAAAGTATTTTGTTTTGAATATTAAGTCCAAGATGGTTACATTTGACCTCTTAAACCATTTGTATTATATTTTTGTTTTCCTGATAAAAGACAGAGTCACCTGAATTAATTTTGTCTCCATACCTTTTTTATTTTTTACATTTTGTAACAATCTTTAAACATTTGTAGAGAACAAACACTGTGGTTAAAATGAGTGTCTTTATGACGTCTCTCACAGCGTTGGTATTTTTCACAAGATTCATTTTTAAACACATCATCTTGATACATAGATAACACATTTTCGTAAGACCTTTTACCTAGGTAGAAAACTCAATGCTTTTCTTTGCGGGGTCCTTAGTTTTTGAAATGATCTGGTGAGGAGGGTATGACTTGTTATGTTGAGTGGGATACTGAGTCCTCTGCAAAAGTGAGAGTCTTTTTCACCTTTATAATGTCCATCGATGTCTGACTCTGTTTAAAAAATTCTTTAAGCTTTGTGGCTTTTCCATCAATCATTTTCAGCCAAGCAATCAGAGGCACCCGAAAGGATGTCTGAAAAACCCCACATGTAGAGTTGAAATACTCCAAAACAAAATCATCTGAGGTGTCCTTTCCCAGCGTCACTAAACGGCTTGCACGGTAATACCACCGCCCCGATGGTCCGCTTTTAGTTTCCCATACGGTGCTTGTCAGGATTCTTCTCACTTCTGGCGGCGGGGGGATATCTCCTTCTTCTTCTTCCTTCACATTGAGGGACAGCGGTGAAAACTCTTCTTTGATCTCGCATGCTGTATGCGTTTCTTTGCTTTTCTTTACAAATATCTTGTACACCGCTGGTTCCACTATGGTTTCTCGATGCACTACTTCTTCCGATACAGTGGTTGCATGTAGATCTCTGTAAGACACCAGAGTTAACACAGCCCAATCTGTTGAGGTCAGTGTCGCTTTAACACTGCGGGGTCCATACGTTTCTCCAATCTTCAGATTGTAGAAATGCAGTTCATTCGCCGTATAGTTGAATACATAACCCCAAACATCGCCATTTTTCAGAGTCCATTCTTCATGAAGTTCTTCGGCTGGAGGCGTCTGAAACCGGCACAGATGCTGCATTCGTTTCTTGATTGGCGCTCCGGACTGATGGCTGTAGGTTGTCACAGGGGTCTCGCTGATTAAACCCATATCTAGGCATCTCTTGGCCATTTTTCTTTTTTGAAAAGGTGACTTGGTGAGTGTAAATGACTGGCTTGTTATTTAGTTTGAGCGCATTTCTTTTTTCACCTATTTCCACCCCTACTTTTAAATGATCTGGTGAGGAGGGCGGGACTTGTTATGTTGAGGGGGAGCGGATCTCTCTGTAAAAAGTGAGAATCTTACCAGTCAAAACTTTTGATTATTTTACATTACACGTATGTAGATACTTTATACATATGGCAACGTAAATAGAAGCTTCATTATCTTAGTAATCTGAACTATGATGTACAACTTGACTTAAACTTAGAGAATTAATAAGCTAACTCTTTTATAACCCCACTAAGTAGTTTGTTTTTGTGTACGTGTGTTGCAGTCTGAAATGAACTGAGACAAAGATATTATTAGCACATTTAATTAAGGTTGATCACAATCATCAAAACAGACGGCGTTGGCCAAATAGAAAAGGTAATAATAAATGCATATTTTAGTTAAATAAATAGGGTATCATTTAATTATCACTAGTTGGCCAAATAGAAAAGGTGATAATAAATGCATATTTTACACCTGGCTGACTGAATGGCTAAACCTGCAACAGAGGATCTGCAACTTTGTGTTATTGGAAAGTTATGATCACGCTCAACATATATCTTTTTATATTTCCTATGGAGTCAAGTTTCTGACCAGCTGATCAATATTAACATAACCTTTTATATATTGGATGTATATCAAATATACTGCAGTTCACTGCTTCATTCGCACTTCTGGTTAAATGCTAATTGTATCTGATATTCCAGGATTTCCCCCACATAGACTTTACTGGGGTGGGCCGCCCAGTATATTAACGGCCGCCCAAGTATATTTCGCGACCCATTTAGTTTTTTAATTTATTTTGAACGCAATGCTGCTCACATGTGGGTCTGCCTCACACAGGGTGACTGGCTGTCTACATGATGTGGCCTGCTGACATGGCCACTGTCATACAGATCATAAATCAAAGCCCTTGATTGGTCTCTGTGTGTCAGTCAAGCTCTGGATAAGCTCAGGTGATGTAAAGGACTCTGAGTGTTTAGATAGTTAACTTAGTCTAAGTTATATACCATGGTAAATACTACTACAAAACCCTGGATCAAATCTAGAGAGGACAACTAAAAAAGTGTAGGGTGGCTGTTTTAAACTAATTCCACCACATATATATATCTTATTCTAACCCTATAATGTATTTACTGAAAAAGAGTCCTCTCCTGCTGATATTCAGGTATGCTGTCGCCATGTATCTGCTTTAAAGAGTCCTTTATCGATGTGTTTAACGATGCATCTTTTGCCCCACACAGAGTGAAACTTAGTTATCACTATTAAAAACTAAATAAGCTCTTTTTAAAATTAATATGAATACCCTCTTTGCAAAAACAGATATATCCTTGTCTTAACAGTTCCCCAAAAACTTGAGAAGAAACATCCTTAGCAGACACCGTGTCTTAATCAGGGGGATTTCTTATCTCAACCCCCACATCAAAGGGGCAACTCTGTGTGTGTGTGTGTGTGTGTGTGTGTGTGTGTGTGGGTGTGGGTGTGTGTGTGTGTGTTAATTGTCTCAGAGTAGGGGTCACCCTGCTTGACCAACAGAGACACAAGAGAAGTTTGTGCACAGATCTCTGACTGTATGCATCTGCACTCAGCATAGACATTCGTTTTCTTGACTGGACCCCCGCGGATAGCTGTTGTCTCATTTCGGCCATTTTTCTTTTTTGAAAGGTGACTTGGTAAGTGGAAATTACTGTCTTTTATTTAGTTTTGAGCCTATTTCTATTTTCATCTAATTCCACCCCCCATAATCTCCTTGCCGAGCAAGGGTGGAGAAAAGGGGGGAGAGGCCGGGGGCACATTGAGCGGCCAGACATCCTAACTTCAGAGAGACTACCTTAACTGACACATGTCTCACTCATAAAAATACCTAAATTAAGATCACAGGCTCATAACATCTAAGGCTAATTAGATTAGATAACCCCTGAATGACCAGACAGCATAACTTCAGAGAGACTACCTTAATCGACACATCAAGGAATTAGACAACTAACCATGTCTCACTCATAAAAATACCTAGATTAAGATCAAAGGGCAAAACAGCAAAGGCTAATTAGATTAGATAACCCCTGAGGGATCAGACAGCATAACTTCAAAGAGACTACCTTAATCAACACATCAAAGAAATAGATAACAAAGGCATTCCACAGGGGGGCTTTTCACACCTACCCTTTATAACACATCACCCCTCACATCAAAGGGTCTCAAACAGTGGGAGGCGGGACATAGCTCTCATAAAAAGCTCTCGACCAATGGGAGGCGAGGGGAGGCGGGACTTAGCTCATTTGGGGGCGTGTCACCTGTCACTTTCTATGCATACTAATGTGATTGAAACAGTATGATTACTACTACTCATAACCTTACATATTTTAGTTATTTTCTGCTACCAAGATACTTTGATGTATGCAACACTTAACAAAGGGTATAATATGAAGTACTTTGTAAGGAATGGGGTTTCTTTAATGGATGCAAAACTTTATAACTTGGTAAAATATTCATTATTTTGTAATGAATTGAGTTTCTTTTTTTTTGATTTTCAACATACTATTGTACACAATGACTTTCCAAATTTTCTTCTGACAAACTATACTTTGACTTTTTCTGTAAAATCGTGACAAACTATTACTTATTCTTTGACCTCTTGCTGCTTGGTTGGAAATGATAGATGAAAAAGCTACAAAGCTTAAAGAACTTTTTAAAAACCCAATTCTATAGATGACTCCCCCCACTCAACGCAATAAGTCCCACCCCCACTCAGCAAATCATCTAAAACGGAGGACCCCACTAAGACGACCGTTGAAAACTAGCCATGGATCTGAGAAAAACCAGGTCTCCCCCTGCGAGTTGCAGCAAGGCAAGGCAAGGCAAGTTTATTTATAGAGCACTTTTCAACACAAGGCAATTCAAAGTGCTTTACAACAAATGAAAGACATTAAGAAAATGGCATTTAAAATCAGTCATTAAAAAGAAAAGCTAATAAAATAAACATTAAAAGAAGAAATACATGGATAAACATTAAAAGAAAAAATACATGGATAAAAGTTACAGTTACTAAGATATGAATAGTTCAATTAAAAGCAACGACAAAAAGAAAAGTCTTCAGCCTGGATTTAAAAGTAGTCAGAGTTGCAGCGGACCTGCAGGTTTCTGGAAGTTTGTTCCAGATATTTGGAGCATAATAACTGAACGCTGCTTTACCATGTTTAGTTCTGACTCTGGGGACAGAAAGCTGACCAGTCCCTGAAGACCTGAGAGATCTGGATGGTTCATAATTTAGCAGTAGATCAGAAATGTATTTTGGGCCTAAACCATTCAAAGCTTTATAAACCAGCAGCAGTATTTTGAAATCTATTATTTGACACACAGGAAGCCAGTGTAAAGACTTCAGAACAGGAGTGATGTGATCCACTTTCTTAGTGTTAGTGAGGACTCGAGCAGCAGCGTTCTGAATCAGCTGCAGCTTCCGAATAGATTTTTTAGTGAGACCTGTGAAGACACCATTGCAGTAGTCGAGTCTACTGAAGATAAAAGCATGGACAAGTTTTTCCAAATCCTGCTGCGACATTAGTCTTTTAATCCTAGATATGTTCTTTAGGTGATAGTAGGCTGATTTAGTAACTGTTTTAATGTGGCTGTTGAAACTCAGGTCAGAGTCCATGACTACACCTAGATTTCTGGCTTTATCTGTTGTTTTGAACATTGCAGACTGAAGCTCAGCGCTAACTTTTATACGTTCTGCCTTGGCTCCAAAAACCATTACCTCAGTTTTATCTTTGTTTAATTGGAGAAAGTTCTGACACATCCAGTCATTGATTTGTTCAATGCACTTACTCAGTGTTTGAATTGGAGCATAGTCTCCTGTTGAAACTGTTACATAAATGTGTGTGTCATCTGCATAGCTATGGTAACTTATTTTGTTGTTTTTCATTATCTGAGCCAGTGGTAGCATGTAGATGTTAAAGAGAAGAGGCCCCAAGATGGAGCCTTGAGGAACCCCACATGTCATATTTGTCAACTCAGATGTGTATTTACCAATAGAAACAAAGTTGTTTCTGTCCTTTAAGTAGGATTCAAACCAATTTAGGACGGTTTCCGAAAGTCCCACCCAGTTTTCCAGTCGGTCTTGTAATATGCTGTGGTCAACAGTGTCAAACGCAGCACTGAGATCTAATAATACTAACACTGAAGTTCTGCCACTGTCTGTGTTTAAGTGGATGTCATTAAAGACCTTTACAAGAGCAGTCTCAGTACTGTGGTTTGGACGAAAGCCTGACTGGAACACATCGAAACAGTCATTTAAATGCAAAAAATTACTCAGCTGTTGAAAAACAACTTTTTCAATGATTTTACCTAGAAATGGCAGGTTTGATATGGGCCTGTAATTGTTCATTACTGAAGCATCTAGATTATTCTTTTTTAAGAGCGGTTTAATGACTGAAGTTTTCAGGGCCTGTGGAAAAATACCTGAGTGAAGAGATTTGTTTACTATATGAAGTAGATCTGAGGCCATGCAAGGCAAAACATCTTAAAAAAATCCCGTTGGAATAATATCAAGGCAGCAGGAGGAGGATTTCAGAAGTTGAATAATGTCCTCTAGGTTTTTATCATTAATCTGATGGAATTGTGTCATGGTGTTTGAATTGATGTTAAGTGGACACAGAGACAACACATTTGCTGTTCCTGATGCAGAGGCACTGACTGCTTGTCTTATTTTCTGAATTTTGTCAGTGAAAAAGGAGGCAAAATTATTGCACGCCCTGGTGGATAGAAATTCAGAGGCTACTGACACTGGGGGGTTAGTTAGTCTGTCGACGGTAGCAAACAAGGCACGTGCGTTGTTTTTGTTTTTGTTAATGATGTCAGAGAAGAACGATTGTCGTGCGTTTTTCAATTCCAAATTATAAAGGCCAAGTCTCTCTTTATAGATTTCAAAGTGAACCTGGAGATTTGTTTTTCGCCACCTGCGTTCAGCTTTTCGACACTCTCTTTTTTCTGCTCTCACGGTCATGGCCTTTCTCCATGGAGATATTTTCTTGCCAGTCACTTCTTTTACCTTAGTTGGAGCAATGGCATCTATAATATTTTTAATTTTTGAATTAAAATGATCTACTAGCTCATTTACTGAGATGTTAGAAGGGGCAAGTGTGGAAGAAAAATTCTGAGTAAACATTTCACTAGTATTTTCAGTTAAATATCGCTTTGTGGTTACCTCTTTTTGAACATTTTTGTGAACAGAAATAGAGCTCTCAAACAAAACACAGGAATGATCAGAGAGCGCAACATCAGTCACCACAATCTTAGAGATATTCAGACCCTTGGAGATAATTAAGTCCAGAGTGTGCCCCTTATTGTGCGTGGGCTCCGTCACATGCTGAGTCAGTCCATGGCTATCAAGAACACAAAACAGTTCTTTTGCCCCTCTGTCCTGAGGGTTGTCAACATGGATGTTAAAATCACCAACAATGACTAAACGGTCAAAGTCAATACACACTATAGACAGCAGTTCAGTAAAGTCATCATAAAAGCTTGCACAGTATTTGGGTGGTCTATAGATATTTAGGAACAGAGCTCGAGAGGAGCATTTCAGCTGAAGGGCCACATATTCAAAAGAAGCAAAGTTCCCATAAGATGTCTTCCTGCATTGAAGGGAATCATTGAACAGAATAGCAACTCCACCCCCTTTCTTATGCATTCTTTCCTGACTCATAAAACTAAAGTTGGGAGGGGTTGATTCGATAAGAACAGCTGCACTGTTATTTTGTTCAATCCAAGTTTCTGTTAAAAACATAAAATCGAGATTGTGCTCAGTGATAAAATCATTGATTAAAAATGTTTTTCCTGCCAAAGACCTGACATTTAATAAAGCTAGTTTAAGTTTGTTAAACACACTATCAGTCATGTTTTTTGTAACAAGCTGTCGCTGACATGGAATCACTGCTAAATTAGATAAACTCACACAAACGTTTGAGCGCTTCCTGTATCTAAGATGATTCACCGCTCTTAATCTATTACCTATCAACACAGATATCGGCAAAGCTATAGGCAGGCAGGGCCCTGGCATGTCCTGGAAAGAGTTGAGAGTGCCATACGCCCTTGAGCCTGGACCCAGCACACATCAGTAAGCATTTTGTACACACACATCCTTATCAGGCTTCGGAGACTGCAGATGCTTTCTTGAAGGGAGGGGAGGTGGTTGACGTAGGCACGGTGATGGAGACGGGGGAGATGGTGCAGGGGTAGAAGACATGCTGCCAGGGGGGGGGAGGTGGTTGACGTAGGCTCGGTGATGAAGACGGGGGAGATGGTGCCCGTCTCCGCGGTGATTTTGGTGGGCGTCGTTGAGGAGCGGGGGTAAAGGACATGCTGCCAGCCCTGCGTATCGCCTTAGTTTGGTTATTGAAATCCAGGTAGGAATCGGTGCCAACCCTCTGTATCGCCTTCATGTGTTCAAGGGCGTTGTCAGGGGGGGGGGGGTGACGGGCAGTGGAGACTCCTCCATGTGTCTCATAGGTCTCCCATAATCAGAACATTCCTCAGGTGGGTGCAGTGATAATTCTTCAGGGTTTTCTGCACGATGTGTTGTGTCTTTCTCCTGTTTTGATTCCTCTTGCCGCTTGTCCTTGGCAGAGGGAACAGATTGATGACGCAGGCAGTTGAAAATGTTAGAGATAAACAATTTCACTCCTGACTTGTTCAGGCAAACTCCATTTGCCTTGAAAAGATGTCTGCGATCCCAGAAAAAGTTAAAATTGTCAATAAAATGGACAGAATGGTCAGTACAGGCATTGGAAAGCCAGGTGTTCAGTCCAAACAATCTGCTGAATCTCTCCACTCCTCTTCTGACTGGCGGTAGAGGGCCACTGATGAACACCTCCGCATTTAGAGAGCTGACAGTTTGCAACAAACATTTAAAGTCTTCTTTCAGCACTTCTGACTCTTGTTTCACAACATAATTTGTTCCAATGTGTAGTACCACATTCTTCACAGTTGGATGTTTAGCCCCAATATGCAGGATCTTCTCAGCCAAGTCAGAGACCATATCCTTGGGAAAACAGAGTACTTTGGTGTTGTTCTTATTACACAGACCTTTTACATCTCTCACAGCAGAGTCACCCACAATCAGAGTTTCAGGCCCAGTCGTTAGCTTTCCCTCTAGCCTTTTACTTTTGGAGTAGCTATTGGTTCTTACCCTGCTGTGTGAAGAGGACAGGTTATCCAGGTCATCAGAAAGAGATCTCCGGTTCTCGATCAGCGGAGCGTATCTGTTCTGGATTGGCACACTTGGTGGTTTAGGAGGATTGTTTGTAATTCTCCCTTTAGCAGCTGTCCACTGCGTTTTCCTGGTTGGGACAGGGGTTGAAGAGGCGCTCTTCCTGGGTGATAACAATGCAGGCCAGCCGGTCGCATCACAGATTTCAGAGCGCTGGGCTCTGCCTGTTATCCGTCCTCCCAAATCCCATGGAAATGATTTACTCTTCGGCTTTGCACCCAGAGAGTTCCAGGGAGTAGATTTATTAGTACCACTTGTAGATTTATTACCCAGTACACAGGCCCCCTGTTCCTTGGAATCCTTGTAGCTGCTAACTAGCTGTGAGTTAGCATACCCTTCTCCATTATTTTTGCAACACTGGTAAAGTGGTGTCATTCCCACGACATAGTCCATTCACTTCCACGTTAACTTCCAACCGTTGCATTTTCATTTCCAACACAGCCATCTTCTGTATAAGTTTGTGGAAGTCATCTGTAGAGAACGGAGGCATTTTGCTACCAACTAGCATGCAGTAGCCTACCAGGCTTTAGCTGTTGCTAGGCCACGCTACTGTAAGACTGAGGTCGTCTTAAAAATTTTGAAATATGGCTGAAACCCTCCGTCTATTTACGAAGATGAACTGTCCCAGTGATAAGTTAATGTCCAGGAGCCGCTGCTCGAAGTTTTCAGAGAATAAGAATAGGAAAATCAGCATAAAAAGTAAACAGAGGCAGGAGCAAGCAGAAAAGCGTCTGCACTGGAAGAAAGATAAGAGCACGAGCAGCCAGGAACAAACTCCTGGACTACCATCATCACCACCATTTTGGACACCCGATTCTTACAGTACTACTGCTGCTGATGTTACTCCTTGGTCCAAGACGTCTCGGTCTTTGGACACAGTGAAATTGGAGTTGGTTGATATTCTGGAGAGGGTGCTGCATCGGTACAGAGAAGAAATCTGCAACGGATGCCGAGTCAGTCACCCTAGTCAGAGACAGCACGAGTGTCTGTATGACATGCCCGATTTTTTCTTCAGAAATAATTACAACGCGTTAATGAAAAGACTTTGGCTCGCCGACTTCATTACTGTGATTGCCAGAGTCTTATTGATAAAGACATTTGCGCGGATGAATGGAAGATCCAAGGCGCTTCGGAGGCTTTTCTGCACAATCTCAAAAACTGCAGATGCCTCAAGGAGAGACTTGAAAAGATCCATGCTAATGAGTTGGATGGAGAAGAAGAAGACTAATAACCAGCGGGTTGATTGAAGCCAGGGATTTTTTTTTTCTCTATACTTTCACTTTTCTTTAAAGTAAAATAAAAAATGGGAAACTACTATGCAAAACGCTCTGTATATATTGATCAGAATGTAGTCAATAACCTTTAATTTAATAAGTGTGGTGATGAGGACGATTGAAAACAGAATGAGTAGTGACCACGTGTAAACAGAATGGCTGAAGTTTATAAACTAGAAGACATTTTGGATATTGTTCGTTCTGGCAGTACTATTCCGGGTTATTGGGAAACGATTGTAAACGAAACATTTAAAGTGGTCCTGGAATCTTCATTTTCCGAAACATTCTGTAACATTACCAAAGAAATGAAACAAACACCAAAAGTGTATCATGTGCTCTCATTGTATGCTCTGTTTGTAGATGTAATGCATCTTTGTGTCAAAAACAGCATACGCATGAATATTTTTACTGAAGTGAAAACACTCATCATGATATTCTCTGAAATCTGGGGAGTTCTAAGCTGGCGACGGTCCTGGAGATGTTACAATCAGTATAACTATTGATTTTGTGTGTGAAAAAATAAAAAGGACATTTAAAAACTGTTATCTTCACTATAGCAAGGGGAGCGTGTCTGATACATGTGTATTACAGTCCTTCACATGCACTGTTGTCTTCATTATAACAAGGGGAGGGTAACAGGGAAGATGTAGGATAAATGTGTATTGAAACCAAGCGGCAAACTGTGGGGTAGAGCCGTGAAGCCAATACGGAAGTGCCACACACTGCAGTTCATATATTGGCCGATAGGCGATGGCTGCAGAAAGGAGCAATTTCCATAGACCCCCATGTTAAAATGCCCAACTTTACAGCAGAAAAAAACATGTTTCTACCCCTGGCTCCATACATTTTTATTATCGATATAGTTAGATTCCACCTTCATGATTATGGATCTGTGAGTGAATTGTTTTCTAACGCGACCCTTTTATTTATATTAGGTCTTAAAGTTTGTGCACACATTAGGGCGTGGTCACGTTGATTGACAGATACGTGCCTCACTGTCAGCTAACAGAAACTTGTCCACTCTGCTAGGCTACAACCATAGCTACAACGTTAGTTAGTTGTAGTTACTGTACTTGACCCTTTAGCTGTGTTCGTGGTGATTGTGCCTGTTAGGGAATATTGTTACAAATACCAGATAATTAAAATGTCGTGCTGTGCGCTTGAATGTACTAACAGAACTTCCAAGAAGTCTACTTTCAGCTTTTTTCGGTGAGTAAAATGATAATATTATACATGTTAACCCCGTTAGCAGGTGTTTGTGTGCCTGTTAGCTTAGCTTGTTGGGTAAGACTTTTATACTATATGGCTATGACGCCCATAATGCAGTCAGAACAGAGTTGATGTCAAAGTTACTACACGGACCACTATTGCGGTAAGCATGTTGTAACTTCCGGTTGTTGTCATTGTCATCTCCGGGTATCCCGTGTGCCTGTTCTGCTGCTGATAGCTTATTATCTTAACTTAATCGATCGTTTTAAAACTCTTTATCACGGCAACTGCCTGAGGTTGTAATCACACGTTACTACAGCTTAAGCACTCACAACTCTCCGTCTCTTAGCGACTGTAACTCCACAGTTGCCTACACTCTTTTCGGGTTTGCTAACGGAAGCTACTTTAGCTTGATAGCTAGCCATGGCTCTTTCCCCACCCTCTGGTGCTATTTCCTGCTCTTCCTGTCTCATGTTTGGTTACTCCCCTACCTCCTTTACTGGTACCGATACATGTGTTAAATGTAGTATAGCTGTTAGGTTGGAGGCGGGAATCATAGCCATAGAAGCCCGGCTCCGCATCTTAGAAAGTAACTCAGCTACAGTAAAGCCCATGTTAGCCAGTGCGGACCGGCAAAAGGTAGCTCCTATTAGCCGTCCCCCGGCAACTCCCGAGCAGCAGGGAGACTGGGTGACTGTTCAGAAGGGGCATAACGCGAAACCCGCAGGTCCCCACCATCCCGTTCACGTGTCTAACAGATATTCCCCACTCAGCGAGACACCCGCTGAGAAGCCAACACTGGTTATTGGTAGTTCTATTATGAGACACGTGAAGTTAGAGACCAAAGCCTCCACAGTCGCATGCATTCCGGGGGCCAGAGCGGGCGACGTTGAGGCGCATCTTAAACTGCTGGCTAAAAATAAACGTAAATACAGTAGGATTGTTATTCACGTCGGTGGTAATGATGTTCGTTTACGCCGATCAGAATGCACCAAACTTAAGGTGGAGTCGGTGTGTAGTTATGCTAAAACAATGTCGGACACCGTAATCTTCTCTGGTCCCCTCCCCAATCTGATCAATGATGACATGTATCGCTGCATGTCATCATTTCAGCGCTGGTTGTCTTGGTGGTGCCCAGCAAACAATGTGGGCTTCGTAAATAATTGGACAGCCTTCTGGGGAAAACCTGGTCTGATTAAGAGAGACGGCATTCATCCTACTTTGGAAGGTGCAAATCTCGTTTCGGCAAACATTTCAGGGCTTTGTGGACTTAATCCATGACAAAACTGGAGTTGAGACCAGGGGGCGGAGTCGCAGTCTTACACGCTTCTCTGCGCTCTCTCCTAGGCAGTCATCCATAGGAATCCCGAACCCAATAAAATACCCAATATTAGCGGTGTGTGTGTCTGCCCAAGGACAATTTAAGGTAAAACCTAATAGAGGTGTCATACATAATAACCTAATAAAAGTAAATGTAACAACTACTACAGTGCAACAAAACAGGAAGATTAAATGTGGTCTCTTAAACATAAGATCTCTAGCATCAAAAGCAATATTGGTAAATGATTTAATATCAGATTATAATATTGATATATGCTGTCTCACTGAAACTTGGTTGAGACATGAAGAATATGTCAGCATAAATGAGGCCACTCCACCCAGCCATATCAATACTCATATTGCCAGAGGCGTGGGCCGAGGAGGTGGAGTTGCAGCAATCTTTGACTCAAGTTTACTTATCAATACTAAACCAAAATTAAATTATACCTCCTTTGAAAGTCTCGTTTTTAGTCTTACGCATCCGACCTGGAAAACTTTGCAGCCAATCTTATTTGTTACAGTGTACCGTGCACCAGGTCCTTATTCAGAATTCTTATCAGAATTCTCTGAGTTTTTATCAACTTTGGTTCTTAAAACAGAAAAAGTAATTATCGTAGGTGACTTTAATATTCATGTTGACGATGATAAAAATAGCCTTACTGTTGCATTTAACTCTATATTAGATTCTGTTGGTTTTTGTCAGAGTGTAAATAAACCAACCCACTGCTATAATCACACTCTCGACCTTGTTCTGACTTATGGTATTGAAATTGAGCAACTATTAGTCGAACCGCATAATCCTGCTTTATCCGACCATTCCATTTCATAACTTATGAAGTACTGTTACTAGACTACAAAGCATTAGTCAAAAGCTCCTGCAGCAGAAACCTATCTGTTAGTGCTATAGCCAAATTTAAGGAAGAGATTCCACCAATGCTTAACTCGATAGCAGGTCTGCATGTAGGGGAGGAAACTTATACAAAATGTCCACCACCCCAAATTGATCATGCTGTTGATAGTGCTACAGATGCGTTGCGAATAAAATTAGACTCTGTTGCTCCTTTGAAAAAGAAGAAAATAAAACAACATAGATTAGCTCCATGGCATAATGCCGAAACCCGCAAAATAAAGCAAAAGTCGAGACAACTTGAAAGGATATGGCGTTCCACTAAACTTGAAGAATCTCGTTTAATTTGGCATATTACTCTCAATGAATATAAGAAAGCACTGCGTAAAGCGAGAGCAGCCTACTACTCTTCACTAATAGATGAGAATAAGAATAATGCAAGATTTCTTTTCAGCACTGTAGCCAGGCTGACAGAGAGCCACAGCTCCATGGAGCCTTCTATTCCCATAGCACTCAGTAGTAATGATTTTATGTGCTTTTTTAACGATAAAATTGTTACTCTTAGAAACAAAATTAATGACCTCTTGCCTTTGACCAGTATAGTGTTATCAACTCCCGGAAACGTAAGTTCTAATATTACACTAGATAGTAAACTAGAATGCTTCTCAGCCATAAACCTTGAACAATTAAATTCAATGATTCTCTCTTCTAAACCATCAACGTGTATATTAGACCCAATTCCAACTAAGCTGTTGAAGGAAGTTTTTCCATTAATTAGCACTTCTTTATTAAATATTATGAATATGTCTTTATTATCAGGCTATGTTCCACAATCATTCAAAGTAGCAGTGATAAAACCGCTTCTTAAAAAGCACAACCTCGATCCAGAGGTTTTAGCCAACTATAGACCTATTTCTAATCTTCCGTTCCTCTCAAAAATTCTTGAGAAAGCAGTCGCAAAACAGCTGTGTGATTACTTAAAAAACAATGATTTATTTGAAGATTTTCAGTCTGGCTTTAGAACACATCATAGCACAGAGACAGCTCTGGTCAAAGTCACAAATGACATTCTAATAGCCTCTGACAAAGGACTTGTCTCTATTCTTGTTTTGCTCGATCTCAGTGCTGCATTTGATACTATCGATCATGATATCTTATTGCAAAGACTAGAGCACTTAGTTGGCATACAGGGAACTGCCTTAGGCTGGTTTAGGTCCTATCTATCTTTGAACGCTCTCAGTTTGTACGTGTCAATGATGAATCTTCCACGAAAACCAAAGTTAGCCACGGAGTGCCACAGGGCTCAGTGCTCGGACCTATTTTGTTCACATTATATATGCTTCCGTTAGGCAATATTATAAGGAATCATTCTGTAAATTTTCATTGTTATGCGGATGATACTAAACTATATTTATCAATCAAGCCTGATGAAATTAATCATCTAAATAAAATTCAAGACTGCCTCAAGGACTTAAAAACGTGGATGACCTTAAACTTTTTGATGTTAAACACGACCAAAACTGAAGTTATTGTACTTGGCCCGAAGAATCTACGAAACAAATTATTTAAAGATATACTAACTATGGATGGCATTAATTTGGCCTCCAGTGAGACTGTAAGGAATCTTGGTGTTATATTTGATCAGGATTTATCCTTTAACGCCCACATAAAATCAATTTCAAGGACCGCCTACTTCCATCTACGTAACATTGCAAAAATCAGGCATATCTTGCCTCAAAACGATGCAGAGAAACTAGTCCATGCATTTGTTACTTCAAGGCTGGATTATTGTAACTCTTTATTATCAGGGTGTACCAAGAAGTCAGTCAAGTCGCTTCAGCTAATTCAAAATGCTGCAGCTCGTGTACTAACCAGAGTTAGGAAAAGGGACCACATTACTCCTGTTCTGGCTGCCTTACACTGGCTCCCTATAGAACACAGGATAGAATTTAAAATTCTTCTTCTCGCCTACAAAGCCCTTAATGGGCAGGCGCCATCTTACCTTAATGAACTCATTATACCCTACTGTCCTACTAGGGCATTGCGTTCCAAGAATGCAGGGTTGTTGGTTGTTCCTAGAGTCTCTAAAAGTACAATGGGAGCCAGAGCCTTTTCTTATCAAGCTCCACATTTGTGGAATCAGCTTCCAGTTTGTGTTCGGGCGGGAGACACCCTATCCGTTTTTAAGAGTGCGCTTAAGACCTTCCTTTTTGATAAAGCTTATAGTTAGGGCTGATTAGATTCAGCCCCTAGTTTTGCTGATATAGGCTTAGTTTGTCGGGGGACATCTTACTTCTTCCTTCTCTCTGTCTATACCTGTGTACTCCCATGTTCCGATTAACCCAGCTTCCCCAAATTTCTTTCTTTTTGGTGTCTATATACGCTGGGATCCGGAGTCATGGATGATCCTGCGGTCCTGTGTCCTGCATCACGAGCCCTGGATCTTGAGTCGTGGCTGTGGTCCTGGATCATAGGTCCTGGATGGATATCCTCGTGGATCCATCTTCCTATTATACACACATGCATTTCCAAACATTTGGACTACCTATGTTGCAAATGTATTATCTTTTCAATTTACACACGGCATCTATTGCACGACTGTCCGTCCTGGGAGAGGGATCCCTCCTCTGTTGCTCTCCCTGAGGTTTCTCCCATTTGTCCCTTTAAACTGTGGGTTTTCTTCGGAGGTTTTTCCTTGTACGATGTGAGGGTCTAAGGACAGAGGGTGTCGTATTGTCATACTGATATTTTGTACAAACTGTGAAGTCCACTGAGACAAATGTAACATTTGTGATATTGGGCTATATAAATAAACATTGATTGATTGATAATGCTAAACGGGAGCAAATGTGAAAAGAGGACCCAATTATCCCAGTGATGCCGCCGGAGTCCACGCCGCCGAAGCTAACGGGGCTGCAAGGGGCTAGCTCGCTAGCGCGTCCCGGCCATAGGTCCCGGCAGCCGTAGCTAGCCCCCTGGGGCTCCGTTAGCTTCGGCCAGCGGCGGAGTCCGGCGTTATAACTGGAGATCAAGGAATGCATCGAAACGCGGACTTGGTTCGCCTGTAGCCCGCTGTAGTATTAGCTAAATAAATGATGTTGAGCAAGGTTTATTAAGCTGAACACCGCCACAATTATTCTGCTATGTATCGGTACTTATTTTATTTTTATTAACGTGTGAATGACAAGCATTAAGAATAATACCAAATAGCTAATTATCTTGCAGATTGTCTCATTTGATTATGAATGTAACGTTTATATAGTGGAACTACACTGTTTTATCAAAAACCAAAGTACCACGCAGTGACTTGGTATGCATGTATTTCAGCAGTAAATGTGCAACCTAGATGACATTTACCAACACAGACTATATAGAAATATTTGTAAAAGTTGTTCGTTACTAAGTGAATATGGCATTAACCCTTCTGTTGTCTTCGGGTCAAATCTGACCGATTTACTACTTTCATCAATCATGTTTTACATTCGATTCCATTAAGGCTTTATGATATCCTTCACAGTACACATTTGAACAATCCAATTATGGATGATTTAGTCAACGTTGTAACGTTGTGTTGTTAGCATAGGTTGTTAGCTTAATACTGAGAGCATGTTAGCTTTGCTTCTTAGCCTGAGCTAGGTCTGGAACGTCACGCTCGTTGGCAGCAGGTCCCGCCCTGTCCCGCCTCAGCTCCGCCTCTTTGCCCTTATTTGGAGCAGGCTGGAGAAGGCGGGAGTTAGACTCTGACGTCACTGTCGAGCCGTTAGTAGCCGACTCCGCCTACTTAGGGCTTCACGGCAACTCTGCAGAATCCTATGGGTGACGTCACGGACCCTACGTCCATTTATATATACAGTCTATGATTGAAACGTGCGTATTATACCCCCTCGCATCCTGGTAGACTACGTAGAGAGGTGTATAATGAAGAGGGTAAACAAATGACTGTGTCTGCAGTTAAAGATTTCTTATCTGAACAAGACACTTATACTTTACATAAACCTGCCAGGATTAATTTAGTCAGAAACAGATACGGATTTCTTTTTTACCTAGCTCCACCCCCCACTATCTTCTGGCGTCACAGCAAATGGAAGGGGGGTGTGACAGGAAGGGGTGACAGGACGGGACGAGAGGAAGCGGGGGAGAAGGGACGGGGTGCGAGACAGTCTCACACAATTTCAAAGAGACTGCCTTAAGTAACACATACAGTGGGGCAAAAAAGTATTTAGTCAGCCACCAATTGTGCAAGTTCTCCCACTTAAAAAGATGAAAGAGGCCTGTCATTTTCATCCGAGGTACACTTCAACTATGAGAGACAGAATGGGGGGAAAGACTCCAGGAAATCACATTGTAAGATTTTTAATGAATTAATTGGTAAATTCCTCGGTAAAATAAGTATTTGGTCACCTACAAACAAACAAGATTTCTGGCTCTCACAGACCTGTAACTTCTTCTTTAAGAGCCTCCTCTGTCCTCCACTTGTTAACTGTATTAATGGCACCTGTTTGAACTCGTTATCAGTATAAAAGACACCTGTCCACAACCTCAAACAGTCACACTCCAAACTCCACTATGGCCAAGACCAAAGAGCTGTCAAAGGACACCAGAAACAAAATTGTAGACCTGCACCAGGCTGGGAAGACTGAATCTGCAATAGGTAAGCAGCTTGGTGTGAAGAAATCAACTGTGGGAGCAATTATTAGAAAATGGAAGACATACAAGACCACTGATAATCTCCCTCGATCTGGGGCTCCACGCAAGATCTCACCCCGTGGGGTCAAAATGATCACAAGAACGGTGAGCAAAAATCCCAGAACCACACGGGGGGACCTAGTCAATGACCTGCAGAGAGCTGGGACCAAAGTAACAAAGGCTACCATCAGTAACACACTACGCCGCCAGGGACTCAAATCCTGCAGTGCCAGACGTGTCCCCCTGCTTAAGCCAGTACATGTCCAGGCCCGTCTGAAGTTTGCTAGAGAGCATTTAGATGATCCAGAAGAGGATTGGGAGAATGTCATATGATCAGATGAAACCAAAATATAACTTTTTGGTAAAAACTCAACTTGACGTGTTTGGAGGAGAAAGAATGCTGAGTTGCATCCAAAGAACACCATACCTACTGTTAAACATGGGGGTGGAAACATCATGCTTTGGGGCTGTTTTTCTGCAAAGGGACCAGGACGACTGATCCGTGTAAAGGAAAGAATGAATGGGGCCATATATCGTGAGATTTTGAGTGACAACCTCCTTCCATCAGCAAGGGCATTGAAGATTACACGTGGCTGGGTCTTTCAGCATGACAATGATCCCAAACACACCGCCCGGGCAACGAAGGAGTGGCTTCGTAAGAAGCATTTCAAGGTCCTGGAGTGCCCTAGCCAGTCTCCAGATCTCAACCCCATAGAAAATCTTTGGAGGGAGTTGAAAGTCTGTGTTGCCCAGCGACAGCCCCAAAACATCACTGCTCTAGAGGAGATCTGCATGGAGGAATGGGCCAAAATACCAGCAACAGCGTGTGAAAACCTTGTGAAGACTTACAGAAAACGTTTGACCTCTGTCATTGCCAACAAAGGGTATATAACAAAGTATTGAGATGAACTTTTGTTATTGACCAAATACTTATTTTCCACCATAATTTGCAAATAAATTCTTTAAAAATCAGACGATGTGATTTTCTGGATTTTCTTTTCTCATTTCGTCTCTCATAGTTGAGGTATACCTAGGATGACAATTACAGGCCTCTCTCATCTTTTTAAGTGGGAGAACTTGCACAATTGGTGGCTGACTAAATACTTTTTTGCCCCACTGTCGATTGACATCAAAGGCTTATAACATGCCGGTGTGATATTGCACCGGCATGTTATAACACCTCAACCCTCACATCAAAGGACAGACATCAAAGGCTAATTAGATTAGACAACAAAGGATGTACTACAGGGGGGCTTATCACACCTACACGTGATAACACCTCAACCCTCACATCAAAGGACATACATCAAAGGGTAATTAGATTAGACAACAAAGGCTCTACTAGGTGTTATAACACCTACATGTGGTAACACCTCAAACAAAGGGACTATTAGCATATCAAATGAGGTCATTAGTATATCAAAAGGAACCGTTAGCATAAGTAGGGAAAGGTGTGACCTGTCACACCACCTGTCACTTGTTATGCATAATGTGATGGAAGCGGCATATGTATAACTACTTGCATGCCTCGACAGGGAGGGATTGCATTGAATTACAGCAGCAGGAGGAGCAAATGCTTGCCTCGGGGAGGGAGAAAAAGAGCCACAGCGGAGAATAAACAGAAGGGCAACCATGTGCGGGAAGTCTTCTTCGCTGCTTTTGTGGCAGACTACAGCGCCACTTACAGGCCTGGAATATGTACTTATCATAAAGCGTGATATGAAACATTTTGTAGAGCAAGGTTTTTTCCACGACCTGTTTCTATTTGATTGGGACAAAATCAATCTCATTACAGATGTTGAAACTGCCTGGACATTATTTTATGATGGTTTTATATAATAGTTGATAGGTATGCTCCCTTAAAGAGCCTGTGACATGAGTTTCCTCCATCATCCAAACCCATCAATTTGAGTAAATATTGTCCCCTTGAAAATCGTTACTGAACTGATTTTGGATATTTGTATTTTGATAACCATTAATCTGCACTTCAATGTTGACCATATTCTGGATCTTCTCGGGGATTCTTCAAATCCCGCCAAATTATGTGTGACGTCATTGCGGGCACAGCGCTCCAGCTGCACCGTTCAGGATCCCAGCATCTGCATGTAAACGCACAATGGCGCACACAGCAGCAAGCTCAGACAGCAATGACAGTTTAATTTTGAACGTGTCTGAGAGCTCATATGGGTGATACTACGGTCATGTAGCCAGTGGTGAACTGGGACTAAAAATCATCCCGGGACTCTCGACCGGCCCACTTCGGTACCGCTAGTAAATTGTCAACGGGTGGAGTGGGGGATGTGCTAGTGACTTATCCGACCGGCCCACTTCGGTACCGGCCCATCGGGATTCGTCCCGATGGCCAGTCCGCCACTGCACCCAGCCCAGCACACGTAAACTGTCAACGGAAGACTCGCTGCGGGGAAACGGTGGACCTAGTGTCCCGATCGGAGTGGGAATAATAATAATAATAATAATGCGTGCATTTTATCCATTAATTTCCCCAACATTGTGGTAAAAAAAACACACGTTTAATCCATGTTGGTGTACTACAACTACAAAAAGCATCGGTTTGTTTTTTCATCAGGAAATGCAGACCGGCTCAAACAAACTATTTTTAAATCATCATCCTCCCGATCATTTAATGTATCATATGTTTGCCGAATTGACATGAAAGCACTAATAAATGTAGTTTCATCGACTTGAGTATACAACTACAAAAATAATCGATTTGTTTTTATATCACATCCCACGGGAGGAAATTCAGCAGCTCTCACTACCGATATTTAATCCTAATTTAATCATCATCTTCACCACGATGATTTATGTTTATGTTCGCCGAATTGACATGAAAGCACTGACAAATATGAATATACTGTAGTCAACTTCATTAAAACGTTATTAACTTGCCTAAACTCAGTAATTCACCATTTATACGCATGACAACACACTTTGTCCGTGTTTAGCTCTCTCGTCGCACAGTGAAGCGTTCCCGCATTGACGTCACTTCCGGCTTCCCCCAAAACTTCAAAATGAGTCGAAGGAATTTCCCCGCGATGTTCGAAATTATTGATATTTATTGGAACGGTATCGCACCTTCTTTTTTAAACTGACGGTTCGAGATGACTAGTAGCCCAATATTTCATTGCACAACAGTTGTTGGGAGGGTGTCACAGGCTCTTTAAGAAACTACAGAGTAAAAGGCAGAGACAATGCATGGTTCACATCAGATCTTTCTGATTTACTACACAAGCGCAATATGGCATGGTCAAAAGCCAGGAGTACAGGTCTTGGGTCACATTGGCTGCTCTTCAGGCAGCTGCGAAATGCATTTACCGTTAAAATCAGAAAAGCCAAAGCGGATCATCTCCTAACTGAAACTTCAGACAACCTAAATAATCCCCTTAAATTCTGGAAAACTATTAAATCATTAGCTGGAAAGAGAAATGTTATAGAGCTTCCACATTGCATTGTGAAGGAGGACTCCTAATCTCTGATAAGGCAGAAATGCTTGGTTGTTTTAATGAACTTTTTATTGCTTCTGGTTCGCTGTTTACCTCGCAGAACATAGCTCAAGGAGCCACTGATCGCTCTGACGGTGGTATCTGGGAGGGTGAACCGTTTATTTTTATTCCAGTAACAGTCTCAGAGGTGCATAAAGCCCTGAAAAGTTTGGAACCAAGAAAATCAGCAGGTCCTGACAACCTGGAGCCATACTTTTTAAAATTAGCAGCTGATTTTATAGCTTTGCCCTTGGCTTATCTTTTTAATCTGTCCTTGGAGACAAACGAAATTCCCCTTATTTGGAAATCTGCTTTTGTTCTCCCACAAGGGGGTTAACCCACTCTCCTAAACAACTAGACCCAGACCCATCTCCAAATTATGTATTTTAACTAAAGTACTGGAATCACTGGTCAATTTCCAACTGAAGGAGTTTTTATCAATACATAATATTTTATCTGAGTTTCAATCTGGTTTTAGGAAAACAAACAGCACTACAACAGCTGCCTTAAAAGTAGTACAAAGTAAGTAAGTAGATCTTATTTACTTCTTAGATAATAGAGAGCATTGCGCAGCACTTTTTATTGACTTGTTAAAGGATTGACACAGTGGCTCATGCCTTACTGTTACAAAGACTCGTTAGTATCGGTCTTTCAGGTAAGTTGGTTCGAGAACTATCTTTCATGCAGATCACAGTGGGTGCGGGCAGAAGGCTTAACTTCAACATCTCTTCAGGTATCCAAGGGTGTGCCACAGGGATCTGTTTTAGGACCATTGTTATTTATTATTTACATTAACAGTCTTAATAACAATGTTTTGAATGCAAATTTGCATTTTTATGCTGATGATACAGTTATTTATTGTTCTGCGTCCACCCCGAAGCAGGCTCTTTGTCAGCTCCAGAATGCTTTTAACATTGTACAATCCAACACGTGTGATTTGAAACTTGTTTTAAATGCTGCCAAGACAAAGCTAATGATGTTCTCGAAAGCAAAACCCAAGGTCTTGAACCTTCCTCCTATCACCACCTTGCAGGGGACGGAGATTGAATTTGTGTTGCAGTATAAGTATCTTGGAATTACAATTGACAATTCGCTTTCTTTTAAACTGCACATTGTGGAACCCTTGAAAAAATTAAGAATAAAATTAGGTTTCTTTAGAAACAAGTCTTGTTTTTCCTATGAGGCCAAAAAGAGACTAGTGTCTGCAACCTTTCTGTCTGTGCTGGATTATGGAGATGTGGTTTATATGAATGCATCTTCTCAGTGCCTTCACTCGCTGGACACCGTCTACCACCGTGCACTGAGATTCATCACAAACCTCAGATCCTTGACGCACCACTGCAATCTATACACGCATGTTGGATGGTCTTCCCTGACCACGTGTAGACTGAAACATTGGCACATCCTGTGTGAGATTAAATAGAGATTTATTTCACTCTGATATTATTTGTTACAATTTTGTAATATACCACACACACACCTCCTGCAGTGTGTTTACATTTTTTTACATTACATTGCATTTAGCTGACGCTTTCATCCAAAGCGACTTACAATAAGTACATACGACCAGGAAGACACAACCTTGAAGAAAACAGAATCATATAAGTACATCAGGTATCATAGAGCCAAACATTTCAAGTGCTACTCAACTGGCTATAGATAAGCCAGTCCTTTATTAGTATATAAGTGCCTAGTAATTCTATCGCTCGAAGTGGAGTCGAAAGAGATGAGTTTTCAGTCTGTGCCGGAAGATGTGCAGGCTTTCTGCTGTCCTGATGTCAATGGGGAGCTCATTCCACCATTTTGGAGACAGGATAGCAAACCCACGTGTTTTTGATGATGGGAACTTGGGTCCCCCTCGCAGCGAGGGTGCAGCGAGTCGTTTGGCTGAAGCAGAGCGGAGTGCATGCGCTGGGGTGTACAGTTTAACCATGTCCTGGATGTAGGAAGGGCCAGATCCATTCACTGCATGGTATGCAAGTACCAGTGTCTTGAAATGGATTCTAGCAGTTACCGGGAGCCAGTGAAGGGAGCGGAGGAGCGGAGTGGTGTGGGAAAATGTTGGAAGGTTGAAGACCAGACGAGCCGCTGCATTCTGGATGAGCTGCAGAGGTCGGATGGCACATGCAGGTAGACCAGCCAGGAGGGAGTTTCAGTAGTCTAGGCGTGAGGTGACGAGAGCCTGGACCAGAACCTGGGTGGCTTTCTGGGTCAGCTGGGGACGAATCTTCCTGATGTTGTACAGCGTATATCTGCAGCAACGGGTTGTAGCAGCGATGTTTGCAGTGAAGGACAGGTTGTTATCTAGGATTACTCCCAGATTCCTTGCAGTCTGAGTCGGGGAAACAACAGAGGTGCCGATGTTGATTGTCAGGTCAAGAGTGGGACAATCTTTTCCCGGAAGGAAAAGCAGTTCAGTCTTGTCAAGGTTGAGCTTGAGGTGATGAGCAGACATCCACTGAGAGATGTCAGCTAGACAAGCAGAGATGCGTGCGACGACCTGGGTCTCTGAGCGGGGTAAGGACAGAATTAATTGGGTGTCGTCAGCATAGCAGTGGTATGAAAAACCATGCGGGCTAATGACTGATCCGAGCGAGTTTGTGTACAGGGAGAAGAGGAGGGGACCAAGAACAGAGCCCTGAGGGACCACTGTAGTTAATTGACAAGGGTCGGACTCGGACCCTCTCCAAGTTACCCTGTAGGTACGGTCTTTGAGGTATGAGGTGAGGAGGGAAAGTGCAGAGCCTGAAACTCCAAGTTCTTGGAGAGTGCGAAGGAGGATCTGATGGTTCACCGTGTCGAATGCAGCTGACAGGTTCAACATGATGATGACAGAGGAGAGGGATGCTGCTTTGGCAGTGTGCAGTTCCTCAGTGACAGCAAGGAGGGCAGTTTCTGTGGAGTGACCTGCCTTGAAACCAGACTGGTGCGGATCCAGAAGGTTGTTCTGATGGAGATAACAGGAGAGTTGTTTAAAGACAGCGCGTTCAAGTGTTTTAGACAGGAACGGGAGGAGAGAGACAGGCCTGTAGTTTATAACATCAGACGGGTTTAGAGTGGGTTTCTTTAGGAGAGGGTTTACTCTTGCCTCCTTGAGAGTGTTTGGAAAGTGACCAGAAGTTAGAGAAGTGTTGATGAAATGGGTGAGAAACGGTAGAATATCAGGAGCGATAGTCTGAAGGAGGTTTGAAGGGATAGGGTCCAGAGGACAGGTGGTAGGGCGGGCAGAGGTAATGAGGGTAAGAACCTCACTTGGAGAGAGAGGGGAAAAGGAGGTTAGTGTGTGGGTGAAAGGAGGATCTGGTGACCCAGCGGTGAGTAAAGGTGAGTGAGAAAAAGAGGAGCGAATATCATCAACCTTTTTTTCAAAATGGTTAACAAAGTCGCTTGACAGAAGTGAGGAGGGGGGGGGGCATTGGGAGGGTCCAAGAGGGTGGAGAAGATGGAAAATAGTTTTTTGGGATTGGAATAGGAAGATTGGATCTTATCTTGAAAGAAAGTGCTCTTTGCCTGAGAGATGGAAGCAGAGAAAGAGGAGAGGAGAGCCTGATAGGTTAGGAGGTCGTCACGGTGTTTGGATTTCCACCGTTTCCGCTCTGCTGCCCGAAGGACGGTTCTATTAGCACGCAGTGCGTCATTTAGCCAGGGAGCAGGAGGGGACTGACGAGCCTGCTGAGATGTGAGAGTCCAGAGAGGATGAGAGAGTAGAGAGGAGAGTTTCTGCAGCAGAGTTTGGAGGCAGGAGTTGGAACGAGTCAGAGGAAGGGAGGGCTGAGAGCACCGATGAGGCAAAGGTAGAGGGGGAGAGGGAACGAAGGTTACGGCGGACAGGTGCAGGATGAGAAGAGATTAATTTGTTATGTTTGGAAAGGGGTAGAGTGAATGAAAGGAAGAAGTGATCGGATGTGTGGAGCGGGTTTACAGAGAGGTTAGAAGTAGTGCAGTTCCTTGAGAATATGAGATCAAGAACATTGCCAGCTTTATGAGTTGGTGGGGATGGAGACAGTGAAAAAGCAAAGGCGGTTAACAGAGATGTTAGTTCGTCTATCTTCCCCGTCTGGAGGTTGAAGTCTCCGAGAAGTACAGCCGGTGGACCAGTTTCAGGGATGTGTGAGAGGAGATGATCTAATTCCTCCAAGAAGTCCCCCAAGGCGCCTGGCGGACGGTAGAGAACCACAATGGTTAATTGTATAGGATGGGTTACTGTGACGGCATGGAATTCAAAGGTGGAAGGAGTGAAGTTAGGTAGCTTGAAGAGGGAAAAGCTCCATTTGGGAGAGAGCAGGAGACCAGTGCCACCTCCTCTGCCAGTGGGTCTAGGTGTATTGGAGAAGGAATATGCCGTGGAGAGAGCTGCTGGGGTGGATGTGTTGGATGGAGTAATCCAGGTCTCAGTGAGAGCAAGGAAATGACTGCAGGGAAGCGTAGCCAGAGATGAAGTCAGCCTTAGGAACAGCTGACTGGCAGTTCCACAGGCCACCTGAAACTAGATGTTGGATGTCAGTGGAGCATGTGGGATAGACGAGAGCAGGCCGGTTATATCGATTACGAGATACACGAGGCCAGTGATAATTGCGAGAGGACACATGAACAGGAATGGAGAAAATACACATGATTATAGCATGAGGGGTTAAACAACAAAATGAAGTAAAACACCAGCGATACTTAGCTCAATCAAAGTAGGATTTGCCTCCTCTTTGCCACCCTCGTGACTCCAGCAGGACTCCAATGAGTGCCCTGCTGTCACACACTGAGACCTGTAACACAGGTCTCAGTGTGTGACAGCAGTGTTGGCAGGCTGTCACACATTGATGACAATTGACACACTGAAACACTGCAAAGGGCATGGGGAGCTCTCCCACACACACAGAAATATAACATGTGCGTGTGCCCATGTCCGTGTGTGTGTGCATCTGTGCTTTTACAGTAAATCAGCATAAAACATGCTTGTGTGTGTGTGTGTGTGTGTGTGTGTGTGTGTGTGTGTGTGTGTGTGTGTGTGTGTGTGTGTGTCAGGTCTTATGTATTTTGCAAACCACTATCCCATAACAATAAAACCAGATGGGGTTAAGGAGACAAGTGAGAAGTCATCAGGCTCAGAGAGTGACTGCCCTGACTCTGGACTACAGGTGTGATACGCGTCGGACAAGGTAAAACCACATTTTCCCGAGACTGACTATGACAAAAAAATAAAAGCAGCGAAAGTGAAATGAAATGATTGCTAACCATCCTGTCCAATCTGTAACATGAATACCAAATAATATGATTGTGAAAAAAAGTGTGCAATACATAACTTACAATCACAACTAAACAATTTGTTAGGCTTACACATCTATCACTGTGCATATCACCATTCATAACAGATGACAACAAACATTGGTGCGGCGGGGGGGGGGGGGGGTTAACGTAGACGAGTGAAAATTATTTAATCACGATGACTTTGACTGATATTGCAATTGCAATATGATACACAATTATAAATAATTCGGAAATGGCTTTTTAACTTTTATTCTAATTTTTAAAAACTTATGTGTTGCTCTGCATCACCTTGATAAAACATTCAGAATGGTAGGTTCACATTTTGCCTCCTGCAATTACACCAGTTCATTTTGGAATCTTGATCAAATTCAGATGAATTGTTCACCCCTAATGTGGAGCCGAAGAGTAGGGTTGGGTACCGAGTTCCAACATTTCGATTCCAACGGCATCATTTAGAAATGTGAATTTCGGTTCCGCTTTTCGATGCCTGAGGAAATGTTTCTCGCCGCTCTCCGTAGCCTACTGTATGACTGCGGCGGGCGGGAAATGTAGCGTTGTACCTACACTTCCTACAGCGTAACCTGAGACCAGGGCCGGGCCCGTCGCACTGGCGTTATAGATGTTCGCCTAGGGCGCCAGATCTGTGGAGGCGCTGCCCTGACAGCTCTGGGAGGGAAACAAAGTTTTGACCGTTGGGGCTCATCCTAATTTTCGGCCTTGATGTAACAACATTCATAATTAAGTAAATGTAACACCCTTTTCATCCCGGGGGTTACACTTTTCATTTGCCCTGTACGATGGGCGCTGTAAGTGATGACAATGGGGGATGTTGGCTTATCTGGCACCCGCAGCTCACAGCCAAAGTAGTGAGCGTGGGAGCGAGCGTGGGAGAAAGGGAGGTGCACCGGTACCAGCGCTGTTGTTATTAGAATCTGGTGCTAGCTGCTCTAACGGAAGAAGAAGATGTTTCTACAATGATGTGGAGGGAGAGTCCTCTCCAGTCAGACTGAGGCTGATAACTTCAGCTCAGTGATGTAAAGGTCTCTCAGTGTTTAGATAGTTCACTTTAGTCTAAGTTATCTCAGTGGGTCTCAAACGTTTTGATCACAATTTATGTAAACACATATTTCCAAGGCACTCCTTTATAATTATTGGGATAAAACAGGTTTGAAATCATTCCAATAGGAATGATTTCTATATACTATAGGACATTTCTATATATATATATATATTGATTTCTAATACTATAGGACAGTAAACCAGACATATCGTTTTAAACAGGAGAGATAAAAACATGCATAAATAAAATAGTAAAATAAGATATGAATGAACAACAAAAATAAAATACGTTAGATGTATTTGTTATTGGCTATGGTAGGTTATTGGTTATGTTCACAAACTTATTTAATTATTCAAATGTAAACCGATCTTTTTCATATGGGTGTTTAGAGTTGTACCCCCTAGATCTGGATATTTGATTTTCGTTTTCAAATTGAAAAACCAAAATTGAAATACAAGGCGTTTTTCTTTATCATGGTCAAAAATGGATTTACTAAACTTAAAAAACGGGATGATTTTCATTTTCTACTTCTCAAAACAAAAAATAAAATCACTAGACAACAGAAACAAAAAAAACCCTGTTTTTTCATATTCTGCTACTGGAAGTTGTCTTTCAAAATAAGAGCGCAGATGAGGACGGTCAATCCGTGTATCTACAGTCCTTTGTTTTCACAACGAAAACAGCCAAGACACATATTGAGCCCAGAAAATGAATGTTATTAAGGGCTGTGAATATAATAGGCCTATGTATAAAATGGACAACATTGTTTGGAGATTTCAACTATACAGCGATTCTGCACTGCGGTCAACTCAGCCGTCTCTCCAGTTTGTTATTATTTGTTCTGCCAATAGTTCTTCGTGAGATCGATCCTGTTGGACTCAGTAGGCTAGTAGTGAAACTACATCCACAACAAGTACTATGAAGTACTTACTGTGTACTTTTTGAGTAATCCTCTGTCAATGTCCCCTCCTGAGATCAAGAATGCATGTTTCTCTGCTATTTTGAATCAGCGTTAAAACCTATGGTTAAAACACCTTTCTTCATGAGACTGATATTGTTGGACGGCTTATTTTAAGAGGATATGGTAGACATGATATCAGCAATACTTCCAGTCAGTAGTCCGGCAGCAGCATTTTTACCCCTTGGAAAGTCTTGCTCGCTATTTAAATTGACTTTGATTGAAGTTAATAACAATATTGATATTATACAGATATATAGATAGCCTATAAAGCATATTTGATGGAGTCTTTCTGAACACTTTTAAAATAAAATACTGCAAATGAAGAATATTTGTAATGTTCTGCACAGAGAGTGCCTTAACCTGAATTTGAAAACACGTGGCAGCTTTATTAATAAAGAATATGAAAAGATTTGTGGAAGGATACATTCTTCATGGGCTTCAATGGCTCTCTAGATAAAGGGCGTTTTATGGTTGCTTGTATTATCCTCAGATAGTGGTTTGTTAAAATAACTATGACATTTTAATAAATATTGCAAAAAAGGGCTCCAAAAAAGGCATTTATCCTTGCCGGCTTAGCCAGTGTGTATTTCTTCAAGCACCACAAGATTCAGAGTTTATAAAGTATAATTCTGGGCCATTGACTGTGTTATTTCTCCAAACACATACAGTAAAAAAGCCTTTTTTTTAAGCCTTAAAATGGTGCAGGAAAATTAGTTTACATTGTATTATACTTAAAGACAGGACTATTTAGTTAAGAGAAGAGCAAAAAGGAAAGAGAATTGTTATAATGGGTGATGTAACATTAATGACAGACATAATATAAGGTCCTTGGCACTCAGACTTTAGAGGGGTAATTTTGTGATCATGGGGCATCACCCTTACAGCATCAGGACACTATCATGGAGTCAGACACTGGAAGTGTGCTGGAGTCGTTGACTGGGACTGATGGAAGGATGAGGCTGATGAGACTGAAGAATCTGCGAGGAACTAACTAGCGGCAGAGGAATAATCATATATTAAAAGACAGCAGCTTCATAAGAAGACAACCATGTGACAGAGTGTGTCAGTGTGCTGAAGGATAGACCAGCTATCCAGGCCAGACTCTAAAGACTTTCCAAGGGGTAAAAATGCTGCTGCCGGAGTACTGACTGGAAGTATTGCTGATATCATGTCCACCATCCTCTTAAAACACTCTGTCCAACAATATCAGTCTCAGGAAGAAAGGTTTTTTAATGCTGATTAACACACCCACCCACCCACCCACCCACCCCCACCCACCCAAACCTGAAGAGGGCTGGGATCAGCAGTGCTGTAAATCTGTCTCTGTATCTAATGATGTTTCTGTGCAGAGGAACAGCAAGGTGAGACACACTTAAAGGTGGGGTAGGTCATTTTGGAGAAACCAGTTCCAGTGTGCTAGAATTTGAAAGTACACAGCCGGAAAAAATCGGCCACTTCCTTCAGACTTCCTTACAGAGCCCCTCCTTCAACACACACGAACGTGCACATGACCAATGAGGGCAACGAGATAAGATTGTGCACAGATGGAAGGCTGACAGGCAGGTAGGCCATCCAGTTATTTTAGCCGGGCCGGCTCAGATGATTGGTCGTGCTTTTTACAGTACTACGGCTTCCAAGGATGAATTTTTTTAATGTATTTATTGTCAAAGCATTTAATGTATTCATTGCCATCGGGATATTAAGAGCATTCCATGGAATATAACAAAAGGTGTTTCTGAAATGAATTACATACTCCACCTTTAATACATTTAATTATCTCACACACACCAACACACACACACATACTGAAGGCCACACTTACATGATAGTGTCTTCTCTACAAAGAAAGGAACAAATAAAAGCTGTCTTTTGATCCAGATGTTTGCAGCTATAAAAACTATTTGGATTTGTTACTTAAATATTTCCATCTTTGAAGAGTATTTATGTTTGACCTGCCCTCTGGGGATGATAATATTCTAAATATTGGACTCCAAATGGAAAAAATGTAACACAAAACTAAGATGCTGAATACAGTCAACAGTGTGTGCTAAATATCACTGTGGTTAGGGCTCCGGCTGCTGGAGTGATGGGAGTGGCTCGGCTGGAGACCAGACAGCTGATCAGAATCAGGTATGTGGTAACCTGGTTCTGGGCTCTTCAATTAAATTAAATTCAAAATCTTTATTTATCCAGGTGAAATCCCATTGAGATCAATTATCTCTTTTTCAAGGGAGACCTGCAGCCTACTGCCTCTTGCAGTAGGCTGGGTCCTGGGAGGACGTTGTTGGCCGTGGAACGGACCTGTAAAGACCCCGCACCGGCAACGTGTATTTTTGTGATCTTTTTGGACAATAAACTCCTATTCTTGCACAACTCTGCTGGAGGAAAATGCGTTCCATTGAACTGAAACCTCCCAGAATTCAGACGGGGGTGTTCCTGTCTGTCTATAATCATCTGTGCAATGAAGGGTCCTATAAGTATGGATGCTGTACAGTAGATTGATCAGAACTGTAAACCCAACTATCC
This sequence comes from Harpagifer antarcticus, assembly GCA_902827135.1. Classification (NCBI taxonomy): domain Eukaryota; kingdom Metazoa; phylum Chordata; class Actinopteri; order Perciformes; family Harpagiferidae; genus Harpagifer; species Harpagifer antarcticus. Next base: position 1,363,217 of record CADEHL010000857.1, on the reverse strand, counting down.
AGGCTCAGCTTCAGCTGAAGAAGACACTGAACACATGTGGGATTATCGGCGTTGAAACAGTCAATATCAATGATGCTATCAATTGATTTATTCAGTGAAACGGACGACTGCTTCTGATCTCCTGACACACGCACATAAGCAGTCTGAGAGTGACTTTAGACTCAACACGTCCTCGGTCTGCCTCAGAGAGACGCTGATCATTCCTTCATCTTCTGGTGTGCACATGTGGTTGCTTTTACAGTTTGGGGTTTGAGAGCAGACACTGATCTACAGAATTTATCAGATTTTGGTGCGTTTTTGGCTTGAAAAGATTGGATAATTTATCCTGTGCCTGTCAGGCTGTCAGGCCTGTCAGCAAATACATTTCATATATTAAAAGAGAGAAAGAAGGTTAAAAAGGATAAAACAAGAGTGAACAGAGAGCTGGAGAGAGGGCACACTGCGGTATCCTCTGTTCCTGCTGCAGCAGCAGCTGTGGAGGTCACTGCAATGCAACAGTAGTTTATCCTGCTGCACATACGCAAACACACACTCCCAGAGGAGGTGGAACTAATCTACACCCTTCACTAGCAGACTGATCCAGATAGCAACAAAAATCTCAATGACATCTTCATACAAACTGCAAAACAATCCCAACTTAAAAAATCTAATAATAAACCAAAAAATCCCAAAGATGACAATTGGTTTGATAATGAATGTAAATAAATTAGACAACAATTTAGGAGAATGTCCAATCAAAAACACAGATCTAGGAAATGTAGATTTGCGCCTTCTTTACTGTGAAACACTTAAACACTATAAAGGCACACTCAGAATAAAAAAAACACAGTACACACAAAAACAACTGACACTCATTGAGGAATCTATAAACACAAACTTCTGGAAATAATCTTAAACAAATCGAAATCTATAGATTTGGCAATACAGAATGAAGACATATGGATCAGCCATTTTGAAACATTCTATGACATTACTCCAAGCAATACCGACCCAAAACACAATAAAATAATAACAAGACTGAATGAACTGGAACTGGCAATGAAAGAAAATCAGAATCCACTACACTCCCCGATAAATGCTCAGGAGCTAAGAGAAAAACTCTGTGCACTAAACCCCCCCGGGCTTGTTAGAATCATGAATGAGATGCTGAAATATACAAGCCCAACATTTCAATTGGCCATCCTTAAACTTTGTTATTTGATTCTGAGTGTAGGTTTCTTCCCTGACCTGTGGAATCAAGGTCTTATTGCACTGATATTTAAAACTGAGATAAGTTTGATCCAAATAACTACCGAGGCATCTGTGTAAACAGTAATCTGGGGAAGGTTATATGTAGCATTATAAAGTCCAGACTCATGAACTTCCTTACCAAACACAATGTCTTGTTTTAAAGTCAAATTGGATTTATACCAAAACACCGCACTTCAGATCATATTTACACCCTACACACCTTAATTAATAAACACGTTAACCAAAACAATGACAACATATGTGCATGCTTTATATATTTCAAAAAGGCTTTCGATTCTATTTGGCACAATGGTATTTTTTACAAAGTTATTGAATCAGGTTTAGGGGGTAAAACATATGACAATTAAATCAACGTACACAAACAATAAGTATCAAAATTGGCAACAAAAGAACAAGTGAGTGAGACAAGGCTGCTGTATGAGTACAATTCTATTCAACATCTACATAAACTAATTTAACTTTGCGTCGAAAGGAGCCAGTTGAGGTGGTGCGGGCACCTAATAGGATGCCACCTGGGCGCCTCCCTAGGGAGGTGTTCCAGGCACGTCCAGCTGGGAAGAGACCAAGGGGTAGACCTAGGACCAGGTGGAGGGATTATATCTCTTCGCTGGCCTGGGAGCGCCTTGGGATCCCCCAGTCAGAGCTGGTTGATGTGGCCAGGGAAAGAAAGGTTTGGGGCTCTCTGCTGGAACTGCTACCCCCGCGACCCGACCACAGATAAGCGGGAGAAGATGGATGGATGGATAAACTAATTAGCTACTATCCTAGAGACATCTGAAGAATCTTGCCTCACTCTACATGACTCAGAAATTAAACTCCTGCTCTACGCAGATGAGCTGGTTCTGCTACAGAACTAGGATTACAGCAGAATCTGGACCTGCTGCAACAGGCCAGACCTGGGCCCTGGCAGTAAACATGAACAAAACAAAGACAATGATCTTCCAAAGAAGATCCAGATTTCAGGGAATCACATATATCTTCACATTAGGAACTCAGTACAACTATTTTGGGTTTGAACACAAGTTCCACTGGGAGTTTTAACCCAGCAGTGAATGAACTGAGAGACAAAGCACGTAGTGCTTTCTACGCAATAAAAAGTCAAATTTACGTTCAAATTCCAATTCGAATCTGGCTCAAATGACTGGAATCTGTCATAGAACCAATTATTCTCTCTGGTAGTGAGGTGTGGGGTCCTCTCTCCTACTAGAATTTGGCTCAATTAGACAGACACCCAGTTGAAATTATGCATCTTCAATGCTTAAAAAGCATCTTACAGGAGCACAGAAAAACCACAAACAATGCCTGCAGAGCTGAATTAGGCCAATTCCCATTACACATCACATTTGGGCTTCATCTAAAAAAACAGTGACCCCCTCTCTTATGCAGTGCCAAGAGCTGAGCAAAGAAAAGAGTCCCCTCACTCAGCTGGTCCTGAAGCTGAATTAATTTCCTGCTCCGCCTCAGGGCCGGCCTGACATTATGTCAATCACAATCAACCAGATTATAAACCACCAGAAACAAAACTATACCACCAATTGGAACACACAAAGCAAAGCACAAAGCAAAATGCAGTGCTTTCTGACCCTAAAGACACAGAACTGTGTGTACCTGAGCACAGTGACTGTCAGTAAACACAGAACCACCCTGACCCGGTACAGACTCAGTGACTGTCAGTAAACAGAACCACCCTGACCCGGTACAGACTCAGTGACTGTCAGTAAACACAGAACCACCCTGACCCGGTACAGACTCAGTGACTGTCAGTAAACAGAACCACCCTGACCCGGTACAGACTCAGTGACTGTCAGTAAACAGAACCACCCTGACCCGGTACAGACTCAGTGACTGTCAGTAAACACAGAACCACCCTGACCCGGTACAGACTCAGTGACTGTCAGTAAACACAGAACCACCCTGACCCGGTACAGACTCAGTGACTGTCAGTAAACACAGAACCACCCTGACCCGGTACAGACTCAGTGACTGTCAGTAAACACAGAACCACTCTGACCCGGTACAGACTCAGTGACTGTCAGTAAACAGAACCACCCGGAACCGGTACAGACTCAGTGACTGCCAGTAAACACAGAACCACCCTGACCCGGTACAGACTCAGTGACTGTCAGTAAACAGAACCACCCTGACCGGTACAGACTCAGTGACTGTCAGTAAACACAGAACCACCCTGACCCGGTACAGACTCAGTGACTGTCGGTAAACACAGAACCACCCTGACCCTGTACAGACTCAGTGACTGTCAGTAAACACAGAACCACCCTGACCCGGTACAGACTCAGTGACTGTCAGTAAACAGAACCACCCTGACCCGGTACAGACTCAGTGACTGTCAGTAAACACAGAACCACCCTGACCCGGTACAGACTCAGTGACTGTCAGTAAACACAGAACCGCCCTGACCCGGTACAGACTCAGTGACTGTCAGTAAACAGAACCACCCTGAACCGGTACAGACTCAGTGACTGTCAGTAAACACAGAACCACCCTGACCCAGTACAGACTCAGTGACTGACTGATACAATACTGTAGGTGCTTTCACACCAAATACTTTTCCTAGGAATAGTTCCCGGAACTTTTCCCCGGAACTATCTAGTAAATCGCGTTCACACCGGAATAAGTCCATGAGGGAGCCGCTGACGTCACTTCTTCTTCTTCTGCTTTGGGTTTACTGGCAGGCCGCAAACAACTTCACGCCTAAATGTGTTTTCTGAAGTCACATTACCATTGGGCACCCAACTCTTAAGAGTTCAACAGTTAGACTGTGTGGAGGTATGTGCCAAATTTGAAGAAGTTCCCTCGGAGAGGTTCTGAGAGATCGTTCCATGAGAATAGGAAGGACAAACTGAAACATAATGCCTCTGAGTCATTCAACTGAAGGGCACATTAGAAGAGTTGTTTCAAGAAATGTGCTGAGAATAGCGCTTCACAGATAATGAAGAAGAAGTGAAAAGATGAAACGTCTACAATAACATGACAGATAATTGGGAAAAGAGGTAGTTAGTTAATCAACACCTTTTATCACAGCTTACACATTGACTTGCCACAACAGGAAAAGCTCAGGTGAAACACATCTCATTAAATAATAATACTAACCTTCATCAAGTATGTCAGTGAGCCATGGCAGTGTGACAACAGGCCCAACAGGCCTGGAATCACCTCGCATAAATAGGAGGAACTACGTTTTCATGTGTTATGATACCTGCGCTAAGCCAACATGTCTACTCTGAAAAATGATTGCAGATGGGGAATATTCATATTTCCTGTTGTGTCTAACAAGATTCCAAAAATAGATAAGCTATTGAGACTGGACCTGTGTGACATTATGAGACCCTAACAGCTGACTGTCATGCTCTGAACTGAGAGGTTGGATTAACGGGGACATTTGCAGCATCAACAATCAGAATACAAGTGTTTTACATTATAACATTTTCAAAGAAATGTTGTAAATACATATACTGTATACAAAAACATTAAACCAATGTTTATTGTGATTTTACCTGCTTAAATAGATAATGTTTTACTAATTTCCGTATATATATATATATATTGTATAACCAGTAGATGAAAGTATATTTAATTAAATATTGACTTTATTGAATTGTTCCATCAACGTCTTGTTTTTACACACACACACACACACACACACACACACACACACACACACACACACACACACACACACACACACACACACACACACACACACACACACACACACACCCACACACACACACACACACACACACACACACACACACACACACACACACACACACACACACACACACACACACACACACACACACACACACACACACACACCTCCTTCTCCACACGGCTAAGCAGCAGCCTTAAGGGAACATATAGCATCTCCTTCTCCACACGGCTAAGCTGCCAATAATAGCTGAAACAGCAATATTTGGCAATTTGTTTGGCTTTTATCTTTGACATTCCAGCAATTCTCAGACCAATCATGGTGCATTTATATACATGGCCAAGACTTCCGAATATGAGTATGCTATATCTACACTTGTACCCAAAGCTGGTTATCACATCGAGCAGTGGTTGGTATTTGATATACTTGTCCTGGAAAGCCTGGTCCATGTACAGGTCAAAGGCACAGCCTACTTCTAATATTAGCACCTCCTTGTGGTTGGTGTCAACAAAAACAACATCAGGTGTATTTGGGATGTTAGCAAAGACATCTTTGGTAAAACCAAACCATTCTGGTAGCACTCTAGCGTGCTTGTACATTGCTTCGCTAGATGGTAAGATGTTTTGTACCGCATCAGACACAATGTCCACAATACGGTCATGACGGGCTATGTACAGGCGTTCGTATGCATGACATCCATTTGTTATGTGTGCAATGGATTCTAGGCGTTGTTGTGAATCCTGATGGTTTAAACAGAATGATTGTGAATTTGAGGGTACCAGGTGGACAGATTGTATTTAGTGGGTAATACCTGCAGTCTTGGCTTTGATGGTAAATGTCAGAACATCCTCACCAACAGCGGCGTTCTTAAACACTGAGTGTAAGACTGAGTGGTCAGCAAACCCCAAACAGGCTAGCTTTCCCTGTAGTCTGAGTCCACACCAGTGCTGCCTGATCTCAGACTGCTTCATGCTGAGCAGAACCCTCCTTGCAGAGTCTCTGTGCAGTTCCACAGTCTCTTCCTGAGGTGTCGTGATGTCGGCCTTCACAACCACACTGAGGTCTGTGATCAGTTCATCAGAGACGGGGACTTCAGTCTGTGTGTTGAGTCTTGTCCATTTCAGCTGGACTCCAGTCCGATTGCAGAGGTCATTGAGATCTGGCCAGTCAGACCCCGAAGAGTCCAGTTTCCCAGAGTCTTTCCTCCTGAAGCCGAGGAAGTTGTTCTGGTCTGCGCTGGCCAGGGGGACCTTCCTTCTGTGTAGATCCAGCAGGAGGGTTAGCCTGGTGGCTATGTAGGTCCATTCGACATTGGCGACTCCCAGCCCCCCCCTCTCCACATGGGAGAAAGATGATGCCCCGTGTGGAGTGTGTGTTGAGGCCCACCCACTTTCTGACCAGCTGGACAGTTTTGTTTGTCATTTCTCTCGGTGCCTTAAGAGGGATGTGTACATTGGCAAAGAGATGTTGAATTTTAGCCCCAGCCACCTCTCTCACAGCCTGGAACTTCATGAGGACGGGGAGGGGGGACAAGTCAATCAGGTGGAGACGATGGAGAAACTCTGTAGTGAGCTCCTCGACCTGCTCCCCCCACTCGCCAGCGATGTTAAACCTGTGGCCAAGGTATGGGTAGGCCTCATTACGGGAATACAGCTTAACAGGTTGGCCCATTACAAGAAAGGAGGGGGGCTTTTCGTTCTTGGCCTTATACCAGTGGTTTCCTCCACTGCAGCGCTCATGGAGTACGGCACACTTAGCTTGCTTCACCTCCAACACACACACACACACACACCACACACACACACACACACACACACACACACACACACACACACACACACACACACACACACACACACACACACACACACACACACACACACACACACACACACACACACACACACACACACACACACACACACACACACACACACACACACACACACACACACACACACACACACACACACACACACACACACACACACACACACACACACACACACACACACACACACACACACACACACACACACACACACACACACACACACACACACACACACACACACACACACCCACACACACACACCTTGACCTGCACAGTTGAATGTATCATGACATGCTGTTTTCTGTCTCGCTTGCCTGCACACGAAGAAACACACCCACACAAACACACCTACAGCGACGAGCAGCGGGGAATGCAGACAGGTTAAAGGTGACCTCTACCTGGACTCAATATATAGACCAGGAACATGGTGCAAACATACACACACACAGACAGACACACATATTGGTCTCATAACAGAGCTGTTTTTGATCAAGCCATGAGCAACACAACACACATAAACACACACAGTGAGTGAGCTTACTAACCCGGCGGCAACATCGTCCATACTTCAGGCTCCACACACACTAGGATACATCCACATGTCGCTGTGCTTGTGTGACGCACATGTCTTGAGGTTTTGCCGCTTTGATATCCAGAAACCAAGGTGTGTGTATGTGTGTGTGTGTGAGCAGGCTGCTGTGATACTGAGGCAGTAGGCGACGAACAGCTCTGTTATACACTCGATTACTGCCTCTATCACCCCACTCTCTCTCTCTCTCCAGTCATCTCTGTCTCTCTCTCTCTCTCATCATCGTCTCTCTCCTCCCCTTTCTCCCCCTGCTGCTGCTGCTACGTATTCTTCCCCTTTATCTCTCAGTTTTCCCCTCTCTCTCTTTCTCTCCCATCCATCTTACTAACTCTATCCAGATCTATGTTCTTCCTCGCTGCTGAGTGGAAACCAACAGATGGATCACTGCCTCGTAAAGATACACACAGAGAATCATGACTGAGCACTGAGTTGACCTGATTTGTAGGTTAAACCATTATTTCTACAATATCTCTGTACTAAAATCTGAGATAAATACAATTACCCAAGTAGTGATTGAGTACTTATTCAAGCTACTTCTACTTGACTTGTTCCTTGTCATTATTGTATAGTTATACTCCACTAGGCTACATCTCAAAGGCTGAACACTACTTTAAAACCCTCTTCGATCAGAAAATGAAACATACATTTTTTTCTTTGAGTTAGAAATTTAATATATTATGTTAAATAAGATCCACTGTTTACTGCACTATGACTACTTTTACATTTCAAACTGAATCATAGATACCTTGTCAATGATAAGACAAGAGCTGTTTAAGATTGCCTATGTCCCCCACAAAGACGCTAAGACTTCTTCAAAGACCTCTGAACCATCCCTCATGGCCTTTCTTGTCACCAACAAGAATGTTTTAAGCGACCATTAAACCCTCTTTAGATTCTTTTTGTTTAGAGGAAACTTCATCCTCTAGATATGTAAACTCCACCTGAAAGTCTTCCTTAAACTCCTTGTCTTCTTTCTTTTCACTTGTCTTTAAAGCTCTTAATACATCTCCAGGCCTCCTCATTGGTGAAGGAACGGCCTTTCCTGAACTCCTGCCTCCTGTTCAAATGTCCATTCTGGATCCTTCTTACAGGCTTCGAGTAAACAACGACCCAGATTCTCTTCAAAGATTGGTGTAGCCTCCTCCCATAGACTTCTACCCATGGGCGTCGGAGCCATTATATGAGACAAGTCCCCCCCCACTTTTTGAAATGATTAATTTAGACCCCCCCACCTTTACCATGTGGAAAGTCCGTGAATCGGTCTATCCACTCACCGCACTTTCTAGAGCGCTGTGCCAGTGCTTCACTATCAAATCCATTCCACTTGCTTATTGAGAGAATGCCCAAATCAATGAAACTCCGTACCATGTTTTCACTGCTACTTTGTACCAAGGCAGATTCTCCCATAGCGCGCTCATGTTCAAGGAGTGTTGCCATAGTTGGACAGCTCAGATCTGTTGTATGAAGTGATGCCGGTAGCAGAGGTAAGGCCACACACACCAAATGTTCAGGAAATGGTTAATACAGCGAAAATCAAAGCTGACGATCTCTTGGTTTGATATGTTTTCTCCACCAGACAACATGGACATAAGAAAAAAAAATTCAAAGAAGAGGAAAGCAAGTCATCAGCTGGTAGCAGTTAATCAGTTAACAGTGATGGCGGCGGTGGTGGCAAAAGCATCTCACTTCTGGAGAGGAGTTTCGTCTTTATGTCATGATAGAGAGATACAAATACGGAATAGTTTAGATGAGAAAAGGCATCGAAATGCCAGGTTACTAGTGTTAGCATTGGGTTGAGAGGTCATGTGTTGTGAGCATGCACAGTTTATCCTGGTGTGGTGAAGGAGAGCGTGGTGTGACTGTACAATAATACGGAGGCGCTATCTGGGACGCTCCAAAAAGTACTAAGTTCCTGAGTTTTTGTTACACAGAAGTATCATTGAAGCCTTAACACCTCGGACGTTACACTAGTATTTATCATGTAAACAGGGAACATGAATAACCCGATTTATCTGTGCTCATGTAAACACCATGATGTCCATGTAGAGACGCAGTCAGTGTGTTTTACTGGCGCCTCAGTTCAATAAGAGATTATTTTCTGAGTTCTTTAACTTAGGTACTCTCTCTCAAAATGGTAATGTGCATTATGTTTTAATTATACTTCTTATCATTCAGAAGCTTTTTGTGTGTGTTTATGTTTTACTGAGTGCTTATAGGCAATTTCCATCCCAGTATTCAGTTAACTATTTATTTTCTGTGCACATTACATAGACTAGCTAATATTCTACCTACTGCTTGGGACTTTGAGTCTTGAAAATGTCCAATGTCACAGACTGGGAAAACCACCTGTTATAATGCACCAGAATACAGGAAATCTATTATTTTTTTCATGGTGGAGGACCCCCACACCCCCCGTTAAAAATGTCCCCCCCACATTCAGGATACGCCCATGCATCTACCTCAACGTCTTAATTCCATTCAGTATCTCCAGTCATGTTTGTAACTTAGGCAGTTTAAACCTCCAGTTTCCTTGGAACATCAAAAGTACTTCTGGGGCTCCTGAAAACCCTGGGTCACCACATTCATATCAACTCCTCCTGTCTGTCATTTCAAAAAAATCCATTCTAACTTCCAGAGGGTAGGTATTCAGAGACACTTTTTGTTATATCCCATGGAATGCTCTTAACATCCCGAGAGCAATGAATACATGACATGCTTTGAAAATAAATACATAAACAAATTCCTCTGTGGAAGCCGTGGCGCTGTAAAAAGCACGACCAATCATCTGAGCCGGCCCGGCTAAAATAACTGGATGGCCTACCTGCCTGTCAGCCTTCCATCTGTGCACAAACTGATCTTGTGCCCTCATTGGTCATGTGCACTTTTGTGTGTGTTGGAGGAGGGGCTCTGTAAGGAAGTCTGAAGGAAGGGGCAGATTTTTTTCGACTGCATACTTTCATATTCTAGTGCACTCAAGCTGGTTTCTCCGTTCTTACCTACCCTACCCTTTAAGGATTGAGATCGGCATACAAGGTTCCCAAACACCTTCTCCACCACTTATGCATCCCCCTGAAAGCGCCTCACAACAACTACATCTCTCAGCCCATTTCAATCTCGTAAAGAAGGATTGGACCTAATCAGTGGCGACTGGTCATTAGGGGCATGATCTTAAATTTTCTTTGTTTAATCATCTGATTCGTCTGTACATTGCTGTTTTAGTATGTGTTCTTCTAATTAGTGTCTACAGTGTGGGCCTATTGAGCTGTTTAGAGCCATGTGGGACAAAACCCGATCCTGCCCCTCCCTCTCACTGTCTAAGTCAATGGTGACTGTAAAAACTATACTGCACATGCTCAGAATATTTTCCTATTTAATGTGTGTGGCAACAAAATAATGACCATAGGGGCACTGAGCTGTCATCCCCACCATACGTCATCTCACATAATTCAGAGCTGATTGGCTGTAAGTACGTATGCCGTGAAAAGTGTGGTGTGTGAAGAGGAGACGAGAGACGCGTCCTAAAACCAGGAAGTAAGCTGCGCATGGCTTCCCTCGACAAAAAAAGCAATGATATTTCTCCATAGGATTTTAGAAAATAGCTCCAAATAAGATCTGTGGGAAAAGTAGCTGTTAGATAATGCACGTTTTGTTCAGCCGGATAATATCCACATATCTACCCTACTTTTATAATTTTCGAATCATAAATCTATTGATTAGATTAGATTTATGATAGACTTTTGAAACTACAAGAACATAAGGAGGACTTTTACAAAAAGTAATAGAGATTTTTGTCCAGAAGGATAGGCAAATGGACTTAATCTTCAAGTCAAGGTAAGACTGCAATTTTATTGAAAATGGGATCTTACTAAGAGAGAACAATTCAATATTTAAATGATAAAATTAAAATGTTTGGGTATCCTTTTGTTGAACTGTCTGTTTAAAATTAATTGAAGCATCAGACAAAAAAAGCTTTTGAAAATAATATTATATTTGATTTAGGTCAAAATATAATAGTTGTAAACCTGAAGAGTCAGTGCCAGTGTCTCACCAGCCATGAACCTCACTGCAGAAGCTTATAGACATCTAAGTTTTTTGTGCCCCACCACTTTTGTACATATAAAAACGCCACTGGACCTAATGGATTTCGCTAGAATCCCCTAAAGGAGCTTTTGAAGACCAGGGGCGTTTCCTGGACCTGGAAACATTCGGGGGTTAGCCCACTGTTCATTAAGGTACATTAAGGTACCGGGCGCTACAGTGGACATTTCTGCTGCAACACTCCCCACACGCACATACACAGAACACCTGCGACTGTTACAATGAAGGCTCAATAATCAGCTCACAGCATATAGGTGTAAGCAGGGGTAAAGTGCTGTTTTTTACAAGTGGGGGGTGGACCTAACAACCTCTAGGGGGGTCCTCACCTCCTCTAGAGGGTTCCGGGGGCATGCTCCCCCAGGAAGATTTTCTTTTCTTATGGATATTTTACAAATCGCTCCCCTGTGACTGTGTAATGTAAGGT
>CADEHL010000857.1:1238610-1351248 GCA_902827135.1 Harpagifer antarcticus | reverse complement strand
CTATCCTAGAGACATCTGAAGAATCTTGCCTCACTCTACATGACTCAGAAATTAAACTCCTGCTCTACGCAGATGAGCTGGTTCTGCTACAGAACTAGGATTACAGCAGAATCTGGACCTGCTGCAACAGGCCAGACCTGGGCCCTGGCAGTAAACATGAACAAAACAAAGACAATGATCTTCCAAAGAAGATCCAGATTTCAGGGAATCACATATATCTTCACATTAGGAACTCAGTACAACTATTTTGGGTTTGAACACAAGTTCCACTGGGAGTTTTAACCCAGCAGTGAATGAACTGAGAAGACAAAGCACGTAGTGCTTTCTACGCAATAAAAAGTCAAATTTACGTTCAAATTCCAATTCGAATCTGGCTCAAATGACTGGAATCTGTCATAGAACCAATTATTCTCTCTGGTAGTGAGGTGTGGGGTCCCTCTCTCCTACTAGAATTTGGCCTCAATTAGACAGGACACCCAGTTGAAATTATGCATCTTCAATGCTTAAAAAGCATCTTACAGGAGCACAGAAAAACCACAAACAATGCCTGCAGAGCTGAATTAGGCCAATTCCCATTACACATCACATTTGGGCTTCATCTAAAAAAACAGTGACCCCCTCTCTTATGCAGTGCCAAGAGCTGAGCAAAGAAAAGAGTCCCCTCACTCAGCTGGTCCTGAAGCTGAAATTAATTTCCTGCTCCGCCTCAGGGCCGGCCTGACATTATGTCAATCACAATCAACCAGATTATAAACCACCAGAAAACAAACTATACCACCAATTGGAACACACAAAGCAAAGCACAAAGCAAAATGCAGTGCTTTCTGACCCTAAAGACACAGAACTGTGTGTACCTGAGCCACAGTGACTGTCAGTAAACACAGAACCACCCTGACCCGGTACAGATCAGTGACTGTCAGTAAACAGAACCACCCTGACCCCGGTACAGACTCAGTGACTGTCAGTAAACACAGAACCACCCTGACCCGGGTACAGACTCCAGTGACTGTCAGTAAACAGAACCACCCTGACCCGGTACAGACTCAGTGACTGTCAGTAAAACAGAACCACCCTGACCCGGTACAGACTCAGTGACTGTCAGTAAACACAGAACCCACCCTGACCCGGTAACAGACTCAGTGACTGTCAGTAAACACAGAACCACCCTGACCCGGTACAGACTCAGTGACTGTCAGTAAACACAGAACCACCCTGACCCGGTACAGACCAGTGACTGTCAGTAAACACAGAACCACTCTGACCCGGTACAGACTCAGTGACTGTCAGTATAACAGAACCACCCGGAACCGGTACAGACTCAGTGACTGCCAGAAACACAGAACCACCCCTGACCCGGTACAGACTCAGTGACTGTCAGTAACAGAACACCCTGACCCGGTTACAGACTCAGTGACTGTCAGTAAACACAGAACCACCCTGACCCGGTACAGACTCAGTGACTGTCGGTAAACACAGAACCACCCTGACCCTGTACAGACTCAGTGACTGGTCAGTAAACACAGACACCACCCTGACCCGGTACAGACTCAGTGACTGTCAGAAACAAGAACCACCCTGACCCGGTACAGACTCAGTGACTGTCAGTAAACACCAGAACCACCCTGCCCGGTACAGACTCAGTGACTGTAAGTAAACACAGAACCGCCCCCTGACCCGGTACAGACTCAGTGACTGTCAGTAAACAGAACCACCCTGAACCGGTACAGACTCAGTGACTGTCAGTAAAACACAGAACCACCCTGACCCAGTACAGACTCAGTGACTGACTGATACAATACTGTAGGTGCTTTCACACCAAATACTTTTCCTAGGAATAGTTCCCGGAACTTTTCCCCGGAACTATCTAGTAAATCGCGTTCACACCGGAATAAGTCCATGAGGGAGCCGCTGACGTCACTTCTTCTTCTTCTGCTTTGGGTTTACTGGCAGGCCGCAAACAACTTCACGCCTAAATGTGTTTTCTGAAGTCACATTACCATTGGGCACCCAACTCTTAAGAGTTCAACAGTTAGACTGTGTGGAGGTATGTGCCAAATTTGAAGAAGTTCCCTCGGAGAGGTTCTGAGAGATCGTTCCATGAGAATAGGAAGGACAAACTGAAACATAATGCCTCTGAGTCATTCAACTGAAGGGCACATTAGAAGAGTTGTTTCAAGAAATGTGCTGAGAATAGCGCTTCACAGATAATGAAGAAGAAGTGAAAAGATGAAACGTCTACAATAACATGACAGATAATTGGGGAAAAGAGGGTAGTTAGTTAATCAACACCTTTTATCACAGCTACACATTGACTTGCCACAACAGGAAAAGCTCAGGTGAAACACATCTCATTAAATAATAATACTAACCTTCATCAAGTATGTCAGTGAGCCATGGCAGTGTGACAACAGGCCAACAGGCCTGGAATCACCTCGCATAAATAGGAGGAACTACGTTTTCATGTGTTATGATACCTGCGCTAAGCCAACATGTCTACTCTGAAAAATGATTGCAGATGGGGAATATTCATATTTCCTGTTGTGTCTAACAAGATTCCAAAAATAGATAAGCTATTGAGACTGGACCTGTGTGACATTATGAGACCCTAACAGCTGACTGTCATGCTCTGAACTGAGAGGTTGGATTAACGGGGACATTTGCAGCATCAACAATCAGAATACAAGTGTTTTACATTATAACATTTTCAAGAAATGTTGTAAATACATATACTGTATACAAAAACATTAAACCAATGTTTATTGTGATTTTACCTGCTTAAATAGATAATGTTTTACTAATTTCCGTATATATATATATATATTGTATAACCAGTAGATGAAAGTATATTTAATTAAATATTGACTTTATTGAATTGTTCCATCAACGTCTTGTTTTTACACACACACACACACACACACACACCCACACACACACACACACACACACACACACACACACACACACACACACACACACACCCACACACACACACACACACACACACACACACACCACACACACACACACACACACACACACACACACACACACACACACACACACACACACACACACACACACACACACACACACACACACCTCCTTCTCCACACGGCTAAGCAGCAGCCTTAAGGGAACATATAGCATCTCCTTCTCCACACGGCTAAGCTGCCAATAATAGCTGAAACAGCAATATTTGGCAATTTGTTTGGCTTTTATCTTTGACATTCCAGCAATTCTCAGACCAATCATGGTGCATTTATATACATGGCCAAGACTTCCGAATATGAGTATGCTATATCTACACTTGTACCCAAAGCTGGTTATCACATCGAGCAGTGGTTGGTATTTGATATACTTGTCCTGGAAAGCCTGGTCCATGTACAGGTCAAAGGCACAGCCTACTTCTAATATTAGCACCTCCTTGTGGTTGGTGTCAACAAAAACAACATCAGGTGTATTTGGGATGTTAGCAAAGACATCTTTGGTAAAACCAAACCATTCTGGTAGCACTCTAGCGTGCTTGTACATTGCTTCGCTAGATGGTAAGATGTTTTGTACCGCATCAGACACAATGTCCACAATACGGTCATGACGGGCTATGTACAGGCGTTCGTATGCATGACATCCATTTGTTATGTGTGCAATGGATTCTAGGCGTTGTTGTGAATCCTGATGGTTTAAACAGAATGATTGTGAATTTGAGGGTACCAGGTGGACAGATTGTATTTAGTGGGTAATACCTGCAGTCTTGGCTTTGATGGTAAATGTCAGAACATCCTCACCAACAGCGGCGTTCTTAAACACTGAGTGTAAGACTGAGTGGTCAGCAAACCCCAAACAGGCTAGCTTTCCCTGTAGTCTGAGTCCACACCAGTGCTGCCTGATCTCAGACTGCTTCATGCTGAGCAGAACCCTCCTTGCAGAGTCTCTGTGCAGTTCCACAGTCTCTTCCTGAGGTGTCGTGATGTCGGCCTTCACAACCACACTGAGGTCTGTGATCAGTTCATCAGAGACGGGGACTTCAGTCTGTGTGTTGAGTCTTGTCCATTTCAGCTGGACTCCAGTCCGATTGCAGAGGTCATTGAGATCTGGCCAGTCAGACCCCGAAGAGTCCAGTTTCCCAGAGTCTTTCCTCCTGAAGCCGAGGAAGTTGTTCTGGTCTGCGCTGGCCAGGGGGACCTTCCTTCTGTGTAGATCCAGCAGGAGGGTTAGCCTGGTGGCTATGTAGGTCCATTCGACATTGGCGACTCCCAGCCCCCCCTCTCCACATGGGAGAAAGATGATGCCCCGTGTGGAGTGTGTGTTGAGGCCCACCCACTTTCTGACCAGCTGGACAGTTTTGTTTGTCATTTCTGACTCGGTGCCTTAAGAGGGATGTGTACATTGGCAAAGAGACTGTTGAATTTTAGCCCCAGCCACCTCTCTCACAGCCTGGAACTTCATGAGGGACGGGGAGGGGGGACAAGTCAATCAGGTGGAGACGATGGAGAAACTCTGTAAGTGAGCTCCTCGACCTGCTCCCCCCCACTCGCCAGCGATGTTAAACTGTGGCCAAGGTATGGTAGTGCCTCATTACGGGATACAGCTAACAGGTTGGCCCATTACAAGAAAGGAGGGGGCTGTTCGTTCTTGGCCTATACCAGTGGTTTCCTCCACGGCAGCGCGCATGGAGGACGGCACACTTAGCGGCTTCACCTCCAACACACAACACAACACACACACACAACACACACACACACACACACACACACACACACACACACAACACACACACACACACACACCCACACACAACACACACACCACACACACACACAACAACCCACACAACACACCACACACACACACACACACACACACACACACACACACACCACACACCCACACACACACACACACACACACACACACACACCCACACAGCACACACACAACACACACCCACACACACACACACACACACACCACACACCACCACACCACACACACACACACAACCCCACACACACACACCTTGACCTGCACAGTTGAATGTATCATGACATGCTGTTTTTCTGTCTCGCTTGCCTGCACACGAAGAAACACACCCACACAAACACACCTACAAGCGACGAGCAGCGGGGAATGCAGACAGGTTAAAGGTGACCTCTACCTGGACTCAATATATAGACCAGGAACATGGTGCAAACATACACACACACACACACACACACATATTGGTCTCATAACAGAGCTGTTTTTGATCAAGCCATGAGCAACACAACACACACATAAACACACACAGTGAGTGAGCTTACTAACCCGGCGGCAACATCGTCCATACTTCAGGCTCCACACACACTAGGATACATCCACATGTCGCTGTGCTTGTGTGACGCACATGTCTTGAGGTTTTGCCGCTTTGATATCCAGAAACCAAGGTGTGTGTATGTGTGTGTGTGTGAGCAGGCTGCTGTGATACTGAGGCAGTAGGCGACGAACAGCTCTGTTATACACTCGATTACTGCCTCTATCACCCCACTCTCTCTCTCTCTCCAGTCATCTCTGTCTCTCTCTCTCTCTCATCATCGTCTCTCTCCTCCCCTTTCTCCCCCTGCTGCTGCTGCTACGTATTCTTCCCCTTTATCTCTCAGTTTTCCCCTCTCTCTCTTTCTCTCCCATCCATCTTACTAACTCTATCCAGATCTATGTTCTTCCTCGCTGCTGAGTGGAAACCAACAGATGGATCACTGCCTCGTAAAGATACACACAGAGAATCATGACTGAGCACTGAGTTGACCTGATTTGTAGGTTAAACCATTATTTCTACAATATCTCTGTACTAAAATCTGAGATAAATACAATTACCCAAGTAGTGATTGAGTACTTATTCAAGCTACTTCTACTTGACTTGTTCCTTGTCATTATTGTATAGTTATACTCCACTAGGCTACATCTCAAAGGCTGAACACTACTTTAAAACCCTCTTCGATCAGAAAATGAAACATACATTTTTTTCTTTGAGTTAGAAATTTAATATATTATGTTAAATAAGATCCACTGTTACTGCACTATGACTACTTTTACATTTCAAACTGAATCATAGATACCTTGTCAATGATAAGACAAGAGCTGTTTAAGATTGCCTATGTCCCCCACAAAGACGCTAAGACTTCTTCAAAGACCTCTGAACCATCCCTCATGGCCTTTCTTGTCACCAACAAGAATGTTTTAAGCGACCATTAAACCCTCTTTAGATTCTTTTGTTTAGAGGAAACTTCATCCTCTAGATATGTAAACTCCACCTGAAAGTCTTCCTTAAACTCCTTGTCTTCTTTCTTTTCACTTGTCTTTAAAGCTCTTAATACATCTCCAGGCCTCCTCATTGGTGAAGGAACGGCCTTTCCTGAACTCCTGCCTCCTGTTCAAATGTCCATTCTGGATCCTTCTTACAGGCTTCGAGTAAACAACGACCCAGATTCTCTTCAAAGATTGGTGTAGCCTCCTCCCATAGACTTCTACCCATGGGCGTCGGAGCCATTATATGAGACAAGTCCCCCCCACTTTTTGAAATGATTAATTTAGACCCCCCCACCTTTACCATGTGGAAAGTCCGTGAATCGGTCTATCCACTCACCGCACTTTCTAGAGCGCTGTGCCAGTGCTTCACTATCAAATCCATTCCACTTGCTTATTGAGAGAATGCCCAAATCAATGAAACTCCGTACCATGTTTTCACTGCTACTTTGTACCAAGGCAGATTCTCCCATAGCGCGCTCATGTTCAAGGAGTGTTGCCATAGTTGGACAGCTCAGATCTGTTGTATGAAGTGATGCCGGTAGCAGAGGTAAGGCACACACACCAAATGTTCAGGAAATGGTTAATACAGCGAAAATCAAAGCTGACGATCTCTTGGTTTGATATGTTTTCTCCACCAGACAACATGGACATAAGAAAAAAAAATTCAAAGAAGAGGAAAGCAAGTCATCAGCTGGTAGCAGTTAATCAGTTAACAGTGATGGCGGCGGTGGTGGCAAAAGCATCTCACTTCTGGAGAGGAGTTTCGTCTTTATGTCATGATAGAGAGATACAAATACGGAATAGTTTAGATGAGAAAAGGCATCGAAATGCCAGGTTACTAGTGTTAGCATTGGGTTGAGAGGTCATGTGTTGTGAGCATGCACAGTTTATCCTGGTGTGGTGAAGGAGAGCGTGGTGTGACTGTACAATAATACGGAGGCGCTATCTGGGACGCTCCAAAAAGTACTAAGTTCCTGAGTTTTTGTTACACAGAAGTATCATTGAAGCCTTAACACCTCGGACGTTACACTAGTATTTATCATGTAAACAGGGAACATGAATAACCCGATTTATCTGTGCTCATGTAAACACCATGATGTCCATGTAGAGACGCAGTCAGTGTGTTTTACTGGCGCCTCAGTTCAATAAGAGATTATTTTCTGAGTTCTTTAACTTAGGTACTCTCTCTCAAAATGGTAATGTGCATTATGTTTTAATTATACTTCTTATCATTCAGAAGCTTTTTGTGTGTGTTTATGTTTTACTGAGTGCTTATAGGCAATTTCCATCCCAGTATTCAGTTAACTATTTATTTTCTGTGCACATTACATAGACTAGCTAATATTCTACCTACTGCTTGGGACTTTGAGTCTTGAAAATGTCCAATGTCACAGACTGGGAAAACCACCTGTTATAATGCACCAGAATACAGGAAATCTATTATTTTTTTCATGGTGGAGGACCCCCACACCCCCCGTTAAAAATGTCCCCCCCACATTCAGGATACGCCCATGCATCTACCTCAACGTCTTAATTCCATTCAGTATCTCCAGTCATGTTTGTAACTTAGGCAGTTAAACCTCCAGTTTCCTTGGAACATCAAAAGTACTTCTGGGGCTCCTGAAAACCCTGGGTCACCACATTCATATCAACTCCTCCTGTCTGTCATTTCAAAAAAATCCATTCTAACTTCCAGAGGGTAGGTAATTCAGAGACACTTTTTGTTATATCCCATGGAATGCTCTTAACATCCCGAGAGCAATGAATACATGACATGCTTTGAAAATAAATACATAAACAAATTCCTCTGTGGAAGCCGTGGCGCTGTAAAAAGCACGACCAATCATCTGAGCCGGCCCGGCTAAAATAACTGGATGGCCTACCTGCCTGTCAGCCTTCCATCTGTGCACAAACTGATCTTGTGCCCTCATTGGTCATGTGCACTTTTGTGTGTGTTGGAGGAGGGGCTCTGTAAGGAAGTCTGAAGGAAGGGGCAGATTTTTTTCGACTGCATACTTTCATATTCTAGTGCACTCAAGCTGGTTTCTCCGTTCTTACCTACCCTACCCTTTAAGGATTGAGATCGGCATACAAGGTTCCCAAACACCTTCTCCACCACTTATGCATCCCCCTGAAAGCGCCTCACAACAACTACATCTCTCAGCCCATTTCAATCTCGTAAAGAAGGATTGGACCTAATCAGTGGCGACTGGTCATTAGGGGCATGATCTTAAATTTTCTTTGTTTAATCATCTGATTCGTCTGTACATTGCTGTTTTAGTATGTGTTCTTCTAATTAGTGTCTACAGTGTGGGCCTATTGAGCTGTTTAGAGCCATGTGGGACAAAACCCGATCCTGCCCCTCCCTCTCACTGTCTAAGTCAATGGTGACTGTAAAAACTATACTGCACATGCTCAGAATATTTTCCTATTTAATGTGTGTGGCAACAAAATAATGACCATAGGGGCACTGAGCTGTCATCCCCACCATACGTCATCTCACATAATTCAGAGCTGATTGGCTGTAAGTACGTATGCCGTGAAAAGTGTGGTGTGTGAAGAGGAGACGAGAGACGCGTCCTAAAACCAGGAAGTAAGCTGCGCATGGCTTCCCTCGACAAAAAAGCAATGATATTTCTCCATAGGATTTTAGAAAATAGCTCCAAATAAGATCTGTGGGAAAAGTAGCTGTTAGATAAATGCACGTTTTGTTCAGCCGGATAATATCCACATATCTACCCTACTTTTATAATTTTCGAATCATAAATCTATTGATTAGATTAGATTTATGATAGACTTTTGAAACTACAAGAACATAAGGAGGACTTTTACAAAAAAGTAATAGAGATTTTTGTCCAGAAGGATAGGCAAATGGACTTAATCTTCAAGTCAAGGTAAGACTGCAATTTTATTGAAAATGGGATCTTACTAAGAGAGAACAATTCAATATTTAAATGATAAAATTAAAATGTTTGGGTATCCTTTTGTTGAACTGTCTGTTTAAAATTAATTGAAGCATCAGACAAAAAAAGCTTTTGAAAATAATATTATATTTTGATTTAGGTCAAAATATAATAGTTGTAAACCTGAAGAGTCAGTGCCAGTGTCTCACCAGCCATGAACCTCACTGCAGAAGCTTATAGACATCTAAGTTTTTTGTGCCCCACCACTTTTGTACATATAAAAACGCCACTGGACCTAATGGATTTCGCTAGAATCCCCTAAAGGAGCTTTTGAAGACCAGGGGCGTTTCCTGGACCTGGAAACATTCGGGGGTTAGCCCACTGTTCATTAAGGTACATTAAGGTACCGGGCGCTACAGTGGACATTTCTGCTGCAACACTCCCCACACGCACATACACAGAACACCTGCGACTGTTACAATGAAGGCTCAATAATCAGCTCACAGCATATAGGTGTAAGCAGGGGTAAAGTGCTGTTTTTTACAAGTGGGGGGTGGACCTAACAACCTCTAGGGGGGTCCTCACCTCCTCTAGAGGGTTCCGGGGGCATGCTCCCCCAGGAAGATTTTCTTTTTCTTTATGGATATTTTACAAATCGCTCCCCTGTGACTGTGTAATGTAAGGTAGCTTCTAGCTTCATGTCGAACACTACACAGTAAGTCAACATTTCCCAGATAGCTTTCTTTGAAATCACCAGGTAACGGGTTAGTGGTGGCTCTGGGGTTGTTGTGTGAGCCACCACTTGAGAATTGTCGTCTTTTTTAAGAAACATTTTTCTTATGTCCATCTTCAAAAACTCCGACTGACAGTTTAAACATTGTCACAGGATAGGTACCTGTCAGCCAATAAGACACGTTTATTTCCATGCAACTCTCTGGTTGGTCTGGTGTCTTGCCTCTGTTGCATTCACTGAACACGGGAAATTACAATCCAGCCGTCCTCTCTAGTGTCATGATGAGGTTCAGGTAAAGCACGGTTAATGTATTATATTATTGAGGGAGAATTGTCCGGGGCTAAAGAAAAACATCTGAGGCAAGACCCTGCGTCTCTGCTTCAAAAATCTGTTCTCTCAACCTTCTCAAAGTTGCTCATAACCTCCTAAGCACCTCTTTCCCCCTTAAACCATATCAAATGTTCTTTGATGCACCTCATGAATCTCTGAGGGCCTACAAATCTGGATCATTCTTAGAAACCTTTTAAAGCTCTATAGTTACATCTAAAACATTCTCCGAGACAACCTTAAACCTTCTTCAAGGATGCCTGTGACCTCTTCCAAGGCCTCTCCTTCTCAATATGGATGTAAGCATTGTTAACCTTTGGTTTTAAAGGTCTCCTATTATACTATTTTTAGTATATCTCAGATATATCAAAAACATGTCTATGAAGTACTGCTCAAAATACCAAACAGATCACCCATTGAAGCCATGCCTCATAACCCTCTATTTCAGCCCTATTAGAGAAGTGCTGATTCTGGGTCTGTAGCTTTCAATATTGCCGAGCTGCTGCTGGTCACGCCCCTTTGGAGCGTCCACATGCAAGCAGTGAGCTCTGTGAAGAGAAGGCTGTCCACCAGCAGAAACTCAGCTAAACACTGCTGTGATTAAACGCCATATTATGTTCCAAACCACATCAAGGATTCTCTCTGAAACAGTATGGAGCTCAAACACTTGCTCTCTCGCGGGTTTACCATACTCTCTCCCGTACAGCGTTAGCTCTGAGTGTTAGCGATGCTTGCTAATGTAAACACAGACCATATTACTTCCCAAATGATGTTTCTCTGCTGTAAACACCTCTCTATGGAAGATTTGCATATTCAGTACACATACGCTATCAATGATCCACTCAATATGGACAATGAACATGATGACTGTGTTTGTGTGTGTGTTTATGAATGGATGTTGCAGAAATTAATGATGGTGAAGGATAAACCCAGTTTCTACATGTTAGTATCTGTCAGTCATAAGGCGCATTCACACTGCGGTACTTTTCCCACAAAGGTTCATGCGAACTTAGTTCAGTGAACTCTTTTATCGCGTTCACACAAAAAAGAGCCGGTACTAAAATTAGTTCATGTGAACCTTTTTACCCCCTCGAAAGTCCCTGCTAGAGAGCAGGGACTTTCGAGCGGCTCTTTTGTGAGAAAAGAGCTATATTTCTGATTGGCTGGGCGGATTGCAAAACACGCCCCGTAAAACTTCCAAAAAGTTTTGTGAAGCCGCCATTTTATTATCCTCGCATTAGCATTATTAGCATTAGCATTAGCCCAGCGCAGAAACGCAGAGAGACTAACTTATGGCAACACAAAATAAAACATGGGAGCGGTGGAGATGAGGAGGTGTCGGCGTTCTGGCGATTTACTCGGAAGGCTTCAGTAGAAGCTGCTGGGAGTCCCAGCAGCTTCTACTGAAGCCAGTCCCCAACTCCGGGGACTTCCGGCCGGGGACTCCGGGCGGCAGTATACGCCGTGAAGTTGTTTGTAGCCTGCCAGTAAACCCAAAGCAGAAGAAGAAGAAGTGACGTCAGCGGCTTCATTTGCCTAATCCACCCCCAGGGACTTTTTCCGGTGTGAACGCGATCTGTACTTAGTTCATGCGAACTAAAGAGTTCGCATGAACTAAGTTCGCATGAACCTTTGTGGGAAAAGTACTGCGGTGTGAATGCGCCTATAGTGACTGTAGATGCTGCTGTGTACTTGCAATACTGACTGAAGCCCAACAATAAAACATGTCACTTCACATATAAGTCCTGCAGCCTGAAGTCTAATTGGATAAACACGATGCTTGGTTGAAATCTGACTGCTAAATGCATACTGGGCACTTTTAGAAATGATGTGCTGGTGTTAGCAGAAATCAGAGCTGCAGTGTTGCAATATTCCTGAGAAGAAGATACAATAAGTGTGAACTGGCTCTGATGGGTGCAGGCTCAGTGGAAAATGAAGAGTTCTGTGCTGTTGACCTGGAGGATCTGAAGATAAGAGGGCCAGCAGATCTATCAAAACAATACATTCAAATGAGAAATATGAGGCAGATGATACTCTGAAAGTAAATGATTTTTTAGAGAAGAAGCTAATACCTGCAGCTAGAATGAGAGAGATACTGCAGATACACACAGAGAAGAGGAGGAGGCAGAGTGAAGCGAGGAAGGTTTGGAAGGTAGAGGAGAAAACCAGGGTTTTGTCTACATGGTAACCCTCCATCTGCGAAACAGTTGTGAGATGGTTTAGGTTAGTGATGACATTGACGTCGACATCATGCATTCCTTAAATTACCACATCAAAGGGTTAAGGTCTCGGAACGCTTGAAAAACAGATTAAGAGAAAATAAAGGAGTTTCTGTGGTTCAGAACTTTGGTTTAAAAAACGCGACCTGATTGCTAAATTCATATCAAAATCCTAACTACAGGGCATACATACATCGCTGTGTTGTTTCAGTCAGATTTCACATCCATCTTCCTCCTTACATGTTGTGTAACAGTTGTATTAGATTTCAGTGTCACTGCCTGGGAGCTTTGTAAATCTGTGTCTGCTCTGAGTCTATTTATATTCTGTTTGTCTCTGTGTCCTGCGACTGGCTGCTGCTGCTGCCACAACCTAGTTTCCCCGCAGGCTCTATCAAGTTTCTGATTTAATTAACTTTGTAATGACTGTGAATTTGAGATTTACATTCATAGAGCAGTTTAAATAAAGTAGACTAACACTTAAGGGGAAAGGAAGATACATCTATTAAAAAGAGAAGAGGACCGAGATATAGTGATATGTAAAACAATGTGAGGGGGTCACATCCTGATACTGATTCACTTAGGTCAAAGGGGATGAAGGTTACATTTTTTTTTTTTTATCAGGCTCATATTTGTTTTTTTGGTCATCTACTAGAACATGTCAGCATGCTTTATTGTTCAGTTTTATTTTCCTATACTGTCTAGATAAACCTGTATTACAATTCTGAAATACTAAGTATATTGAGATGCAGTCAGGATGCTGCAACTGTTGCCTTACTACAGCAGATGAAGACTTTATCAGGCTGACATCATGCAGTCTGCCCAGCCTCTGTTGGAGCCTGGGGACAGCACAGAAACAAGAAGAGCACAAACTGCAGGAAACAAGGCCAGAGAGAGAGAGAGAGAGAGGCAGCGGGACTCCTCCTCTTCTCAAGGACAGCTATACCATCTGAGAGAGGAGACATCTGCCATTTTAATATACTTCACAAGGAACTGTGTGTGTGAGTGTGTTCCAGCAGAATAATAATAAGCTTTTAGTTTTACTCGACTGCTTCCCTTTAGCAGCTGCAGAGTCAGAGGTCAGCAGTGTGGGATTACACACCTTGACAATGTGACTAAATCGCTCACTGTGGATACAGCACACTGTGTGTGTGTGTGTGTGTGTTTCTGTCTAAAGAAGGGTATTAGTACAGGTCAAGGACAGTGCAGCTGAGCACTGTGTGTGTGTGTGTGTGTGTGTGTGTGTGTGTGTGTGTGTGTGTGTGTGTGTGTGTGTGTGTGTTGCGTGGTGATATTTATGCTTTTGTTTAGCAATATGTGTTAAAAAAGAATAGGAAAATTATAAAATTCGTATTACATACTGTACTGTGAGTGTTTGAACTCACTCCCCTCCTTCCCAACTCTCCCCACTGGACTATAACAGCCCACACACACTCAGACACTCAATTCTAGCACCAGACACTTTTTACGCTGCTATGGACAATCTTGCACTAATGTACATTCCCAAAGATATTGAAGTGACTGTTATTTTGTATATACTGATTGTTGTGTTTTTATCTTAATGTGTGCATATGTATAAATGTGTCAGTTGATTGTGTATATATAGGATATACATACAGTGGGGCAAAAGATATTTAGTCAGCCACCAATTGTGCAAGTTCTCCCACTTAAAAAGATGAGAGAGGCCTGTAATTTTCATCCTAGGTATACCTCAACTATGAGAGACAGAATGAGAAAAAAAAATCCAGAAAATCACATTTTCTGATTTTTAAAGAATTAATTTTATTTATGCAAATGATGGTGGAAAATAAGTATTAATCTCAATACTTTGTTATATACCCTTTGTTGGCAATGACAGAGGTCAAACGTTTTCTGTAAGTCTTCACAAGGTTTTCACACACTGTTGCTGGTATTTTGGCCCATTCCTCCATGCAGATCTCCTCTAGAGCAGTGATGTTTTGGGGATGTCACTGGGCAACACGGACTTTCAACTCCCTCCAAACATTTCTATGGGGTTGAGATCTGGAGACTGGCTAGGCCACTCCAGGACCTTGAAATGCTTCTTACGAAGCCACTCCTTCGTTGCCCGGGCGGTGTGTTTGGGATCATTGTCATGCTGAAAGACCCAGCCACGTTTCATCTTCAATGCCCTTGCTGATGGAAGGAGGTTGTCACTCAAAATATCACGATACATGGCCCCATTCATTCTTTCCTTTACATGGATCAGTCGTCCTGGTCCCTTTGCAGAAAAACAGCCCCAAAGCATGATGTTTCCACCCCCATGTTTCACAGTAGGTATGGTGTTCTTTGAATGCAACTCAGCATTCTTTCTCCTCCAAACACGTCTAGTTGAGTTTTTACCAAAAAGTTCTATTTTGGTTTCATCTGACCATATGACATTCTCCCAATCCTCTTCTGGATCATCTAAATGCCCTGGACATGTACTGGCTTAAGCAGGGGGACACGTCTGGCACTGCAGGATTTGAGTCCCTGGCGGCGTAGTGTGTTACTGATGGTAGCCTTTGTTACTTTGGTCCCAGCTCTCTGCAGGTCATTGACTAGGTCCCCCCGTGTGGTTCTGGGATTTTTGCTCACCGTTCTTGTGATCATTTTGACCCCACGGAGTGAGATCTTGCATGGAGCCCCAGATCGAGGGAGATTATCAGTGGTCTTTTATGTCTTCCATTTTCTAATAATTGCTCCCACAGTTGATTTCTTCACACCAAGCTGCTTACCTATTACAGATTCAGTCTTCCCAGCCTGGTGCAGGTCTACAATTCTGTTTCTGGTGTCCTTTGACAGCTCTTTGGTCTTGGCCATAGTGGAGTTTGTAGGTGACCAAATACTTATTTCCCACCATAAATTTGCAAATAAATTCTTTAAAAATCAGACAATGTGATTTTCTGGATTTTTTTTTCTCATTTTGTCTCTCATAGTTGAGGTATACCTAGGATGAACATTACAGGCCTCTCTCATCTTTTTAAGTTGGAGAACTTGCACAATTGGTGGCTGACTAAATACCTTTTTGCCCCACTGTATTTTATACAGATTTTTATATATATTTGTATTTTTGTATTCGGGATTGTGGGAAACAGTATTTTGATCTCTCTGACACACAAACTGAAAGATTGAAGCCGCTGACGTCACTTCTTCTTCGGGTTTACTGGCAGGCCGCAAACAACTTCACGGGGTATACTGCCACCGGAAGTCCCCGGCCGGAAGTCCCCAGAGTTGGGGACTGGCTTCAGTAGAAGCTCCTCCTTCACAAAACTTTTCAGAGTTTTACAGGGCGTGGTTTGCAATTCGCCCACCCAATCAGAAATTAGAACTTTTTTCTCCCCAGGAAAGTAGCTGCTCTCTAGCAGGGACTGAAAAGGGGGGGAAAGTTCTCATGAACTAAGTTCTCTTTTTGGTGTGAACGCAAAATCCCAGGAACTATCGGAACTAAAAGGGAAAAGTACTCCGGTGTGAAAGCGCCTCATGTGTGTGGTCTACCTTATTGTCCAGTGCACAATGCCACAGCAAACAGAAAGTGCAAACAGCTTCCGTCTATGTATGTGTCCCCAAACCAAAGAGGGCTCCATGTTATTGATCAAATTAGGGTGAAGGTCCTATTTAGAAACCACAAAGCAGATTAGATCCATCCATCAGTCTGACTGCAACTCCTCTTTATCACTGTGCCTGTGTGGTGGATGTGCTGTATCTCATGTGAAGACTGTACATAGTTCTTATCTCATTCATCATTCAGTCACTTGAGCTCTGCCGCGGCTGTGAGACGCAGGCTGCATGCTAACATATAGTGTGTAAAGTGCTAATAGACATTATGTGTCATATAATAACATGTTATCAGGTAAGGTAGAGACAGATGTTACAGCATTTTGCTGAATTTTTTATTTGCCAGTAGATTTCATTCACAGCTGGTTTTCTGTCATTTGTTAGGCTTATGTTATTAATGCTAATGTAGCACCCATAAGGTTGAGGTTGTCTACCTGCACATGCATGTTTATAACACAAGGGGGCAGATCTCCTGATGGTTCATCATTGTTTTATGCTGGAGATGAACAGAAGAAGTGTGTCGGTGTGTTGTGCTTTGAGATGGTTTGAGATGCTGACATCTTGCACATGTGCCTCGTGGAAGTTAATAAATGAACGTTTTCTACACCTATAATACCCTTGCGGTCTGAGTGGTGTAACAATTTGGAGGTCCTACCGAGATTATTAACTTCACGGCGAAAGGTTCCCGGAAAAGCACGGTAAAGACGGATACTGGAGAGCGACGGGTAACGTGGTTCGTAGCTAGGCTAAGCTAACAGTTAAAGTGTAGTGTAGCTGTTGTTTTTCCCGTGAAAAAGTCCGGTCGAACTGCTTACGGTCAGAAACAAGATGTCAGATCACAGAGAAGATTTTCTAATTGAGATAGAAAAAAAACTGTTAGGACTGACTGTAAAGGAATTGCAGCAGTGTTGTGAGCGGAGCAACCTCACTGGAAAAGGATATGTGGACATTCAAAATAAAGGCAGACGTGCCCTGGTTAAGCACGTTATACAGTTTTGTGAAAGTAAGGAACTGTTGGAGATGGAGGATGAAGGAATGTCCGTGCTTTTGGAACTAAACGATCTACTGGACATTCTTCAAGAGAGCCAGCCGGAGACCGTCGTCGATGGAGCAGCGCTGCATGCAGCCCCGGAGAGAGAGGAGCAGGTGGATCAGCCCGTGCAACCCACGAGGGAAGCTCAACAGGGAGGTCACACGCAGCCTTTGTCGTCTCAGGAGCAGCGCATGGTGCATGGTAGCCCCGGAAAACGAAACTTCAGGATTAACGCTGAGGTTGGTGAGTCAACCTCAAGAGATACACTGAGCTTTAGTAGCCTTGAGTCAGAGTCCCCAGAGTCAGAACTAAACATGGTAAAGCAGCGTTCAGTTATTATGCTCCAAATATCTGGAACAAACTCCCAGAAACCTGCAGGTCCGCTGCAACTCTGACTACTTTTAAATCCAGACTAAAGACTTTTCTTTTTGCCGCTGCTTTGAATTGAACTATTCACATCTTAAACTGCACTGTAACTTTTATCCATGTATTTTTCTTTTTTCTTTTAATGTTTATTTTATTATATTTTCTTTTTAATGACTGATTTTAAATGCCATTGTCTTAATGTCTTTCGTTTTTTGTAAAGCACTTTGAATTGCCTTGTGTTGAAAGCTGCTATATAAATACACTTGCCTAGCCTTGCCTTGAGCACCAGATTGACAGTGGGTTAAGGAAACGTTAACCTGAAATAGAAATTATGGAAGCAGTTATTCGTGCTGTGAGGCCAAGATTGAATCTATGGAGTTACTTAGAGGGAAAAACTGATCTCACCCTATCCACTCTAAGACAAATATTGAGAGCCCACTATGCAGAAAAGGATGCAACTGTGCTTTACCAGCAACTAACAATAGCTGTGCAGGGACTCAGTGAAACATCACTTGATTTTCTCATCCGAGTGTTGGATCTGCGCCAAAAAGTCCTGTTTGCATCTGAACGTGTCCAGTCTGGCCTGAGATATAACAAAGAGCTAGTCCAAAGTCAGTGATTTCAGTCTATTATGACAGGCCTGTCAAATGACAACATAAGAGCAGAGATGAGAATGTATCTGCAAAACGAGAACAGTACAGATGAGTTACTGCTGCAGAAAATGCAAAATGCTCAATATAATGAAAATGAGCGGGCTCAAAAGATGAAAGCTACAACCAAAGCCAGTCATAGAGCAGGTTTGAACTCAGTAGAGCAGTGTGAGGATGAGAGCATCCCCTTAACAACTCCCAAATCTGCTAAAACTAGCAAACCAACAAAAGATAACTCCCTATTTACAAAAATAGAAGAGATCAATAGAGCAATCAGAGAGCTTACATGACAAGTAGCTTCACTCTTGCAAACTGTTGAACGTCAGAGGAAAAATGATGATTTTCAATATAAAACCCCTTCAAATGCTGTTAAGAGACCGAGAAGAAGATGCATCGCATGTCAGCAAGACAACAAAGCCTGCAACCATTGTTTCCGGTGTGGCATTGAAACACATTGGGCAAAAGGCTGTAGAGTTGGAGAAAAACAGAAGCCGCAGGGAAACTGGCAGAGGCTGTGACTGAGGGACATGTCATGACCTTAGAATCCAAGTCCCACAATGATCCACGTCCTAATCATACCTCACCAGTTAAGCTCAAAAGCTCACAAAGAAGGCAGGAGGACAAAAACATTCACATCACCAGCCACACTTCAGTACCCTTGAAACCGAATATGAAACATGGTGACCAACCAGCTCACTCACACAACCTTCGCATGAAACGCAAGAGAGTTACATTACATTACATTGCATTTAGCAGACGCTTTTATCCAAAGCGACTTACAATAAGTACATACGACCAGGAAGACACAACCCTGAAGAAAACAGAATCATATAAGTACATCAGGTATCATAGAGCCAAACATTTCAAGTGCTACTCAGCTGGCTATAGATAAGCCAGTCCTATATTAGTATATAAGTGCCTTGTTATTAATTCTATCGCTCGAAGTGGAGTGGAAAGAGATGAGTTTTCAGTGTGCGCTGGAAGATGTGCAGGCTTTCTGCTGTCCTGATGTCAATGGGGAGCTCATTCCACCATTTTGGAGCCAGGATAGCAAACCCACGTGTTTTTGCTGATGGGAACTTGGGTCCCCCTCGCAGCGAGGTTGCAGCGAGTCGTTTGGCTGATGCAGAGCGGAGTGCACGTGCTGGGGTGTACAGTTTAACCATGTCCTGGATGTAGGAAGGGCCAGATTCATTCGCAGCATGGTATGCAAGTACTAGTGTCTTGAAGTGGATTCTAGCAGTTACCGGGAGCCAGTGAAGGGAGCGGAGGAGCGGAGTGGTGTGGGAAAATGTTGGAAGGTTGAAGACCAGACGAGCCGCTGCATTCTGGATGAGCTGCAGAGGTCGGATGGCACATGCAGGTAGACCAGCCAGGAGGGAGTTGCAATAGTCTAGGCGTGAGGTGACGAGAGCCTGGACCAGAACCTGGGTGGCTTTCTGGGTCAGCTGGGGACGAATCTTCCTGATGTTGTACAGCGTATATCTACAGCAACGGGTTGTAGCAGCGATGTTTGCAGTGAAGGACAGGTTGTTATCTAGGGTCACAACCAGATTCCTTGCACAGCTGATAGGCAGAACATGTCTTGCTTGGTTTAAAATAAATAACATCAAGGCTCAAGCCCTGTGGGACACAGGTATCCATCGTGAGTGAAGCATGGAAGTCCCAGAACTTACCTGATTTGACAATCCATCCCATCAATGACCTTCTGAGTGAAAATGAACTGCTGGACTTGAGAGCGGCCAATGGCTCTGAAATCCTTTTTCAGGGTTGGGTTGAGGTTAGTCTTAGCCTATGTGATCCAAAAGCTAAAACAGCATGTTCTGATAAGATTCTAGTTCCAATACTAGTGAGCAGGGACATTGCGCAGAGACCCATAATAGGTTTTAATGCTATTGAGGAGATTTTGAAAGGGGGAGAGGAGGACCAGAGTAAGCTTGGTGAATGAATAGCTCTGCTCAGAAAGTCACTAAGGCTGGGGACAACAAAGGCAGAAGCACTACTCAACCTCATTCAGGGAGCTACACATGAGGATGTTACCAACCCAGTCAGGACCGGGCATTTTCTTATCAAGCTCCACATTTGTGGAATCAGCTTCCAGTTTGTGTTCGGGCGGCAGACACCCTATCCGTTTTTAAGAGTGTGCTTAAGACCTTCCTTTTTGATAAAGCTTATAGTTAGGGCTGATTAGATTCAGCCCCTAGTTTTGCTGCTATAGGCTTCGTTTGTCGGGGGACATCTTACTTCTTCCTTCTCTCTGTCTATACCTGTGTACTCTCATGTTCCGATTAACTCAGCTTCCCCAAATGTCTTTCTTTTTGGTGTCTATATATACGCCGGGATCCGGAGTCACGGATGATCCTGCGGTCCTGTGTCCTGGATCGCGAGCCCTGGATCTTGAGTCGTGGCTGTGGTCCTGGATCATAAGTTCTGGATGGATATCCTCGTGGATTCATCTTCCTATTATACACACATGCATTTCCAAACATTTGGACTACCTATGTTGCAAATGTATTATCTTTTCAATTTACACATGGCATCTATTGCACGTCTGTCCGTCCTGAGAGGGTTACCTCCTCTGTTGCTCTCCCTGAGGTTTCTCCCATTTTTCCCTTTAAACTGTGGGTTTTCTCCGGAAGTTTTTCCTTGTCCGATGTGAGGGTCTAAGGACAGAGGGTCTAAGGACAGAGGGTGTCGTATTGTCATACTGATATTCTGTACAAACTGTGAAGTCCACTGAGACAAATGTTACATTTGTGATATTGGGCTATATAAATAAACATTGATTGATTGATTGATACATCTGTGGTAGTTCCAGGGAGGCAAATGCAGTGCATTACCTGCTCTGTCGAGACCAACCTTAAAGTTAAAACTGAAATGCTGTTTGAACCTGACGAGAACCTCTCGCTAGAGGAGGGACTCAAAATAACCTGTCAGTTGATAAATGTATCTTGCTCTGCTCGCAAAGTGAACATCTACGTGAGCAACACCACTCATCATGACATCACAGTGCCAGGTAAAATTGTGAGCATACAAAGAATAACAGACTTCTACCCTGTTTACAACTGGTAGTTGAAAAGTGTCAAACTCCACCCAAACCAACCACAGAAAAGTGTCAGAGTGATGGCCAAGGCAAACTGTGGGATCCACCTGTTAATGTGAACCACCTGACAAGTGAACAACAAACATTCATTAAACAAATGCTCAGGGAGGAGTCAGGTGCGTTTGCTACACACAAAGATGAGGTAGGCTACATAAAGAACCTAAATATGGACATTAAGTTATCTGATGATGTTCCAGTAGCGAAAACGTATAACGCCATACCCCGACCATTGTATGAGGAAGTAAAGAACCACATTCAGGACTTGCTGCAAAATGGCTTCATTCGTAAATCCGCCTCACCATATGCTTCCTCTGTGGTTTGTGTGAGAAAAAAGGATGGAAGTCTAAGACTGTGTATTGATTACAGGGGGCTGAATAAAAAGACAATGCCAGATAGGCACCCCATACCGCGCATACAGGAGATACTTGATGGACTCGGTGGAAATGAGTGGTTCAGCGTACTGGACCAAGGCAAAGCTTACCACCAAGGTAGCATCAGTGAAGACTCAAAGAAGTATACTGCTTTTACAACTCCATGGGGACTGTATGAATGGAATATACAGGACTGTCTCAGAAAATTAGAATATTGTGATAAAGTTCTTTATTTTCTGTAATGCAATTAAAAAAACAAAAATGTCATACATTCTGGATTCATTACAAATCAACTGAAATATTGCAAGCCTTTTATTATTTTAATATTGCTGATTATGGCATACAGCTTAAGAAAACTCAAATATCCTATCTCTAAATATTAGAATATCATGAAAAAGTATACTAGTAGGGTGTTCAACGAATCACTTGAATCGTCTAATTAACTCGAAACACCTGCAAGGGTTTCCTGAGCCTTGAAAAACACTCAGCTTGGTTCAGTAAACTAAATCACAAGTATGGGGAAGACTGCTGATCTGACTGCTGTCCAGAGGACCGTCATTGACACCCTCCATCAGGAGGGTAAGACACAAAAAGACATTTCTCAAAGAGCAAGCTGTTCACAGAGTGCAGTTTCAAAGCACATCCACAAAAAGTATGTTGGAAGGGGGAAATGTGGCAGGAAACGCTGCACAACCAAGAGAGATGACCGCAGCCTTAACAGCATTGTGAAGAAGAGTCGCTTCCAGAATTTGGGGGAGCTTCAAAGACAGTGGACTGAAGCTGGAGTCCAGGTATCAAAAGTCACTGTTCACAGACGTATCCGGGAAATGGGCTACAATAGCCGTATTCCCATGGTCAAGCCACTTCTGAACTCAAGACAACGGAAGAGGCGTCTGACTTGGGCTAAGGAAAAGAAGCACTGGACAGTTGCACAGTGGTCCAAAGTCCTCTTTTCAGACGAAAGCAAGTTTTGTATTTCATTTGGAAGTCAAGGCGCCAGAGTCTGGAGAAAGGCTGGAGAGGAGCAAAATCCAAGTTGCTTGAAATCCAGTGTGAAGTTCCCACAGTCAGCGATGGTTTGGGGAGCCATGTCAGCTGCTGGTGTTGGTCCACTGTGTTTCATCAAGCCCAGAGTAAATGCAGCTGTGTACCAAGAGATTTTAGAGCACTACATGCTTCCGTCTGCTGAAAAGCTCTATGGAGATGAGGAATTCATTTTCCAGCATGATCTGGCACCTGCCCACAGTGCCAAAACCACCAGTAACTGGTGTACTGACCATGGCATTACTGTCCTCGATTGGCCTGCAAATTCCCCTGACCTGAACCCCATAGAGAATATGTGGGGTATTGTGAAGAAGAAGCTGAAAGACACCAGACCCAACAATGCTAATGAGCTAAAGGCCGCTATTGAAGCATCCTGGGCATCCATAACACCTCAGCAATGCCACAGGCTGATTGCCTCCATGCCACGCCGCATTGATGCAGTAATCCGTGCAAAAGGATTCCCAACCAAGTACTGAGTGCATTAATGGACATTTTCAAATGTTTGATTGTGTTTTGCTGTTATAAATAGGATTTTTGAGTTTTCTTAAGCTGTATGCCATAATCAGCAATATTAAAATAATAAAAGGCTTGCAATATTTCAGTTGATTTGTAATGAATCCAGAATGTATGACATTTTTGTTTTTTTTAATTGCATTACAGAAAATAAAGAACTTTATCACAATATTCTAATTTTCTGAGACAGTCCTGTAATTCCATTTGGCCTCACAAATGCACCTGCAGCCTTCCAGCGCAGTATGGAAGAGAGCCTAGAAGGTCTCAGAGACAAAATATGCATTCCATATTTAGACGATGTTTTAGTCTACAGCAAAACATTTGAACAGCATGTGGAGAACTTGCGCTCTGTTCTCAGGCGACAGCAAGCCTGGGAAATTAAGCTTAGACCAGACAAATGTGAACTGTTCAAAAAATGAGGTGCGTTATGTTGGAAAAGTGATCTCTGCTGCTGGTTACAAAATGGACGAAAGGGAAGTATCTGCAGTTAGAACACTAAAGGCTAAACCCCCCACTGACATTAAAGAGCTGCGTAAACTTCTTGGTTTCCTAGGCTATTATAGAGGCTATGTGCAAGACTTCTCTTGCCATGCAAAGTGTCTGTATGACTTACTCTCAGCCAATGTAACTCAAATTCCCAATTCAAAGTGTAAGTCTCGATCAGCTAGACAGGGTCAGGCTCCCCCAAATCAGAAAATAGTTTGGTGTGACACCCACCAGAAAGCCTTAGACTATCTAGTTGATGTTTTAACTAACCCACCGGTAATAGCTTACCCCAGGTTTGAGGATCTATTTATCTTGCATGTAGATGCTTCGGAAGAGGGGCTTGGAGGAGTTCTATATCAGAGACAGGAAGGCAAACTAAGAGTTATAGGCTATGGCTCACGAACATTGAGCGGAAAACTATCGATTGCATTCAGGGAAACTGGAGTTTTTAGCACTGAAGTGGACTGTAACAGACAGATTTTGAGATTATTTGTTTTATGCTCCTTCTGTTACAGTATACAGTGATAACAACCCTGTCACTTATGTCCTGAGCACAGCTAAACTGAACGCAACTGGACATCGCTGGGTGTCTGAGCTGGCTGACTTCAACATAACTCTGAAATACCGCCCAGGAAAAAGCAACACAGACGCAGACTTCTTGTCCCGCATACCTGCAAGTATGGACTTCTACATGAGCGAGTGCACAGAGCAATGCTCTCCTGAGGTGTTATGTGCAATTCTTCACGCAGCTGAGACACAAAAACAATGTGAGGTGGACTGGATCTCAGCTACAGTATAACCTGCAGCCCACATATTCAGGAGGTAACTGCTGATAATCAGCCTGACATTAAAATATTGCAGCAGGAGTTACTGCAGGCCCAGTCTCAAGGTCCTGCCATATCCTGTGTACTCAACCTGAAGAAGTTGGGAGACAGACTAGACAGGAAGCTCATGAACATGGAAACAGCACAAGTTAAGCAACTGTTACATGAATGGAAAAGACTATTTGTTTCAGAAGATGGTGTGTTGAAACGCCAAACTGCAACATGTATGCAAATCGTGCTTCCAGAGCAGTACAGAGGACTGGTGTACAGGTACCTTCACTGTGAAATGGGTCATTTGGGGGTGGAACAAGTTTTACACCTCGCACAAGACTTTTTTTTATTGGCCTGGGATGCAGAAAGACATTGAGTTTTTCATCACTCAGGTGTGTAAATGTAACATCCAAAAAAAACCTACAGTGCATGTCAGAGCCCCTATGTGTCATGTACCTGCAACAGCACCATTTGAAATGGTATCCATAGATTACCTTCACCTTGAAAAAAGCGAGGGAGGGTATCAATATATTTTAGTGATAATTGATAACTTCACTAAATTTGCCCAGGCGTATCCAACCCGAAACAAATCAGGTAAAACTGCAGCTAAGAACATCTATAATGATTTTGCATTGAAATGTGGTTTTCCTGCTAAAAGACATCATGATCAGGGTAGAGAATTTGAGAACCAGCTTTTCAGACAACTGCAGAAGTACTCAGGAATCAAAAATTCAAAAACAACTCCCTACCACCCACAGGGCAACCCTGCAAAAAGATTTAACCGAACTTTGCTTTCAATGCTGCGGACTTTGGAAGAAGAGAAAAAGGGAAACTGGAGTGACTATGTAACTAAAGTGGTACATGCTTACAACTGTACAACCAGTGAAGCAACTGGTTATTCCCCATTCTATCTGCTTTTTGGGAGAAAGCCCCGTCTGCCAATTGATTTCATCTTTGAGATAAATGATGGGGAAGGATGTAATTCACATCATGAGCAACAAATATCCAAAAATATTCAAAAGACTACAGCAAGAGGGAAAAAAAACTATGATAAAAAAAGGCAAAGTGCAGTGTTTCACCAGGGGACAGGGTCCTTGTGAGGAATATGTCTGAGCGTGGTGGACCCGGAAAGTTACGCTCATACTAGGAAGATAAGATACACATTGTAGTCTCTCGGAAAGGAGAAAGCAGCCCGGTCTATGAGGTAAAGCCAGAACGTGGAACAGGAATAAATAGGATCCTCCATCGCAACATGTTGATGTCATGTAATGCTTTGCCACTTGAGGAACCAGCACAAAGCATGGTACAAAGACAAACACAGAGAAAGCAAAGGAAAGCACAGCAGGATGTTGAACCATGTGTTGAACCAGGTGAAACAGAGGAGTCAGCAAGCTCAGATGAGGATGAGTATTATTGGGCTAACAGGTTGAGACACCAACATCATCAGTCTGAAGAGCAGGATGCTTCACCTCCAGCATTTCCTAACACAACACATCAGCCTCAACTAGACGTTGACGCAGAGGAGTTCAGAATGGAGAATCCAGATGTTTATGGACAATAACACTAGTGACACTCAAGAGCTAACACAAACTGTTCAGCCTGCAGACCTGCCAAATGTTAAAGAAAATGACCCTTTTGACACACAACCACGCAGGTCACAGAGAGAGAAACGACCCAGAGAAACATTGACTTATGAGACATTGGGTCATCCTGTTCATCGTTTGGTAGGGCTTCACATAAACCCACTTTATGTTAATGCTCTTGCACCAGCATATGGACAATACAATGTGCCCTGGCCATCTCCACAGGTGTTTGGGACGTACATGGTTCATCTTATTCCTGTTCCTGTAAGATATTACTGAGAGGATTAATATGGACTGTCTAAAATGTGGATACAGTAACATAGACTGTTTTTGAACCAACTGGTTACTGTTAAAAGTTGTGTACTATAATAGTGAAATGTAAACATTTACTTGTTTTCAAGCCAATGCCATACAGTAGGTGATGTGAATGTCAATGTAATGTGTTTTGATCCGAAAGTTCCATAATCAATGTTGTGCTATGAATGCTAATGTTGAGGACAACATTTAGTTTGCAGGGGAGGAATGTAGCACCCATAAGGTTGAGGTTGTCTACCTGCACATGCATGTTTATACCACAAGGGGGCAGATCACCTGATGGTTCATCATTGTTTTATGCTGGAGATGAACAGAAGAAGTGTGTCTGTGTGTTGTGCTTTGAGATCGTTTGAGATGCTGACATCTTGCACATGTGCCTTGTGGAAGTTAATAAACGAACGCTTTCTACACCTATAATACCCTTGCGGTCTGAGTGGTGTAACACTAACACTTTAACGTAAAACATGGTAAATGTGTTTTCATTAGGGTACGAGAATGTTTTTAAGTTAGCATGTAGGCAGCTATCGTGCTAATGCTGTCAGAGCCTATTCATGATTTTATGGAACACCTGATATGCTATTTTTTTCTAGTTGGAAAGGTCATTAAGCAGCGAGTGAGTTAACCACCTAGACATGAGTCCAGGGCTTTGCCATAATATGCTAACTTTGGCATTAGGAACACAAAAATTGTAAATATGAGATGAAATCCAGCTTGATGATTCAACTCCGAGATGTCCTGCAATGACCAAAAATTAAGAGCAATGTTCAGGATCAACTTTATACATATTTAATGCCACTGTATCTTAATATAGTTGTCTTCTTTATGAGCAATACTCTCTTTAATCAAAGTGAAAGCATTTGAAAGAAAACAATAGATAATGCTGGTACAACTTAGGCACTTTTTCGAATGAGATATTCTGATCGAAACGATCGGAGCATCCCTAATTATTAGTTTTTAACGCAAGCCATCGTCGCCACGGAGGAGCACACAGCTTCTGTGAGCGAGTGAGACAGAGAGAGAGAGCGAGAGAGCTAGAGAGAGAGAGCACACCTTTATCTATTTAATATAGATAAAGTAAGAAATCATTCCAATGTGTACTATAGGACAGTAAAAAAAACAAAAACAGTTTAAAAGGGGAGTGATTAGTCAAATATAAAGAAAGAATGCTGGACTTCCGGTTTACACATGAGGCGATAAGCAGCTAAGAAGAGGAGCTCCCGGCCAAATAAGTTCAAAAAGGAAGAAAACCCCAATAAATGTGATTCGAAGTTGGAAGAATAGGTCATGAGCAAATGAGAAAGGAACGGAGAAAAAGACGAAAGCCGAAAAACAGCCGGGAGAGATGCAGGTCCAGACGGAACACAGTCAGCCGCTAACGGCTAATGCTAAAGCTAGCAACGACGAGCAACCTAGCTGGGTATCGGTGCTGCAGACTAGCTTAGAAGCCATGCGGGATAAACTCGAGAAAGCCCAGCACAACATTGATGCTAAACTGGATCAAATTGGCAGCCGGATGGAAGAAAATCTAAGAGGAGTACGTGAAGAAATGGAACAACTGAGAGAATATATGGACCAACAGAAGATATGAAGCAAGGGCTTGATAGCTTCAGAGAGGAAACAAATAGAAACTTCGAGACCACTGAGGCGGAAATGCGGGCCCAAAAGAAGGATATGGAGATCCTAGAAGAGCGTACGGCTGGGGTCGAGGAGTTGAGCACCGACGTCCAGGACATTATTACGGCCTCTCTTGAACAACAAACTAAGCTCCAAGATAAGCTGTCCGACATAGAAGGGAGGTCGAGAAGAAATAATATACAAATCTGGTGGTTGAAGAAGGGAATGGAGGGAGACTCGGTCTCCAAGTACGTCGACAGGATAATTCACAAGGAGCTGGGAATGTCGGAGGATATTAAGTTGGAGATTCAAACGACGCACAGGGCACCTGCTCCAAAACCACAACCAGATAAACCCCCAAGAGCCATTATTTTCAACTACTTGAGGTTCGAGGTCAAGGAGAACGTCATTAAGACGGCCTGGCGAACGGCGATGGAAGTGAAGGGACGGAGAGTGACATTCGACCACGATTATTCTTCTGAGGTTGCAGTTAAACGTCGGAAATATGCGGGGCTCAAGAGAAGTCTCAAAGATAAGGGGATTCATTTTCAATCTCCAATGGACACACAGAGGGTTTACTGGAACGAAGGAACGATAGTGTATAAGACTGCTCAGGATGCGGCGAGGGCGATGCGGCAGAGAGGCTGGCAGGTGCCGGACCCGGGAGTAGAGAGACCTACGCTGCTGCAGAGACTGGAGGCAGCGCGTAAGTGGACCAGACTTCGGAGACGAGAGCCGGGAGACAACAACGAGATGGGAGTGAGGGAAGACCGGCACCGTATCGAGGGTGTTGATGAGTAGTCTATGAGGGAACAAGATATGGCGTTGAAAAGACAGAAGGATGAGAGGTGACGGGCCACGGTGATCAGAAAAAGACAGAGCACAGACACAAACAGATTTAACCAAATTACTAAATGCTATAGCCTTTTATTTTGTGCCCCGAAAACACCTTTGAAACACTGCAGTGGGTGAGTAAGAAAGATTGTTATTTGTTTTTATAAAAGGAACCTGTATGGACATGTATGCAGGCTGGGGAATTATTTATCTATAACATTTTAAGATTTGATTCGGACTAATTTAAAGAAGTGCTAATTCACTAGAAACATGGAATCACCTCCATCGCCAATACAGAGACCAGGGGTTTAAAGCCTATATGAAAAATGTTCACAAAGTTCCCGGCCGGGAGCTCTGGAGTTTAAACCACATGCTGGACAATTATAGTGAGCTTGGGAGATCAGCCACAGGACAGATCTCCGCCACTAGGAGGGGCCCTCTCACTAGGAGAGGCCTTACCTTCCACCCACCAGCGGGGGAAAGAGGGATATTTTTGAAACCCCCGAATACCTTGGAAGACCAAGTTCTGATGTTTCATTTGTATTTGTTTAGCTTAGCGGTTGCTGCTACTATATATATTGTGTTTTGTGACATGGAGGGAACGAAAAGATGCTTTGAAGGGAAATATAATGCAACGTAGGGGAATCAAAATGGTGTCGTTAAATGTCAATGGTTTGAACAATCCGATTAAAAGGGGGAAAGTATTAACCAAATTTAGAAAGGAGGAGATGCAGGTTATCTTATTGCAAGAAACTCACCTATCAGTACAAGAACATGAGCAACTGAAAAGGTATGGATATAACAACACATTTTATTGTTCATTTAAGCAAGGTAGGAGAGGGGTGGCTACACTAATTGGGAACTCAGTAAAATTTGAAATAAACAAAGAAATATATGACAAAGGTATGTGGTGATCAAGGAGAAAATGGAAGGATAAATGGTTACACTAATGAATGTTTACGCCCCACCGGACAGCGATAAGACTTTTTTTAAGGAGTTGTTTGATATCATAGCTGTGGAAATGGAAGGAATTCTGATTTGCGGGCGGGACTTCAATGTGGTACTAAACTATGATTTAGATACAACAAGTACAAGGAAGGCTAGGACGCATATTGTCAGATACATGAACATACAACTGAAGGAACAAGGAATCACAGATATATGGAGAGATATACACACACTAGATAGACTACACACACTACTCACACCCACACTCAGTCTATTCTAGGATAGATTACTTTTTTATGTCAAAGGGAGATAATAAGAAGAAGACTGTAGAATAGGTGTTACAGACCTGTCTGACCATAGTGCAATATATCTAACATTGAATCTAAATGGTAGGAGGAAGAACACCGTCTGGAGATTGAATGTGGGTCTATTAAACAATAAGGGGTTAGTGGAAGAAATAAAGAGAGAGATAATCAGGAGGAAAATGATAACGGGGAAGTAGACCCAACTATTCTGTGGGATGCACTAAAGGCAGTATTAAGGGGGAAACTAATAGCACAAACGGCACCTTAAAAGAACCAGACTGGAACTCTATCAAAATGTAACTGGGCAACTAAATGAATTAGAGAGGCAACATAAAAATACGAATGACCCAGAGACACTTGGGAAGGTTAAGGACATTAGAGGGAAGATAGAAAATATATTATTAATAGAGGTGGAGAAGAAAGCTAGGTTTGTAAAGCAGGCATATTATGAAGGGGGGCCCAAAGCAAATAGATTATTGGCTAGAAAGATAAGGGCACAACAAACATTAAACACCATACAAAGATTAGGAATCCTAAAACCAATGAGTTACTAAGAGAGCCGGAGGAAATAGAGAGAGCATTTGAGGATTATTATAGGACACTATACGCACAACCAACTGCAGCAGAGGAAGAGAGTATGAAGGCATTTTTAGAGGGACTGGATCTACCATTGATAGGAGAAGAACAGAATAGGTTATTGAACTCAGATATTACAGAAAAAGAGATGGGGGATGCAATGAGTAGAATGAAAAATAGCAAGTCACCAGGCAGCGACGGGCTGCCATCCGAATTTTTTAAGATATTCAAATCGGAATTAAGCCCCTTACTGTTGGCATCATTTAAATATACTATGAAAGATAACTAAACTCCCCAGTCATGGAAAGAGGCTATCATTACTACAATTCCCAAGGAAGGCAAGGATAAAGAATTATGTAGTAGCTTTAGACCAATATCCATACTTAATGTAGACTACAAGATGTATACGTCCATAATTTCGAAAAGATTTGAGACATTCATGCCCGACATTATAGATGAGGACCAGACTGGTTTAATTAGAGGGAGACAGACACAAGATAATATAAGGAAAACAATTCATATAGTGGAGGAGGCCCAAAGGAGGGGAGACAGTGCAATTTTAGTGAGTATAGATGCAGAAAAAGCTTTCGATAGTGTGAACTGGGTCTATTTGTATAATGTCTTAGAAAAGTTTGGATTTAATGAAAAGTCAATCAAATGTATAAAATCATTGTACCATGAACCAACAGCTAGAGTGAAAGTGAACGGTCTGACGGATCGGATTAAATTAGAGAGGTCGACAAGACAGGGCTGCTCTCTCTCCCCAACACTTTTTGATTTCTTCATCGAACCATTGGACCAAGCAATTAGGCAGAACCAGAATATAAAGGGGGTTGAGGCAGGAGGTTTAACACAAATTGGGACTATTTGCGGACGACTTGATAGCATACATGGGGCAACCAGACGTGGGCTTCC
The DNA here is from genome assembly GCA_902827135.1 of Harpagifer antarcticus. Lineage (NCBI taxonomy): Eukaryota > Metazoa > Chordata > Actinopteri > Perciformes > Harpagiferidae > Harpagifer > Harpagifer antarcticus. Next base: position 1,319,761 of record CADEHL010000857.1, on the reverse strand, counting down.
CGATACTGATGGATTTACTGGAGGAATATGGACAATACTCAGGGTATAAACTAAATGTGACAAAGACACAGATTTTAGCACTAAACTACACACCAACACCAGAGATCAAAGACAAATACAGAATTAGATGGGACATGGATACAATTAAATATTTTTAGGGGTTAACATCACAAAAGGGTTAGACAAATTATACAATGCAAATTATACGCAGATCAATCAGAATATCAAGAGGGATTTATGTAGGTGGACAATGCAGACCTTAGACCTTAGTTCAAGGATTGAAATAGTTAAAATGCATATACTGCCTAGGCTACTGTACCTTTACCAATCACTACCTATATCTATTCCACAAAGTCAATTTATGGAATGGGATAAATGGATTTCAAGGTTTATTGGGGGGGGGGGGGGGGGGGGGAAAGGCCCAGGATTAGACTTGCGACACTGCAGCTACCCAAAGGGAGAGGAGGATTGGCAGTGCAGAGTTTCCAGGATTATTATTATGCAGCACAAATCAGAACAGTGGCATGCTGGTGTAATATGGAATACGTAGCTAAATGGAAGGACATCGAAACAAATGGGGAAAACTACCAGATTCAAAAACTACTCGGGGATAAAGAATTATTCAGGACACAGGAAAACGTATTAGACCCAATCACAAAATTCACTTTAAACACTTGGAATACGGTAATAAAGAGATACAAAATAGAAAAACAGACAAAGATTTTGAGATGGATAACAAATGATAATAAATTCCAAGATGCAGGTTTTAAGCGATGGGCCCGAGGGGGCATCACAGCAATATGTAGGATGGTGGAAAAAGGGGAAATGCAGAGTTTTCAATATCTAAGAGATAAGTTCGATCTGGAAAGGGGTGACCATTTTAGATACTTACAGGTGAGAGACTATTATATAAAAGAAATAAAAATGGATAAAAACACTAAACAAAATGAGGTAATTAAGGTCATGATTGAAGCATATGAAGGGAAGAAAGGCAGGGTGATTTCAGCTCTATATCAAGCTCTGTTGGAGAGTAGGGGGAATTCAACTCTATATATAAAAGAAAAGTGGGAGAAAGAACTCGGGATTGATATGACAGAGGAAGAATGGTATAATGTAGAGTGCAGCATTCAACTACTGGGTCAAGGGTATGGAGGGAATTTGGGTGGAAAAACATAATCAGATACTTCATAACGCCAAAGATAAAAGGCAGGTATGCCCCGGAACAGAACGCATGTTGGAGGCAATGTGGCGAGGTGAGGGCAGACCACATACACATTTTTTTTAAATGCCAAAAGATGAAGGGATACTGGGAGGAAGTGTGGGGAGTATTGAAGGGGATATTAGGTTATGAGGTTCCTAAGACCGGCCTGATGTTATACTTGGGGAATCTGGTGCAGGAAAACACACAGGGTGGGGACAGATACCTGATTAAGGTGCTGCTGGCTGCCAGCAAGAAAACAATTACCAGAGCATGATACAAAGCAGATCCACTTACAAAGGAGCAATGGCTGGGAGTAGTACAGGAAATATTTGATATGGAGAGATTCACACATATATTGAGAGTCCAGGAAGGGAAATTTGAGTCCAAATGGGAAAAATGGGTTGAATATAAAAGAAAAATGAACAACAACACAAATTGAGAGTTGTAACCAGACCATGATGTTGCATTAAAATAGGATAAAAAGCTTCCATGTCACTGTTTGCTTGTTTTTATTATTATTTGTATTTTCTTTTTTCTTCTTCAATGGGTCTCTAATTCAAATGTATACTGAACTATATGTGGTTTTGTATGTTTATAAAAATGTCAATAAAATGTAAGTGAAAAAAAAAAGAAAGAATGCTATAGGTAACATAAGATAAGAATAAACAAGTTTAAATGATTTGTTATTGGTTGTGATCATATTCTAAAGATGTTTGGATTATTGAAAAGTATACAGCTCCCTTTCATCTGAGTGTTGAGAGCTGTATCCATACATTCACTTTGTGTTCAAAGTGCACCATATTGATGCATTTCAACTCTTCGCGGGGGTGCATGCTCCCGGACCCCCTAGAGGTTGTGAGGTCCACCCCGAAATAAAGCTGGTTAAAATAATTAAATTACAAACATTTTCTTTTAGTAAACACTGCAAACGGGTCCCACAGACCCAAACAGCACACAAAGGTTAAAGGTAATCATATAATAATGTTAAAATATGCTAAATATATACACTGCAAAAAACAAAAAAAAGAGGAGTAAAAGTAGCTCACGACTTGTTTTATTTTCTGAAAGTATCTCTTATTCTAAAAAAGGTTGGAGACCCCTACATTAGAGCGTAACAACTGTAACTATAAGTATCTGAAATAAATATGTGTACTGAAACAAAATACCAATAACTGTATTGCTTTGTTTTCTTATGCGCAATTACTTCATACTGTCTTTGTCTTTTTCGTCCTGCATTTATTTTCCCCCTCAGAAAATAACTGGCCCCAGCCTGCCCCCCCCCAGTCAAATTGGTCTAGAACCGCCACTGCCTCCTAGAACAGGGCTCACTAAATCAGACAGCTGGAAGGAAAACAACAATAAGCCATAAAAAGGTTTTGGGCACAAACCTCCACACAGATGCTCCACACCGCACGATGCCACACAGGATGTGCTTAGCAGGAGTTTTATCAGCTATTATCTGTGTTTGAGTCTATATACGCTAAATACAAAGCTGGAGACAAGCATCCGTTTGTCCAAACCTCAGTCGCTTTAGGCTTTACCGAGAACAAGACACTATGAGGGGTCCATTACCTTATCTCAGCCCCTTTACTGTTTTAGAATCAGTCTAGAGCAGGGGTCTCCAACACGTCGATCGCGAGCTACTGGTGGCTCGCAAGCCCTCAATAAGTAGCTCGCCAAGCAAATCCAAAATGTAAAAAAAAAAGAGTATCCCGACCTTCTACAGGTGCTCCATAGAGAGGATCCTGACCTTCTACAGGTGCACCATAGAGAGGATCCTGACCTTCTACAGGTGCACCATAGAGAGCATCCTGACCTTCTACAGGTGCACCATAGAGAGCATCCTGACCTACTACAGGTGCACCATGGAGAGGATCCTGACCTTCTAGAGGTGCTCCATAGAGAGGATCCTGACCTTCTACAGGTGCACCGTAGAGAGGATCCTGACTGGCTGCATCACAGCCTGGTACGGCAGCTGCACCGCCCTCAATCGTAAGGCTTTACAGAGGGTGGTGAAAGCTGCACAGCACATCACCAGGACGGAGCTGCCATCCATGGAGGATCTTGACTCCCAGCGGCTCAGGAAGAAAGACCCCCTTCACCCCAGCAACAAACGGTTCCGTCTGCTGCCGTCTGGCAGGCGTTACCGCAGCATCAGGACTAAAACCACCAGACTCAGGGACAGCTTCATTCCACAGGCCATAAGACTGTTAAACACTGAGCTCTGTTAAGAACATCCATAACATTCATCCGTTTGCATCTTGCATATTATTTATCTATATATTATATACCATTTACATTTACAGTGGGGCAAAAAAGTATTTAGTCAGCCACCAATTGTGCAAGTTCTCCCACTTAAAAAGATGAGAGAGGCCTGTAATTTTCATCCTAGGTACACTTCAACTATGAGAGACAGAATGGGGGGAAAGAATCCAGGAAATCACATTGTAGGATTTTTAATGAATTAATTGGTAAATTCCTCGGTAAAATAAGTATTTGGTCACCTACAAACAAACAAGATTTCTGGATCTCACAGACCTGTAACTTCTTCTTTAAGAGCCTCCTCTGTCCTCCACTTGTTAACTGTATTAATGGCACCTGTTTGAACTCGTTATCAGTATAAAAGACACCTGTCCACAACCTCAAACAGTCACATTCCAAACTCCACTATGGCCAAGACCAAAGAGCTGTCAAAGGACACCAGAAACAAAATTGTAGACCTGCAACAGGCTGGGAAGACAGAATCTGCAATAGGTAAGCAGCTTGGTGTGAAGAAATCAACTGTGGGAGCAATTATTAGAAAATGGAAGACATACAAGACCACTGATAATCTCCCTCGATCTGGGGCTCCAAGCAAGATCTCACCCTGTGGGGTCAAAATGATCACAAGAACGGTGAGCAAAAATCCCAGAAACACACGGGGGGACCTAGTCAATGACCTGCAGGGAGCTGGGACCAAAGTAACAAAGGCTACCATCAGTAACACACTACGCCGCCAGGGACTCAAATCCTGCAGTGCCAGACGTGTCCCCCTGCTTAAGCCAGTACATGTCCAGGCCCGTTTGAAGTTTGCTAGAGAGCATTTAGATGATCCAGAAGAGGATTGGGAGAATGTCATATGGTCATATGAAACCAAAATAGAACTTTTTGGTAAAAACTTAACTAGACGTGTTTGGAGGAGAAAGAATGCTGAGTTGCATCCAAAGAACACCATACCTACTGTGAAACATGGGGGTGGAAACATCATGCTTTGGGGCTGCTTTTCTGCAAAGTAACCAGGACGACTGATCCGTGTAAAAGAAAGAATGAATGGGGCCATGTATTGTGAGATTTTGAGTGACAACCTCCTTCCATCAGCAAGGGCATTGAAGATGAAACGTGGCTGCGTCTTTCAGCATGACAATGATCCCAAACACACCGCCAGGGCAACGAAGGAGTGGCTTCGTAAGAAGCATTTCAAGGTCCTGGAGTGGCCTAGCCAGTCTCCAGATCTCAACCCCATAGAAAATCTTTGGAGGGAGTTGAAAGTCTGTGTTGCCCAGCGACAGCCCCAACACATCACTGCTGTAGAGGAGATCTGCATGGAGGAATGGGCCAAAATACCAGCAACAGTGTGTGAAAACCTTCTGAAGACTTACAGAAAACGTTTGACCTCTGTCATTGCCAACAAAGGGTATATAACAAAGTATTGAGATTAACTTTTGTTAAAATACTTATTTTCCAGCATAATTTGCAAATAAATTCTTTAAAAATCAGACAATGTGATGTTCTGGATTTTTTTTTCTCATTCTGTCTCTCATAGTTGAGGTATACCTAGGATGAAAATTACAGGCCTCTCTCATCTTTTTAAGTGGGAGAACTTGCACAATTGGTGGCTGACTAAATACTTTTTTGCCCCACTGTATATAGACTCTCTTGCACTGTTGTATTAGGGTCTGAGACCAGAGGTTGGCGAAGACCCTATTGTGATCGCTCGCTCATCGCTGCTTGCAGCTTTAGTTTATATTGTTATTTATTTCACTATTTGTATTGCTTTAATTTGTTTTATGTCCTAAAACATGTTGCATTGTGGGAGGATCCTGGGACTCACGTTTTTCATTGCCATATCTACAATGTAGCTACTGTGCACATGACAATAAAGCCATGAATCTTGAAACTTACTATCACCATTTACTGTTGAGGAGGAGAGCTTCAGCTGTCCCAGAGTCTGGCTAAAGACCAGACACTCGAGGAGACTGAGATCATAACAATTGGCTTTCACAGAATTCCTTTAGCTTGGAAATCAAACCTAACTCTCTGACAAATCAAACCTAACTCTCTGACATTCGTGCTTGTTGTTTAGAAAAGGAAGTTTTCTTCAACAAAACCATATTTGTATTAGCACTTTGTCACATCTGCAGTTAAAGTCAAATATTACAACTTAAACAACAACCATGATAAATAGATGTAACTGCAGCTGTGCCTGAACACAAAGACATCACATTTAAACAGCTTTCTTGATTTTATTAAAGACTCTGTGAGAAATGACCTCTGCTGCATACACATTTGTAACATAAACATGTCCAGACATACATACAATTGAATTATGTGTGAATCAATATCCAAATGAACTCGTGGAAATTCATTATTTTCAATGAAGTCCTCTTATTTTAATAACTATAAAGGCTGTTTATATGAACAACATACAAAGGTGTTTTGCTTGCTGCATAGTCCGCAAACATGGCAGGGGAAGTTCTGATCATTCTATACAGTTATTTGCAGTTGGGTTGTACTTGATACAGTACACATGCACTACTTCAGCTTATAGCTGTCAAAGATCTCCAAATTCCTCTACTATATCAAAGACATTTAAATGATTTAATTGCTACAAAAGTCCAGAATTAAAAGTAATTTCCACCTCAGAAAGAACATCAGGTGTTAAAGTGAATCCAGTCAGAGGAACACCTTTCACCAAACAGCTTCAAACACCACACCCATTACAACCAAAGAGCTCCAAACCCATTAAATCAAGTAGCACAAGCTCCTTTCACAAAAGCTAACCCATCCAGCCAGCAGCCAGAAGAAACAACCCTCAAAGCCCCGCCTTCCTGTTGAGACGCACCAAAACCAAACCAAACGCACTATAGAGAGGCAGAGGAAACCCAGACACCAGAGAGAAAGATCGAGAGAGAGAGGGGAGGAATGACGGTCCTCCACTCTGTGCTGTAACACGGGACGGAGGGACTGCTGGTTCAAACAAGTCCTGCAAAGACAAGAACACACACATTAACACACTGCCGGCTACCTCACACTACAACACACAGCAACATAAACTGTGAGATACAGTGAAACACACTGAGACCCATACACTGAGAGAAGTGATACTCTGACGTAAATGAGATGCAATGAGACACTTTGACTTAAACTAAAGCACACTACTGACACACTCACTGCTACTAAGATACCCGACACACTGAGGCACTCTGACATACTCTGAGAACCTCCAAGAAAACTCTTGAGACACTGAAATTAAAATGAACTGACATACAGTATTTGTACATATAAATTAAATTATATATTACTGAGATACTATGCGATCTAAAACATTTTAAAACACTGCAACACTGATGTAAAATGTGTAAATATTTATATTTAAGTAACCAAAACACACACCTCTCTCCATTTCTTTCTTCAAAGGGACAGTAGATGGTCACTTTTAGAAGTCACACACAAACACACACACGACTCCACGCTCAAAAGACTTTCCAGGATGTATACTGCACACAATGCGAAGAGCAGCACTTTAAACTAGAAGAGGAAGATCTGAAGTGACTCAAACTGTTTCACTCAAATGTAAACTGTTAGTTAATGAGTTCGCTTTTCTAGGATTTTGAATAACCTCAACAGGATGTACAGTCACCCCAGAGTACAGAGAGGTCATCAAAAAAGAAAGTTCCTCAAAAATCTCAAAATAATTGGAATAATTTTCCTAGAATAGTAGTTGATTATTATATAAGAAGCTTCTCACAGGGAGCAGACCCCCTAACAAATAAAGAGAACACTTAAGAGAGGTAAATCATGCTCACAAAAGAAAACATAGGAACAACTGAAGAAATCCCTACAAGCAGTAGACACACACAAACACAATACACTATTATTACAGAAGAACATCCATATATAACTTTAGGACGGCCCCTGGGGATCCTGTGGATGCAGGATGTGTTTGTGTGTTCTGAAAGCTTTGGGTACCATGTTTCTGTGCTGCTGCTCAAGTTTCCTCAAATTATTATCAATTTTAGCTGAGAGCAAAACATTTTTAAGTTGCTCCACAATATGAAAAAGAAATTGTAGGTCAACCCTATTCAGAAGCTCTATCAAGCAGCTTACCATTAAAACATATCAATGCTGGCCAAAAACATTGTCTATGACCCCAATAATATCCTGAATCACCAATGCTAACTGTTAGAATGAAATGAGACCTACAGACGTCCCACCATTTGAAAGAGTCAGGTTAATACACTCGTTTGTGGAACAGTCAATCAAAGAAAGAAACACGGAGCTGAATCTCGGATCAAGTGTATGTTAAAGGCTTTCGATGATATTGTCTGCTGTGATTGGAGACTCACCTTAGCTTTTTATTCAATATTTTGTAATTGTTTAAGTTGCAAATGGAGCCTCTGTGAAGAAAAACTCCAGGCTAATTAAAGTACCATCATCATTAAGACATCAACACTGTGTGTGCGTGTGTGTGTGGGGGGGGGGGGTTTGTGTGTGTGTGTGTGTGGGGGGGGTTTGTTTGTGTGTGTGTGCGTGTGGAGGGGGGGTTTGTGTGTGTGTGTGTGTGTGGGGGGGGGGATTTGTGTGTGTGTGTGGGTTTGTGTGTGTGTGTGTGGGGGGGGGTTTGTGTGTGTGCGTGGGGGGGGGGTTGTGTGTGTGCGTGTGGGGGGATTTGTGTGTGTGTGTGTGTGGGGGGGGGTTGTGTGTGTGTGTGGGGGGGGTTTGTGTGTGTGCGTGTGGGGGGGATTTGTGTGTGTGTGGGGGGGGGGGTTTGTGTGTGTGTGCGTGTGGGGGGGGGTTTGTGTGTGTGTGTGCGTGTGGGGGGGATTTGTGTGTGTGTGGGAGGGGGGGGGGGGGGGTTGTGTGTGTGGGTTACTGACCTTTGGCCTGTTCCAGGTCAGAGTTCAGCTCCTGATCTGAGTGGCTGGGAGGTCTGTAGGGAGGGAGTTGTCTCAGAGGGGGGGGGGCTGGCGCCTGCAGGAATGGAGTGCCTGTTATTCAGTGTTGTGAGAGCTAGAGGAATGCCTCAGTGTGCTGAGGGTGTGCCGCCCTCTGCTGGACTCACTTTGATGGACCTCAACTCCATCAGTTTGAATATTTTTTTTTTTTGCATTTATGAAATGTGATTTGGAGTTAAACATCCAGACAAATTGAATAAACACCAGTGACTCTGCAGGACACCAACAGTGAGGAAGTCCCTTTTCTTACCGGAGACTCAGTCCTCGTTGATTTGTGTTTTTTGTAGCTGGGAGCTGTTAGAGACACAGGCTGAAACACACGCATATGCGCGTGCGTGCACACACACACACACACACACACACACACACACACACACACACACACACACACACACACCAATGTAAGACTTAAGTGTGTTCTGCAATTATCAAATTGTATACTGTGCCCTAAGTGTGTGTGTGTCTCAGAGACAGTTTCATCCCACATGCCATAAGAATGTTAAACACCTGAACTTTTGCAAGAACATTCATAACATTCATCTGGTTGTAACTTATACTTATATATATATCAATATTCCAATTACTTGTATATAGACTATTCTGCACAATTTCTATTATATTCTATTTTATTGACTTGCACTATTATCCGTTTCATTGTTTTTCACTGTTGGAGGAGCCTGTGACCTAAGAATTTCATTGTCATAACTACACTGTAGCTATGTACAAATTACAATAAAAGCCTCTCGAATAGGGCTTTTCCTAATGTTCAAAGACACTTTGCATAACATCAGAACAGAAACAAAACAAAGAAAACATACACAATAGTCCTAATCCAAGTGCAGAGTAAAATGGGGGGGGCAAGGTTGTTTATGGTTTTGTAGGTGAGAAGTAATATTTTGAAGTCAATCCGGTGTTTGATGGGGAGCCAGTGGAGCATAGGGGTGATGTGGTCGAAAGCGTGGGGTGGAGGTGAGCATACGGGCAGCGGAGTTTTGGACATATTGCAGTTTATTGAGGATATATATATACACACACACATATAAAGCTTTGAAAAAAATATAGAGACCACTCCACATTATTCTTACATCTCAATCTCTACAAGTATGCCAGCCATCCCGTGTCTGTTGAAATCCAACACAGAGAAATGTAGTCAGTAGTTTGGTTAAACCATATACTCCAGCACGTGCGCCAGCCAATCGGCTTGCTTCTCCATCACTGCGAGTGGGACCCAGGCACCCCTCAAAAACACACCCGTTTGCTCTCCTGGCTCTTAAATGGATCAGGACAGCAGAAACTCTGCATATCTTCCGTCGCTGAAAACGCATCTATTTTGAGTGTACCTTGGCAATGAAGTTATTGTTGAAAAAAAATTTTAAAAGTACTTTGAGTTAATTTAGGCCTTGTTACTTATTCACCAGCACTTACTATGGTATGATCTTGCTTGAAGTGAATATATCTCCCTTGTTATTCAGAGTTAGATTTTGTTATGGTTTTTGTACTTACTGTAAGTCTCTTTGGATAAAAGCGTCAGCTACAGTAAATGATATGAATGTAATAGAATAAAATAATTTGTTTTTCATTTTACTCAAACACATACCTATAAATAGTAAAATTAGAGAAACTGATAATGCTGCAGTGGTCTCTTCATTTTCTCCAGAGCTGTAATTTAATATATTATTGTGCCATTACTGAAGCGACAGTGCTGAAAGGAGGGGATTAACGCAGCAATTGGTCCCATGCCCGAATCAAACCCGGGCCTCGGTATAAAGGTCCCCAGCTCTGCAGTGTGAGCTGCCCACAATCAAATATTTTCAACATACTATCAGATTGCCTCACATGCTTTTCAGTCAGCCTCCAATATAAGGAAGCTGGACAGTTCCTGGTTTTATCCCTCGCCCTGTCCTTGAAGAACAGCTGATTTTTTAAACTGCAACACCAAGTGTGTTAATTCATCATGGCATTTCATTTTATAGGTCTCTGGGTTTTTAATTCTACTACTTTCATCCATTTAGGTATGTAAGGTAAGCATCGGGAATATCCTATTAAAGTATTCATAAAGGGATTCCTTTAAGTTTGAAAAGCTTTTCCTTTTCCACCCCTTCATCTTTTTCTTTGTCTTGTGTCTTTGTCTTGCTTAATGTCCATGTCTTTTACAGACCATAATACCATGTCATCATTGTTACATTAGAAAGGATTGCAGGGAGGATTTTATTCCCCCCTCCTCCAGTGGGGGTGTGTGTGTGTGTGTGTGTGTGTGTGTTGTTTACCCGTGGAGTGGTGGACAGGCTCTGGACGATGAAGACCACGGGGCTCGGAGCGGATTTGATGGCATTCACCGCCTCCTCATGACTGGCCACTCGTAGGTCAACACCTGACACCTGCACACAAACATCAGCCAGCACTCAAATATCAAGCCAAACACTTTACCTGTTGAAAATAAAAATAAAAAATAATCTAAAGAATTCATTCCAATCTTTCAAAATCCATAATTTCAGTGTTTGGCTCAGCTGTCTGATGGACAGATCCAGGAAATATTTCCCGCCAAAAGCACTAACCGTCTGTCTCACGTCCGTCAAAGAGCTCAAAGCATTTTTTTAGTTCCTCTTTAGTTTCTTACTGGACTTTTCCCTTTCAATAATCCTCATTTATTCATTTATATACAGGACTGTCTCAGAAAATTAGAATATTGTGATAAAGTTCTTTATTTTCTGTAATGCAATTAAAAAAACAAAAATGTCATACATTCTGGATTCATTACAAATCAACTGAAATATTGCAAGCCTTTTATTATTTTAATATTGCTGATTATGGCATATAGCTTAAGAAAACTCAAAAATCCTATCTCAAAAAATTAGAATAGTTCCTCAGACCAAGTAAAAAAAAAAGATTTATAACAGCAAAACACAATCAAACATTTGAAAATGTCCATTAATGCACTCAGTACTTGGTTGGGAATCCTTTTGCATGGATTACTGCATCAATGCGGCGTGGCATGGAGGCAATCAGCCTGTGGCATTGCTGAGGTGTTATGGATGCCCAGGATGCTTCAATAGCGGCCTTTAGCTCATTAGCATTGTTGGGTCTGGTGTCTTTCAGCTTCTTCTTCACAATACCCCACATATTCTCTATGGGGTTCAGGTCAGGGGAATTTGCAGGCCAATCGAGGACAGTAATGCCATGGTCAGTACACCAGTTACTGGTGGTTTTGGCACTGTGGGCAGGTGCCAGATCATGCTGGAAAATGAATTCCTCATCTCCATAGAGCTTTTCAGCAGACGGAAGCATGTAGTGCTCTAAAATCTCTTGGTACACAGCTGCATTTACTCTGGGCTTGATGAAACACAGTGGACCAACACCAGCAGCTGACATGGCTCCCCAAACCATCGCTGACTGTGGGAACTTCACACTGGATTTCAAGCAACTTGGATTTTGCTCCTCTCCAGCCTTTCTCCAGACTCTGGCGCCTTGACTTCCAAATGAAATACAAAACTTGCTTTCGTCTGAAAAGAGGACTTTGGACCACTGTGCAACTGTCCATGCTTCTTTTCCTTAGCCCAAGTCAGACGCCTCTTCCGTTGTCTTGAGTTCAGAAGTGGCTTGACCATGGGAATACGGCTATTGTAGCCCATTTCCCGGACACGTCTGTGAACAGTGACTTTTGATACCTGGACTCCAGCTTCAGTCCACTGTCTTTGAAGCTCCCCCAAATTCTGGAAGCGACTCTTCTTCACAATGCTGTTAAGGCTGCGGTCATCTCTCTTAGTTGTGCAGCGTTTCCTGCCACATTTCCCCCTTCCAACAGACTTTTTGTGGATGTGCTTTGAAACTGCACTCTGTGAACAGCTTGCTCTTTGAGAAATTTCTTTTTGTGTCTTACCCTCCTGATGGAGGGTGTCAATGACGGTCCTCTGGACAGCAGTCAGATCAGCAGTCTTCCCCATACTTGTGATTTAGTTTACTGAACCAAGCTGAGTGTTTTTCAAGGCTCAGGAAACCCTTGCAGGTGTTTCGAGTTAATTAGACGATTCAAGTGATTCGTTGAACACCCTACTAGTATACTTTTTCATGATATTCTAATATTTAGAGATAGGATATTTGAGTTTTCTTAAGCTGTATGCCATAATCAGCAATATTAAAATAATAAAAGGCTTGCAATATTTCAGTTGATTTGTAATGAATCCAGAATGTATGACATTTTTGTTTTTTTAATTGCATTACAGAAAATAAAGAACTTTATCACAATATTCTAATTTTCTGAGACAGTCCTGTATACTGTGTGCACAATTGTTAGTCAAGTGAGTAGTTTGACCATATCATCATTGTTGCTCATATTTTCCAACTCCAAGCTGTATAAACTTGAATGTGTATTGGAGTTAAGCATATCAGCTGATGTGTACAGTATTTGTGTAATGACGAAGGGTGATCTAATGAGATCAACACCCTATATCAATGTGTGCAGAACTATTAGCAGCTTCTTTTCCTCAGGTAAAATGGGTCAAAAAAGAGATTTAACTGAAGTCAAACATTTCAGAGGGATGCAGCTTGAAATATCTAAGATATTTGGGCGTGATCACAAAACAATCAAACCTTTTGTTGCAAATAGTCAACAGGGTCGCAAGAAACGTGTTGAGACAAATAGACTCAAATGAAGTGCCAAAGATCTGAGAAGAATCAAAAGTGAAGCCACCAGGAAACCATTATCCTCCAGTGCGGTCATACTCCAGAACTGTGACCTACCTGAGGGCCCAGAAGTCTCAGGTGTTCAGAGACATGGCCAAGGTGAGGGAGGCTGAAACCCCCACTGAACAAGACACATGAGATCAAGACTGGGCCAAGAGATATCTGAAGACAGATTTGTCAAACGTTTTCTGGACTGATGAGATGAGGGTGACTCTGCATGGACCAGATGGATCGGCGACTGGATCAGTACCGGGCCCAGAGCTCCACTTCCACTCAGACCCCAGCAAGGTGGAGGTGGTGCATGTATTACTAAAGATGAGCTAGTTTGACCTTTTCAGGTTGAAGAGGTGAGGGTTGACTCAAAATCAACTCCCAACCCTACTGCCACTTTTTAGAACACACAAAAAGAAGACCATGATTTTATGCAGGACAATGCTCCATAGCATGCATCGATGTGCTCCTCTGCGTGGCTAGCTGTGAGGAGGCTGCGGTTGATCGTCCACAGATCCAGAAACTGACAGACTTCATGAATGTTAGAGAAGGGTGGCTATATTCATTACTGTTTTTTTTTATCTCAGACATTTTTATTTGTACATTGTGAGTTGTTTGTTTATTATTCTCACTTTAACAGATGAAAATAAACAAGTGAGATGGGAACGTTTTCGTTTTTCCTTTAGTTGCATATTAGTTCTGCACACTAATAGTCCACCCAATAATTGTGCGCACAGAGATTTTCTCCTAAGAACACCAAAACCTCAATTTTACTTTCTTAAATATTGAGACTTGAGGTTTATTAACATTTTGGATTTGCGGAGAGCACACACTCATTTTTCAATGATAAAATGAATCCTCAAAAATACAACTTGCCTTAAAATTTTATTTAAAAACTTCAATTACTTTGTGTGAAGGCTACAAGCATCACAACCACACACATCACTGAGGACCTGACATCGACTCATCACACTTTTCTTCCTCCGCAGGCTGTGGAGGTTCAACATGGACTCCAGAATACTCTGCAACTTCTACAGGTGCACCATAGAGAGCATCCTCACCTTCTACAGGTGCACCATAGAGAGGACCCTGACCTTCTACAGGTACACCATAGAGAGGATCCTGACCTTCTACAGGTGCACCATAGAGAGCATCCTGACCATCTACAGGTGCACCATAGAGAGGACCCTGACCTTCTACAGGTGCACCATAGAGAGCATCCTGACCATCTACAGGTGCACCATAGAGAGCATCCTGACCTTCTACAGGTGCACCATAGAGAGGATCCTGACCTTCTACAGGTGCACTATAGAGAGGATCCTGACCTTCTACAGGTGCACCATAGAGAGCATCCTGACCTTCTACAGGTGCACCATAGAGAGCATCCTGACCTTCTACAGGTGCTCCATAGAGAGGATCCTGACCTTCTACAGGTGCTCCATAGAGAGGATCCTGACCTTCTACAGGTGCACCATAGAGAGCATCCTGACCTACAGGTGCACCATAGAGAGCATCCTGACCTACAGGTGCACCATAGAGAGCATCCTGACCATCTACAGGTGCACCATAGAGAGCATCCTGACCATCTACAGGTGCACCATAGAGAGCATCCTGACCTTCTACAGGTGCTCCATAGAGAGGAACCTGACCTTCTACAGGTGCACCATAGAGAGCATCCTGACCTTCTACAGGTGCACCATAGAGAGCATCCTGACCTTCTACAGGTGCACCATAGAGAGCATCCTGACCTACAGGTGCACCATAGAGAGTATCCTGACCTTCTACAGGTGCACCATAGAGAGCATCCTGACCATCTACAGGTGCACCATAGAGAGCATCCTGACCTTCTACAGGTGCTCCATAGAGAGGAACCTGACCTTCTACAGGTGCACCATAGAGAGCATCCTGACCTTCTACAGGTGCTCCATAGAGAGGATCCTGACCTTCTACAGGTGCACCATAGAGAGCATCCTGACCTACAGGTGCACCATAGAGAGTATCCTGACCTTCTACAGGTGCACCATAGAGAGCATCCTGACCTTCTACAGGTGCACCATAGAGAGGATCCTGACCTTCTACAGGTGCACTATACTCCCAGCGGCTCAGGAAGAAAGCCCTCAGGATTGTCAAAGACCCCCATCACCCCAGCCACAAACGGTACCGCAGCATCAGGACTAAAACCACCAGACTCTTGGACAGCTTCATTCCACAGGCCATAAGACTGTTAAACACTGAGCTCTGTTAAGTGCCCGATAAAAATTCATCTGTTTGTCAATCTACTTATTTATCGAAATAGTTATCACTTCTTGTACTATTTTGTATTTTAATATATATGTCGCATCGTTGGAAGAGCTCGGTCAGAAGAATTTCATTGCCATTTCTACACTGTAGCTTATGACAATAAAACCTTTGAATATTTTAAAGACACATTTTTTTAAACAACTTGCACGCAATCTTGTTTGAAATGGTGATTGTTAATTGTGTGTTGTGTTAATCCTAGTATTGTCAGTGTCTTCTAGCTCACCTTGCTCCTGGCAAACGGCTGAGCTGATGAACAGCACCTGCCTATGTCGATGCACCTGGCTTGGACTGTGTCATTCCCCTAAAAACTTGAAGGGTGTTTAAAGAGGCTACTTTATCTAAGCCAACAATCTGTAAAGTCTTCTCTCCCCTGCACTCAACAAGGGACTCGCCAGCATTGGTATACATTCCTGCAGTGTGGAGAGAAAGACAGTTACTTTTGGGAAGAAGAGCATTTTGCATGTCACCCATTTTGGCAAATGTTTCATTTATTAATGAATGCTAGATTCTAGATTGTGTCTGTTTATATTAAACATAATTCACCTTGGTTTCATCCTAATTGATTTTGTTACCATCCTAAAAACTGTACATATATTTTGGGAAAATAAAATCCTTATTTTTTCAACCTTTACCTGAATTCCTAGTCTTTGCGAAAAGCCCTTTGAATTTCCTTTTGTTGAAAGTTGCTATATAAATGAACTTGCCTTGACTTGCCTTCTCTGGTTCTTCAAACTTTGCAAACGTGTATTCAGAATATGTTTATATGTTTTAATAGTAGGTTGATCTATTATAGTGTATAGGGATGATGTTTGAATACCGGACAGTCATTTCAGTAAGTAATGATTTCCTGGAAAAATATGTTTTCAAACCCATCATTTAATTTTTTTTTTCCCACGTTACAGCAGAGAGAAGCGCACATGGTAAGTAAAAATGAATACCCAGCCCTCGTACCTCAAGGATCTTGTCCCCAGTCTTCAGACACTGTGTTTTGGCAGCAGGGCTGTTCTTTAACACCTGTTTGATGAAGATCCCCTTCAGTTCCTCTCCGTTCTTCAGACGCTTGATGACCTGATGACCTCCCACGATGCTCAAACCCAGAGACTGGCCCTCCTCAGGCCACACCTCCACCCTGCAGGGCGAACAGACACGTGGTTAGTTATAAACGTTGTCAGGTCTTTTCCTTCAATGTGTTGAAAATAAATGCCACTGAGCAAGGGATGCACAATTAATGTTAGTTTTATTGAAAGGGCATTATGGAGTAGTGTAATATCCAAATCGCAGTTAAGAGAAATTATGCAAAAATATAATTTGGAACAATTGTAGAGCTGCAGACAGGCCTAAATATGGTATTTTACGATGTGTGTGTTTGTGTGTGTGTGTATCAGACTTGGAGTACTCGAGTCCTGTACCTCGGACTCCAGTGTCGATTTTTGGGACTCGTGACTCGACTCAGACTCGTGCAGGGATGGATTCCGACTTGGACTGGACTCGGCCATTTGCGACACACACACACACACACACACACACACACACACACACACACACACACACACACACACACACACACACACACACACACACACACACACACACACACACACACACACACACACACACACACACACACACACACACACACACACACACACACACACACACACACACACACACACACACACACACACACACACACACACACACACACACACACACACACACACACACACACACTTTGTATTGTATTAGAGAGGTTCAGAGGTTGTTGTGTTAAATATTCATGAGAATATTGTCATCATATTTGCGCACCAGGCAGCTCCCATTCGAGCATATGCCTTGAGTTAGCTCCAACGATCCATCACACAAACACACACAAACACACACACATACACACACGGTTACTTTTTTTCATTTACACTATGTTTTGCCTTTCTTTATGATTTTAAAAGGTGATAATAAATATTCAGATATTTTTCTGATCCGGAATCCTTTGTTTATATATATATAAACAGACTGAACTGGTCTTCTACCAGTTATCTTAGTTATGAGAAATTATGATTACAATTGTTTGCTTTTTACTAAGATTGCAAGTATTGCTTAGATACTGAAAGACATTCTAAAGGTAAGTTGTATTAAGTCTCAACATCTGTTTTGCAGGCATTGTTGTGTGCAATCTTTGATCTTTGGATACTTTAATAATTGTTATTGCACTGGCACAATGCAGGCAGATATTTAATAATAATAATAATAATACATTTATTTTGGGGGTGCATTTCATAACACCCAAGGACACCTTACAGGGTTACAGATTTACAATTTACATTTACAATTTTACCTTACAAATTAAAACAGCGGATTTAGTGAAGTATCAGCCGGGGTAAGACAAGACAAACAACAGGAAATTGACTACAAAAGGACACAGGGACAGGGTACAGATTATAAAGAAAATTCCAGTTTGAACAGGTGGGTTTTGAGTTGGGTTTTGAATGTTGTTATGGAATCAGACTGTCGGATGTGTAGTGGCAGGGAGTTCCAGAGTCTGGGAGCCGAGCAGCTGAAAGCTCGAGCACCCATGGTTTTGAGGCGATAGCTTGGGACGGTGAGAAGTCCTACGGACGAAGAGCGGAGGGTGCGGGAGGGGGTGTACTCCTGAAGGAGGTCAGTGATGTATATGGGGGCAAGGTTATGGACAGCTTTGTATACGAGTAGAATGTTCTTGTAGTCAATACGGTAGCGTACAGGAAGCCAGTGTAGCTGAGTGAGAATGGGGGTGATGTGGTCGGATGAGTTGGTGCGGGTGATGATACGGGCAGCAGAGTTCTGGATTATTTGCAGTCTATTGAGGAGTTTGATGGGAAGGCCAGTCAGAAGTGCATTGCAGTAATCAATCCAGGATGTGACGAATGAGTGGACCAGGATTTCAGGGCTGGGTTGAGACAGAGATGAGCGGAGTCTGGAGATGTTCCGAAGATGAAAGAAGGCGGTGCGGGTGATGTTTTTTATGTGTGGTGCGAATGAGAGGGAGCCGTCCAGAATGACACCAAGGCTTTTCACTTGGGCAGCGAATGGTATGGGGAAGCCGTCGATGATGATGTTTGATGCTGGGGTGATATGTGAATTGGTGAGGGTGGATTTTGAGCCGATGAGCAGGGCCTCAGTTTTGCTACCGTTAAGCTTCAGGAGGTTCCTGCTCATCCAGCTCCTGATGTCCTCAAGGCAGGTGGTGAGGGAGGTTGGGGGGAGGGCAGTGGTGGGTTTAGAGGAAATGTAGACCTGTGTGTCATCGGCGTAGCAGTGAAAATTAACCTCATGGTGACGGAGGATTTTGCCCAGGGGGAGGAGATATATGATGAATAGGAGTGGACCCAGTACTGACCCCTGGGGGACACCCAGTGAAATAGCACTTTCTTGTGACTTGTGATTACCGATTTGTTCTGTTTCTATATTTCACATCTTGTGGAGCAACCAATAACTTTAAAAAAAATAGTGTTGCTGAGAGACAAACATTTAAGGAATACATGAAATACCATTGACTATGATTTTTATTGATACATTTTTGACTAAATAATTACTTATTTTCTAAGGTCACAAAGTTTTGTCCTGAACAGTATTTTGTGTTTTGCATAATGACATGTACGCTACATGTACCCTTAATCAAATACTTGTCGTCGTATTTCATCTCGTAACAGGATGTATAGATCAGCTGCAGCAAATAAATCTGCTGGATCATCCCATCCGTTTTCCGCCATGAGTAGACAACACAGTTCAAAAACAGTTTCATCGCATGGCCTTTGGGAGTACACTCTTCCATCCAAAAATGGACCCCCTCCATGGCAATAGGTTTGAGTCTATCCTCAGCGCTGTGCAACTCTGGGAATGAGTACATAATCACTGGCCGACCAGATGCTGTGTCATCAGTTGATCTTGGTCTGATTTTGTGGGAATTCCAGGTGTTGACCACTTCATCAAGTTCATTCTGCATCGAGAAAAAGCACAGTAAATGTAGACGACATGTCTTAAGAAGCTTTCGGACATAACTTCTACCTGTCTAGATGGAGGCTGAGGTTGCTGCAATGTCCACGAACATAGTGAATTATAATATTATTATTACTCATACTACTTTTATTAATGACTAATCTCAGAAATAAATAAAATATTTTACCTGAACAAGATTAAGGTAACAGAATTGGATAAGTGAAGTGCCCATCTTCCTGGAGAATTTGGAACAGGTTCATCCAGAACTGCGCACTCTGTTTGCGGAGTATACCCCACCATCCTTCAATGCGCTGGTTTGCTGTGCTTCTTCCATAAAGGAAACTTCTCTCCCCAGCAAAACTGTCTGGGTGGTTCCTTCGCAAAAACATCTGCATTTCTTCAACAGAAACTTGTTCCGTGCCCCTCTCTGCACGAATCCTCTCTGGACATCCACCTATACCTGTAACTGTTTTGATAAAGTAACTTGCAACTACTTTAGGATCACTGTTTGTGGTATAGGCCTCCATCCATAACACATAGCGGCGAAAACCACCTACAGCCGTTGATGGCAATGCCATAGGGCTTTAGCTTATCATAACCATCCATGTGCCAAAGTGCATTTAGCCCTCTGCATCTGTACTGACGTCTTCTCAAGCGGTGGGCTCGTCTTAATTCCACACCTTGTGGATCAACCATTTTGGTTATGCGTCTTGTGCTATCTTGTGACACAACAAGGCCCTGTTGAATTGCACGGAGATGTAGCCAACGGTATCCCTGCATCTGTCCATTGGTCATGATCTCATGCTGTACAAAAGCTAGCACTTCCTCCAAGTCAGACTGGTTCTTCCTCCTGAACAGGTTAAGTATTTTACAGATTCTCTTTAATGTTCGGACACTAATTACAATGTGATTAGTATGTGCCAATAGCAAGTATTTATTTGTTACTTAGGGAAAGTAAAGTTTAATTAAGTCATCCAAATCCGGCCCTGGAGGCATTGTTGTGAGCAGCGCAGCAAATTGATGTAATGCAGAATATAAAGAGGACAATTTGGTCTTCTTAGGAGGGGTTGTAATATGGCAGTTGAAGTTGAATTGTACATCAGACAATAACGTTGCTTTTAATCTGCAAAAAAGTAAAGAAAATACATTGTTTAAATATTGTAAGGTTAAGACTCTTCTTCCTATTTTACGCTCAGTAAAAGTGTCCATTACGGAGTACTGATCTTATTTATCAGGAACACTTTATATGCAGGAACACAAATCCTACCTTTAATTTCAAGCCAGAAAGTGTTAAACACTCTTACTTTAACCTCACTAACTTGTTTCATAAAATGTGTATTTTTTTACAATATAATTTTTCCCACAACCACAACTGTCTTACTCCATTCTAGACGAGATGATGTTTGAGATTTTGATCATTTTGATGGTTAATATTACATTACATTACATTGCATTTAGCAGACGCTTTTGTCCAAAGCGACTTACAATAAGTACATACGACCAGGAAGACACAGCCCAGAAGAAAAACAGAATCATATAAGTACAACAGGTATCATAGAGCCACACATTTCAAGTGCTACTCAGCTGGCTATAGATAGGCCAGTCCTAATGAAATCTCTACAGCAACATGAAAACCACCAGGCTGTTGCTCTTGGTTAGTCGTCACTGTTCCAACAAGCACAAACTTGCGTGTCAACGAACTACACCATTATTTACTGAATTAGATGGGGGGGGGGGGAGCCATAGCATATAAGCTAATGCACTTGCTGCTAGCTCATCAATGTCTGCATTTCACATTCTAACGCCTTTTTTTGTTTTTCCGAACGCCTGAAACACACTTATATATTTATAACTCACCTTTTGTTCTTCCATTTGCAATATGGTTTCCTCTTGGACCCCTCTGGCGCGCAGAAATTCACTCACGTCCTCCATTGTTGCCTACTGCAATGTGTAAGTCTCTCACTGAAGCTGGTTCTCTACAGTTACCGGTATTTCTGACTATGAAGTCAGAATTCTGAGATTAAAGTCAGAATTCTGACTTTTTTCTCCCAAATCATCCCAAAAAGAAATTCATGTGGCCCTAATCCTCTTCCGTATACTTTTCTGCTGAGTGCCGTGGTTCATTGTTTATTCATGTGTTTCAGCGGCATCTACCGACCGCTGCAGTGCTGCCCGCTGTTTGGCATCACAACGCCGTTATGAAAGTTTCTCTGGTATAAAATGGGTGATGTTAGCATAGCAACCGAAGCTAAACTGACTATCTTGACGACTTGTTGCTATCCTATTGTGGCACAAGCCGGCACATTTTACCGGCGTATTTTTCATTATGATTCTACTTGTGATAGTCGGACATGACAACCTGTGCAGCCCATGTATTGATTCCATCTGATAGCTGCTATAATACAAAACAAAACGTCTGCCTGCTCTCCACAATGATCAATGACAGCGAACGGATGGTCAAAGTAAGGTACAAATAAACAGAATCACATGAAGCTTGGTTCGTGTTGCCTGACTTTATAAAGTGTGGTTTTTGTAATAAGTGTGTGGTTGCGTTCTAATCACTTTGCTCAGCGCTACTGCTTGTTACAACTTTGATTTGCCTTACCCGCCATAAACTGTTATTGCTCAGGTTAATCCTGCTCCTGCCCCTGCCTCCGACGTAAGGGTGACGTATGCGGTTCTTACTTCTAGACCGACACATTTTTGGTGCTTGAAAAGCACCGGTTTTCGAGGCTTAGAGGCGGCTCTGCTGCGGTGTGAACAGGAAAATCTGAGCTTTTCAGGCTCTAGCTCCGAACCGGCCCTGGAACCGCGTTGGTGTGAAAGGGGCAATAGAGAGGATCCTGACCTTCTACAGGTGCTCCATAGAGAATAATCACCCCCATCCCCCCAGCAACAAACTGTTCTGTCTGCTGCTGTCTGGCAGGTGGTACTGCAGCATCAGGACTAAAATCACAAGATTCAGAGACAGTTTCCTCCTCCCACAGGCCATAAGACTATTAAACACCTGAGCTTGCACCATTATATCTTTTGGACTATTTTATCTTTATAAAACTGTATGTCTTGTAATGCACTATTGAGGAACCTGTGACCTATGTTTTTAATTTATTGCATTTAAACAAATATATCCACACAGATTTATACATTATGACCCGTGACTCGACTCGGACTATTCTGGGCTGACTCGGACTCGCACTCAACTTGGACTTGAGAGTGAATCCGGATTCGAGAATTAGTGACTTCAAAACAACACTGGTGTGTGTGTGTGTGTGTGTCACCTGCGAGGGAGTCCCCAGTGACTGAAGGCAGGAGTTTCCTCTCCCTCCCCGTCCTCTCTCTCAGGTAGATCTCTGTGAACACACACACTCAGTTAGCGACAGGTGTCTGCAGGGGATCCTTTAACTGGCTGCAGATGAGGCGGGTGTCCTACCCGTGGCCTCCTCTCATTGGTAGAGAGGCTCCTCCCTGACTCCGCCTCTTCCTTCTCTTACTGTTAATCAACCTGATGGACCTCCAAGAAAAAAAACAAAAACAACGGTTCACTTCTTAGATTACATGCATTGTCTAATAATCAGTCACTGAAATGTCAGGATTTGGAGAAGACTGAACGGACATGACCGAACCAACAACATAGGATAACTCATTTGGAAAGATGAGCTCATGCTTATTAACTTGTCACTGCTTGATCAGTCAGTTATGGCAAAGCCAATTATTGTTCAAACTCAAACAGGTGGAAATCTAGAGTTTCAAAGTTATCAAACCTGTCAAGCTGAATTGGAGGGGGAATGTGACTAGATTGATATAGAAACTAAGTAATGCAAAGTGATAGCCACATATATATATTTTTTAATTAGAACAAGAGCGAAACATTTAAAGATAATAAGTTAAGAACTATTCTATCTGATCAATTAAACAGTTACGTTTAATTTATACATTCACAAGGGAACTAATAAGTTGCAAGTCAAGCAACAGAAATACAATGTGTTCTGCATATCAAAATCCAGCAGTATGGAGCAGCTCACTGTGAGATTCAGTATGTAACCTCAGGAGGGAGACAGAGGACTGTGAAAGAAACAACAGAAGAAGAGCCCAAACGGAAGAGATGAAGGAAGAGGATGGTAATGATTGATGTGTAGCTGCAGTAAACACTGACTCTGTGTCGGTGTCTGTCAGAGTGAGCTCAGAGTCTGCTTCACTGTCTCTGAAGTCTGGAACACACACACACACACACACACACACACACACACACACACACACACACACACACACACACACACACACACACACACACACACACACACACACACACACACACACACACACACACACACACACACACACACACACACACACACACACACACACACACACACACACACACACATTACATTACATTGCATTTAGCAGACGCTTTTGTCCAAAGCGACTTACAATAAGTACATACGACCAGGAAGACACAGCCCAGAAGAAAAAACAGAATCATATAAGTACAACAGGTTTCATAGAGCCACACATTTCAAGTGCTACTCAGCTGGCTATAGATAGGCCAGTCCTATGTTAGTATATAAGTGCTTTGTCAGCTGGCTATAGATAAGCCAGTCCTATGTTAGTATATAAGTGCTTTGATAGTAATTCTATCGCTCGAAGTGGAATTTAAAGAGATGAGTTTTCAGTCTGCGCCGGAAGATGTGCAGGCTTTCTGCCGTCCTGATGTCAATGGGGAGCTCATTCCACCATCTTGGAGCCAGGATAGCAAACCCACGTGTTTTTGCTGATGGGAACTTGGGTCCACCTCGCAGCGAGGGTGCAGCGAGTCGTTTGGCTGATGCAGAGCGGAGTGCACGCGCTGGGGTGTACAGTTTAACCATGTCCTGGATGTAGGAAGGGCCAGATCCATTCGCAGCATGGTATGCAAGTACTAGTGTCTTGAAGTGGATTCTAGCAGTTACCGGGAGCCAGTGAAGGGAGTGAAGGAGCGGAGTGGTGTGGGAAAATTTTGGAAGGTTGAAGACCAGACGAGCCGCTGCATTCTGGATGAGCTGAAGAGGTCGGATGGCACATGCAGGTAGACCAGCCAGGAGGGAGTTGCAATAGTCTAGGCGTGAGATGACGAGAGCCTGGACCAGAACCTGGGTGGCTTTCTGGGTCAGCTGGGGACGAATCTTCCTGATGTTGTACAGCGTATATCTGCAGCAACGAGTTGTAGCAGCGATGTTTGCAGTAAAGGAGAGGTTGTTATCCAGGGTCACACCCAGATTCCTTGCGGTCAGAGTCGGGGAAACAACAGAGGTGCCGATGTTGATCGTCAGGTCAAGAGTGGGACAATCTTTTCCCGGAAGGAAAAGCAGTTCAGTCTTGTCAAGGTTGAGCTTGAGGTGATGAGCAGACATCCACTGAGAGATGTCAGCTAGACAAGCAGAGATGCGTGCGACGACCTGGGTCTCTGAGCGGGGAAAGGACAGAATCAATTGGGTGTCGTCAGCGTAGCAGTGGTAAGAAAAACCATGCGGGCTAATGACCGATCCGAGCGAGTTTGTGTACAGAGAGAAAAGGAGGGGACCAAGAACAGAGCCCTGAGGGACCCCTGTAGTTAATTGACAAGGGTCAGACTCAGACCCTCTCCAAGTTACCCTGTAGGTACGGTCTTTGAGGTATGAGGCGAGGAGGGAGAGTGCAGAGCCTGAAACTCCAAGTTCTTGGAGAGTGCGAAGGAGGATCTGATGGTTCACCGTGTCGAATGCAGCTGACAGGTCCAACATGATGATGACAGAGGAGAGGGATGCAGCTTTAGCAGTGTGCAGTTCCTCAGTGACGGCAAGGAGGGCCGTTTCTGTGGAGTGACCTGCCTTGAACCCAGACTGGTGCGGATCCAGGAGGTTGTTCTGGTGGAGATAACAGGAGAGTTGTTTAAAGACAGCGCGTTCAAGTGTTTTAGACAGGAACGGGAGGAGAGAGACTGGCCTGTAGTTTATAACATCGGACGGGTTGAGAGTGGGTTTCTTTAGGAGAGGGTTTACTCTCGCCTCCTTGAGACTGTTTGGAAAGTGACCAGAAGTTAGAGAAGTGTTGATGAAATGGGTGAGAAACGGTAGAATTTCAGGAGCGATAGTCTGAAGGAGGTTTGAAGGGATGGGGTCCAGAGGACAGGTGGTAGGGCGGGCAGAGGTAATGAGGGTAAGAACCTCACTTGGAGAGAGAGGGGAAAAGGAGGTTAGTGAGTGGTTGAAAGGAGGGTCTGGTGACCCAGCGGTCAGTAAAGGTGAGTCAGAAAAAGAAGAGCGAATATCATCAACCTTTTTTTCGAAGTGGTTAACAAAGTCGCTTGACAGAAGTGAGGAGGGGGGAGGGGCTTTGGGAGGGTCCAAGAGGGTGGAGAAGATGGAAAATAGTTTTTTGGGATTGGAATAGGAAGATTGGATCTTATCTTGAAAGAAAGTGCTCTTTGCCTGAGAGATGGAGACAGAGAAAGAGGAGAGGAGAGCCTGATAGGTTAGGAGGTCGTCACGGTGTTTGGATTTCCACCATTTCCGCTCTGCTGCCCGAAGGACGGTTCTATTAGCACGCAGTGCGTCATTTAGCCAGGGAGCAGGGGGGGACTGACGAGCCTGCCGAGATGTGAGAGGACAGAGAGAGTCCAGAGAGGATGAGAGAGTAGAGAGGAGAGTTTCTGCAGCAGAGTTTGGAGGCAGGAGTTGAAACGAATCAGAGGAAGGGAGGGCTGAGAGCACCGATGAGGCAAAGGTAGAGGGGGAGAGGGAACGAAGGTTACGGCGGACAGGTGCAGGCTGAGAAGAGATTATTTTGTTATGTCTGGAAAGGGGTAGAGAGAATGAAAGGAAGAAGTGATCGGATGTGTGGAGCGGGTTTATAGAGAGGTTAGAAGTAGTGCAATTCCTTGAGAATATGAGATCAAGGACATTGCCAGCTTTATGAGTTGGTGGGGATGGAGACAGTGAGAAAGCAAAGGCGGTTAACAGAGATATTAGTTCGTCTATCTTCCCCGTCTGGAGGTTGAAGTCTCCGAGAAGTACAGCCGGAGGGCCAGTTTCAGGGATGTGTGAGAGAAGATGATCTAATTCCTCCAAGAAGTCCCCCAAGGCGCCTGGCGGACGGTAGAGAACAACAATGGTTAATTGTATAGGATGGGTTACTGTGACGGCATGGAATTCAAAGGTGGAAGGAGTGAAGTTAGGAAGCTTGAAGAAGCTTGAACACACACACACACACACACACACACACACACACACACACACACACACACACGGTTACTTTTTTTCATTTACACTATGTTTTGCCTTTCTTTATGATTTTAAAAGGTGATAATAAATATTCAGATATTTTTCTGACCCGGAATCCTTTGTGCTGATGACACAATGCTGTCATGGTCAGATCTCTGCAGGTCCTCCTCTTCCTCCCTGTCGCTGAGCTCCTCTTCCTCCCTGTCGCGGAGCTCCTCCTGCTCCTCTCTGCTCCAAGTCTGAGAGGAGTACACACAGACAATAACTGACTTTGAATTCCTTGAAATTGAAGTTAATCCTCAGTCTAAAATCAAGGGAGACTTGTATACAGTAAACATGTAAAGAAATAGAGACAAAACAAATACAATTTTTGGCGTACAACACTAAGATCAATATTAAAGAAAGAATGTTTGTAATGCTTTAAGGTCTCAAAAGGAAGAGGAGGGAGAATCCGGCGGATGTCAGATGCATTTCAGATATTCCATTCACACAGCTTTGTTATATCTCTCACAGGCTCTGCCCTCTACTGGACTGTATAGGTACTACCCTGTCAGAGAGCAGACGTGCGTCCCTTCTCCGGGCGGTTCACAGGCTGCGACAGGGGGCGACAGTGACAGCTTTAACTGTCATGCAGACTCTGGGTCTCATGGCGGCTGCTCACATTGTGGCGCCGCCTGCAGAGGTGGTTCTCCAGCCTGCGTTTGGATCCCAAGAGGCACAAACTACGTCTGGTGACCATCCCCCCCTCCGGTTCTGGGGTCCCCGGATCACCTCCGGAGGGGGTCTCCACTGGGAAGGATGACCTCCTACATCACAGTGTTCACGGATGCATCCAGAACAGGATGGGGAGGGACCTGCCTGAAGAGGGCTATAGGTGGGCGCTGGTCTCTAACAGAAACACGGCACAGCAACCTCCTAGAGCTACGGGCGGTAGTGTTGGTCCTCCAGCATTTCATGCCCCTAATTCAGGGGAGACATGTACTGGTCAGGAGCGACAACAGCACCACAGTGGCTTATATCAACAGGCAGGGCGGAGTCCACTACACCGCCTTGTTGACCACAGCGGAGAGGCTGTGGTTATGGGCTTCAGAGGTGGTGTTATCTCTGAGAGCCCTCCATATCCCGGGACTGGAGAACAGGGGGGCCGACCTCAGGTCGGGTGGCGGCCCCCTGCCAGGCGAGTGGGTGCATCACCCGGAGGTGGTGAAGCAGATCTGGGCCCAGTTCGGGAGAGCGGACGTGGACCTGTTCGCCAGCCGGCGCAACAGCCACTGTGCCCTGTGGTTCTCCATGGCCCTGAGCGACGACCCGCCCTTGGGGGTGGACACGTTTGCACACGAGCCATGGCCAAGGAAGCTGCTATATGCCTTTCCACCGCTGCGTCTCATTCTCCCTCTCCTGGGGAGAGTGAGGCGAGAAGGTCTGTCAGTCATCCTAGTGGCTCCGGATCGCGTCGGTGCGCCGTGGTACTCAGAGATGACGCAGATGAAGGTGGGCCAGCCCTGGGCGGTTCCCCAGTTCTGGGGGGCGATGTCTCAAGAGGCAGGTGCAATCGGGGCGTCCTCTCCAGGCTTGGCTCCTTAGAGGGACAGGCTGAGACAGGGTGGATTGTCTGACAGCGTTATTCAGTCTATCCAGGCTGCTAGAGCAGGATCCACCACAGCCTGTTACAGGCCGAAGTGGCGGGGATTCCAGCGATGGTGTGAGGAGCGGAAAATAGAGCCCCTATATTGAGAGTTGGGCTCTATTTTGTCCGTTTCACAGTTATTGGTGGACAGAGGGCTTGCTCATTCTACGGTACAGCCATCTCGTCCTGCCATGAGGGATTCAACGGCAGGTCAGCCTTTTCTCATCCACTGATGTCGCGGTTTTTACAGGGGGTCAGGAGGCTGCGCCCAGTAGTGCGCGCCTCAGCCCCACAGTGGGACCTGCCGCTGGTGCTCGAGGCTCTGGTCACAGAACCATTTGAGCCTCTGGAGCTCTCCTCCCTGAAAGCACTGTCGTGGAAGACAGCATTGCTACCTTAACGTCAGCCAAAAGAGTGTCCGAGTTAACCGCTCTGTCGGTGCACCCGAGTTGCTTGTTGATTCGGGGTGACCGGAGCGACGCGTGGCGACACTCAGACCGAACCCCTCCTTTGTGCCCAAGAGCCTAAGGTGTGCGTTCAGGTCGAGGGCTATTCAGCTAGGGGGTTTTAGTCTTCCCCCCATGGTGGGGCCAGGGAAGCTAAGCTGCACCTCCTCTGCCCGGTGCGTGCGTTAGCATGTTATGTGGAGCACTGAACAGCTGTTTGTGTGCTTCGGGGGCGGGGTGACTGGAAAGCTCTGTCCAAGAAACACCTGGCAGACTGGCTTTGCGGAGACATTGCACACGCCAACGAGCAGGCAGGGAGAGCCTGTCCCACGGGGGGTCCGTGCACACTCCACTCGGGCTGTGGCTGCTAACAGCTTTATTCAACGGTGTGAGTGTGGAGGATATATGTACGGCGGCGTCTTGGTCAATGCCAGGTCCCTTCATAAAGTGGTATCTCTTATGTGTCTGGCTCTTTCTCTGCGTCTGTGCTTGCTGGGGCAACACAGGACTGGTGAGGATGGGGGGGCTGTGGGTCAGTGGGTCAGTGGGCATCTGACCCCCTCCCCGGGCGTAAATGCGCTGCTTGGGGGAAGGGGTTGGGGGGGGAGCCCTCCACACTATAGTCTGTACACACTCTGCACGGGGTCAGTGTCTGAGTGTGGGAGACATGGGGACACTTGCGCTCTCCCCGTGCTCCTTAGAGACTCGGGAGAGATGGTGCATAGTGAACCCATACAGCTGCGGACTTTCCCTGTCTGCCTATAGGCGGACGGGGGGAGCCCTCAGCACTGTTTTCGAGCACACTTTTCGCGATGCAAGCGCGTCAGGGTGTGCTCTATCGGCCGCAGCCTGGAGTTCTCCACGGTTACAACCGAGGGAGAGGTGAGTGAGGCACAGCGGCTGCTAAAGCCAGTCAGGGACAGTGGGGTGGAACGGTGTGCTGGACGACAGTGCGTGTATACATCGGGGCTCCGCCCACTGTACCCATAGAGTCCAGTAGAGGGCGGAGCCTGTGAGAGATATAACG
Source organism: Harpagifer antarcticus (assembly GCA_902827135.1). Classification (NCBI taxonomy): domain Eukaryota; kingdom Metazoa; phylum Chordata; class Actinopteri; order Perciformes; family Harpagiferidae; genus Harpagifer; species Harpagifer antarcticus. The sequence continues at coordinate 1,290,064 of CADEHL010000857.1, read as the reverse complement.
AGGGGTTACATATGGTAAACTTGTTATATAAGCACAGGCGGAGCCCTCTACTCAAGGGCACTGTTTGTCCTATGCTGCTCGCTGAAGAGAGGTGTAGGATGATAGTCATGAGGCGAGGCCTCCTTTTATACGGTGAGATGCGCGCGCATTCAGGTAGGCCCGCCCGGGGCCGGCTACGTCTATAGAAGTCTCAGTAGGTGAATGCTTGCATGATAAGGTAGTACCCATAGAGTCCAGTAGAGGGCTCTACCTGTGCTTATATAACAATGGTTACCATACGTAACCCCTCGTTTTGCCAAAGTCGTTCACCTCTCTCTTTCCTCCTCTATATCCTGTCTATGTTTCCACTGATGCCCACTGTTTTTAATCTACACAGGGTTCTCTTAAGTGATCTGCACTGATAAAAAAGTTCCTGGTGATTTCAGACAAACACTGAAAAAGCAATTTCTGTGTTTCTTCTTTGTTTCTCACAGGACGCTGATCAGCTGATTCTCTTTTAACTTAACAGACGTCAGTAACGGCTCCAGCCCCTCACCTCCTCTGCTGCTCCCGCCCAGCTGGAGGAGTTGTGCTTCCATTCCTCCCACGATGGAGGAGGTTTCCTGGGTAACAAGCCCGTGCTCTCCTCCACTTTATCCTGCATCTTCACCTCCTTCTCCTCCTCATCTTCATCCACCTCAACGTCCTCGTCCACAGCCATCTCCCTGCCTTCCTCCATAGGAGACAAGAGGTCAGAGGCCAGGGAGAAGGAGGTGTAGCGAGGCAGACCTCCATCCAGGATAAGCTCTGGCTCCTCTTCGTCCTCTATTTCAACTTTTTGAAGGAGGTCTTCTGGCAAGATGGAGCCGTCACCGAAGCCCTGGAACACACATAACACCACAGAGTGAAAATGAAAAGGTCAAAGGTCACAGCAGAAAGTCAGTGGCTAAATTCAAGCAAGTCTGAATGAATGATGATGCTGATGATGATGATGATGATGATGACTACGAAGAAACATAAGCAATGGTTGACCTGAAGGGCAAAATGCTTTCCAAAAATCAGTTAGTCTAGTTAAACTTTAATAATCAATCAGACACTTGATGCTTGTATCGACATTCACTTTCCTGTGGTAAACAGTGGGTTTGTGTGTAAAGGTGCTCTGTCTCCTTCCTTTAAATACTTTTAATTACATTTAAAAACAGGAAGAACATCACTTTGAGATTTGAGAACTAAATTGGGAAAATGCCGAACAGACAAACTAAAAACATACTGTTGCTCATCCACAGAGTTTCATCAGTGCTGGGTGTTGCCTTCGATGCATTTAGGGCGAGCTGGAGGTCAGGTGAATGAGTCAGACTGTAGGACCCAGAGGCTTCATCTGTCTCCTCAGTGGAGAGACCAAACTGAATAACCGCAGGAGACACTAAATCTAAAACTTGACTTACTTTGAACATTAGCCTTCATCTCTGAACACATAAAGGTTTTCTCTAACTCCCCAAAGAGCCTTCCTCAGCAGATACTGAGGGGATATCCTGTTCCTAACATTACGATGCAGACATTAGTCCGCGCCTGGAAATATTAATGACAACACTTAGGCTAATTTCCATCGACGAAGCCTCATCTTCAAGGACTCTGTTCCTCTTCTTTTAATTTGGGCCTGGGAAGCTGGCCCATCAGGGCCATATAATGGAGGTGAGGAGCAGACGGCGGCAGCAGAGAGCTCATCACGCTAACAGGATGTTCTGCAGACTGATGTGTATTGGCCGTGACTGCATGGCCTCATATTCATAAGATTTAAGGACGTTGTCATTTAATATCTCTGCCATTAGAAGATGAGGACAGTCGAGATGACGAGTTGGTGGCTTCAGACTCTCTGCTGAGTCTCAGAGAGGCTATCTGTGCTGACAGCTTTTACTGCATCTACTGTCCAATTATACAATTATGATTAATGACAATTTGTGATCAGATGTTGTTTCTGGTTGTGTTTTAATCTCAATCTCCACCAGGTATTCACATGATTTGGATAAGTTAGACCCACATCTGAATTCAACATTTAAATTATTTCAACTGATTATGTTTATCATATATAAACCAATCAGAGGACAGCTGAATATAGGGCTGCAAGATAGCAGGGGAAGTTATCATAGATACGATACTAACTAAAATGTTTAACCCCAAGGCTCTGCGCTCAATCTTGTGGCGAGCTAAGAGCAGCTTCGGGTCGCACTTAGTCGTCACATCTGTGAACAAAGTCATCATTACAGCGTGTTAATAAGATGTTTAGAAGATTGAGGCTGGTGAAACTGGTTCAATAGTTTAAAAGGTATTTCGTTGTTAACTGAAGAGGTGGACAAGAGCAAACTATGAACTATTAGTGGTGCTAAATGCAAATCCAAAGAAAAAAGAAAAAAAAGATCTATAGGGAACATAAAATACTCCAATAGATGTTGAGATCTTTCAGTCTGATCAAAGTGTCAAACCAATCCACGTCAGCATCTACAGGTGAACATATGAGTTCCGGTTTATTTTCTCATAGACTTTTATACAATTGGATTATTTTGCAACAAGTGGAGTCGCCCACTGGCCATATGAAGAATGCATGTTCGACACCTTAACACTGGTTCTTGTTTTGTTCACTGTTGATCAGTTGAACGTTTGATTTGTATTTTATCAAACTGGTGATTCATTAGCACCATCATTAAGTGAAAATAAACATGAACTTTTTTGTTGAAGTGTTTGGATTAAAGGGAAGAGGACTTTTACAAACAGCCAACAATCAGCCATTCATTAAAACAACTTATTCTGTGGATCAAATCCTTCAACAACACATAATGAGCCTTGTGAAAAAGACACAAATTAAAGAAGCTTTTGTGAGAAATATGGATCAGGCTTTAATAAGTCTTGAATCGGGTTTCCTCAGATGAAATGGGACAGATCAGCGCATGTCCTAAAAACTAAATAACTGTCCAAAGTGGGTAACAATCAATAAAAAGACCAATACAACGACAGACAGGGTGTCCTCAGCAGATGTTTCTTTAACAACAGTCAGAGTAAAGTTGATGGTTAGTGTTACGGTGCTTTCTGACAGCTCGGTGCTGTTTGCTGCCTGTAAAGCTGCTTGTTTGCTTGCTTGCTTGTATTCATGTTTGACTGGGTTTGAATTGTGATTTGCTGCAGCTCTTTATCTGCACAAAGAAGATGAACGTGAGTGCTTCCTGTAACTACAGCAGTCTTCAACATATGACCTCTAAAAGTTAACGAGGTGTGGATGTGTAACGGGGGTCTCTCTCTGGTCAGCGGGCTGGCGTGACCGAGAACGATCGGGCGCTGAAGTGACAGCGCCGGCTGTCTTTATGGAAAGCCATCAGAGACCTGTGGGCTGTGAAAAAACCTCTTCAGCCAAATGGGCTGCATATAAAACAGGAAATAAAGCAGCAGAGGACGGCCGCAGCAGACACTGCAGCGGAACACGGAGTACAGTAGAGTACAGTACGGCACGGATGGGACTTTAGTTTAACACAGAACCGTTCATGAAACAAGATATTTCAAAATGAAGAGCTTGTTTATCTGGTGTGCTAAAGTTTATAAGAACATTATGTTTATCTCAACGACTTGATTTGGATATTGATGTATCGGCTTGTGCAAAGTCATTATCTTGTGTGTATATTTCATTTGGGACTTAATATGTGGAACGCGATAAAAAACAATCACAATACGTTGATGGAAGTGCATTTCTATTATGAAAGTGAAAAGGGAGCCTGATTCTAAAACAATACAGGAACAATCATGTAAGAAAGCTATTTATTTACGCGGGTGAAGGTATTATTTAGGATAACCTTATTAGAGATTGTTCTCTTAAAATGATGTTCACTAAACAAAGATGTTGGCCAGGATAATGGAGCATCCATCCGACGCTGCTTGTGCAGAAAAAGTGAATAACATTTTCTATATTTTAAATCATTTTATTTTGTGTAGTACACATTTATACCACACATATTATCATGTGCTTTTTAAGTTAGATCTATATATCCTCAAGATAAGGATCCCTAAATAAATAAAGACACAAATGCACAGGATTTCTGTGCACAAGATGAATAACTAATACTTCCATTAGTTCTATTTCAGAGATCCTAAAATGTTGTCTTTATGCAAAAAGCTGTTTGGATAATTTAAGTATTTCACGCAGTCTTCAAACCAAATCTTCACCCGTGTACACAAAGAAATATCTATTTTTTGGATTTCTTCACATTTCACTGATGTGCAAAAAGGTCTGAAGCCCTGCTTGCTTTGCTAAACTCATTCTGATCATTTCCCTTTGACAGTAAAGCTAGGACAATCAGCTATAAAGTGCCGCAGTAGTATTTCCTAAGAGTACTGCAGTACTGGGTGTACCCATGCTGGAGGACCAGTGTCCTCAGAGTACCCCCCCCCAATCCCTCTCCACCTCCCCACTCACTTAAGAGAGAGATGCTGCTGGTTGAGCTGATATAGCACTTTATATCATCCAGCTGAGTCAGCAGCTTCGCAGAGACAGAGGAGGGAGCGGAGAGATTAAGGAGAGAGGGTGAAAGAAGGTGAAAGAGAGGATGAGATGAAAGAGAAGAGATGCTGAAGGAGGTGAAAGAGAGGAATGAAGGAAGAGGAGGATGGACTGCAGAGGTGAGATGATATGAAGGAAGAGAAAAGCCGTCAGAAAATATGACTTACTGAAGAAAAAGGCGTGCAAATAGCAAATTATGCACTGATTTACAAAGACCATGTTTCAGTCAGAAGCTACTACAGATGTCATGGAGGGTTCAGCCATGATAAGCAGTTTAACATTTATTTCTGCCTGAATTCATTTCTCCAGTAGGCATCCATCTCTATCAGCTGCACACACTACTCATGCAAGTTTATTCAAAGAGTTTCTAGTACATTAGAACATGCACTTCCAGCAGCGGTTTTTGCATAAAAGCCTTGTAAAAAATGTGCATTAAGACCATTTTACAGACATATTTCTTCTGGTAAGGATCCCTTAATAAAGTCCAAAGAACACATCATTTGGACACAAGATTAAGAATGAATAATTCCAGTAAATCTATTTTAGATACAAGATCTTAAAGCATAGTCCTTCAGAAAAAATAAAATCAAGTCAACTTGAACCAGATCTGCTACACACACCTGTGTACACACAAAATACCAGACTCCTTCCACTGTTCACAATAAAAGCCCAACACACGTTTAGCAGAGGGAACCAATTCACTCAGAGCGTTTTGCTAAAAGGAGGCCCACTAAAATCCCGATGGTGATGTTAGAATGAGCTATTACGATTATATTCACTCTTTTAAAAGAACAGTGTTGCTAATTTGCATCCCTGCAGAACAGATACTTTTTTGTATCTTTATTATTTTTAACTGTAAAACCTTTTGGTGTTGAAAGGCCTACATGAATTATAATGGACTATTGTTTCAAATATCAAGCAGGTTGTAATATCACAACTAGCCTACAATAAAGTTCAAGACAAGGAAGCATTGATTCAAATTAGGACATTCCATTTTTTCAATTAATATGTCAAAAATGTTTTCATACTTCTTCTGTGATTCCTTCATATTTCTTCACTCTCTCAAACAGGATATTATGTTTTCCTTTCAAATACGATCATTTACTAAATCTGAAATATGGCTTTTTGACTGAAGTGATCTAAACAGATCCCCTTCAGCAAAAAAATAAAAGCTTTTTGCTATTTCTGCAATTTTAAGGACAAAAAAGGTACATAAAAATTACATTTTTTATAATGTCAACACTTAATATGTTACCTATGTCACTAAGTTATTTATGTTGCTGCCTTTCACTTTCCCCAATGTGGAACTAATAAAGGACTTCTGATTAAGATGTGATTAAGATTAATGTTTCTTTTATTATCTTTTACTGTTTTTAAATGCCTTTTTCTGAATGTCTTTCATTTTTGTAAAGCACCTTGAATTGCCTTTTGTTGAAAGGTGCTATATACAGGACTGTCTCAGAAAATTAGAATATTGTGATAAAGTTCTTTATTTTCTGTAATGCAATTAAAAAAACAAAAATGTCATACATTCTGGATTCATTACAAATCAACTGAAATATTGCAAGCCTTTTATTATTTTAATATTGCTGATTATGGCATACAGCTTAAGAAAACTCAAAAATCCTATTTCAAAAAATTAGAATAGTTCCTCAGACCAAGTAAAAAAAAAAGATTTATAACAGCAAAACACAATCAAACATTTGAAAATGTCCATTAATGCACTCAGTACTTGGTTGGGAATCCTTTTGCACGGATTACTGCATCAATGCGGCGTGGCATGGAGGCAATCAGCCTGTGGCATTGCTGAGGTGTTATGGATGCCCAGGATGCTTCAATAGCGGCCTTTAGCTCATTAGCATTGTTGGGTCTGGTGTCTTTCAGCTTCTTCTTCACAATACCCCACATATTCTCTATGGGGTTCAGGTCAGGGGAATTTGCAGGCCAATCGAGGACAGTAATGCCATGGTCAGTACACCAGTTACTGGTGGTTTTGGCACTGTGGGCAGGTGCCAGATCATGCTGGAAAATGAATTCCTCATCTCCATAGAGCTTTTCAGCAGACGGAAGCATGTAGTGCTCTAAAATCTCTTGGTACACAGCTGCATTTACTCTGGGCTTGATGAAACACAGTGGACCAACACCAGCAGCTGACATGGCTCCCCAAACCATCGCTGACTGTGGGAACTTCACACTGGATTTCAAGCAACTTGGATTTTGCTCCTCTCCAGCCTTTCTCCAGACTCTGGCGCCTTGACTTCCAAATGAAATACAAAACTTGCTTTCGTCTGAAAAGAGGACTTTGGACCACTGTGCAACTGTCCAGTGCTTCTTTTCCTTAGCCCAAGTCAGACGCCTCTTCCGTTGTCTTGAGTTCAGAAGTGGCTTGACCATGGGAATACGGCTATTGTAGCCCATTTCCCGGATACGTCTGTGAACAGTGACTTTTGATACCTGGACTCCAGCTTCAGTCCACTGTCTTTGAAGCTCCCCCAAATTCTGGAAGCGACTCTTCTTCACAATGCTGTTAAGGCTGCGGTCATCTCTCTTGGTTGTGCAGCGTTTCCTGCCACATTTCCCCCTTCCAACAGACTTTTTGTGGATGTGCTTTGAAACTGCACTCTGTGAACAGCTTGCTCTTTGAGAAATTTCTTTTTGTGTCTTACCCTCCTGATGGAGGGTGTCAATGACGGTCCTCTGGACAGCAGTCAGATCAGCAGTCTTCCCCATACTTGTGATTTAGTTTACTGAACCAAGCTGAGTGTTTTTCAAGGCTCAGGAAACCCTTGCAGGTGTTTCGAGTTAATTAGACGATTCAAGTGATTCGTTGAACACCCTACTAGTATACTTTTTCATGATATTCTAATATTTAGAGATAGGATATTTGAGTTTTCTTAAGCTGTATGCCATAATCAGCAATATTAAAATAATAAAAGGCTTGCAATATTTCAGTTGATTTGTAATGAATCCAGAATGTATGACATTTTTGTTTTTTTAATTGCATTACAGAAAATAAAGAACTTTATCACAATATTCTAATTTTCTGAGACAGTCCTATAAATGCACTTGCCTTGCCTTGCCTAAGATGAATTGGTTAATTGATAGTTCACCTTACTGTGTGGATGGGATGTGATACTTTGGAAGATTCCATGTTCAACATGATGTGTGTGTGTTACCTTTGGAACAGGCAGGTGTGTGTTGTTAGACTCCAGGCTGCTTCTCTCTTGTCCCTCGGCCTGCAAACACATCACACTGATCAACACATGACACTGAGAACACTGAGAACATATGACACTGAGAACACTGAGAACACATGACACTGAGAACACATGACACTGAGAACACTGAGAACACATGACACTGAGAACACATGACACTGAGAACACTGAGAACACATGACATTGAGAACACATGACACTGAGAACACATGACACTGAGAACACATGACACTGAGAACACTGAGAACACATGACACTGAGAACACATGACACTGAGAACACTGAGAACACATGACACTGAGAACACTGAGAACACATGACACTGAGAACACTGAGAACACATGACACTGAGAACACTGAGAACACATGACACTGAGAACACTGAGAACACGGAACACTGAGAACACATGACGCTGAGAACACTGAGAACACATGACACTGAGATCACAGAGAACACATGCAGCTGAGAACACTGAGAACACATGACGCTGAGAACACTGAGAACACATGACACTGAAAACACTGAGAACACATGACACTGAGAACACATGACACTGAGAACACTGAGAACACGGAACACAGAGAACACATGACACTGAGAACACTGAGAACACATGACACTGAGAACACTGAGAACACATGACGCTGAGAACACTGAGAACACGGAACACAGAGAACACGGAGAACACATGACACTGAGAACACATGACTCTGAGAACACTGAGAACACATGACACAGAGAACACTGAGAACATGGAACACAGAGAACACATGCCGCTGAGAACACTTAGAACACGGAACACAGAGAACACTGAGAACACATGATGCTGAGAACACTGAGAACACTGAGAACACATGACACTGAGATCACAGAGAACACATGCAGCTGAGAACACTGAGAACACATAACACTGAGAACACTGAGAACACATGACACTGAGAACACATGACACTGAGAACACTAAGAACACGGAACACAGAGAACACATGACACTGAGAACACTGAGAACACTGAGAACACATGACGCTGAGAACACTGAGAACACGGAACACAGAGAACACGGAGAACACATGACACGGAGAACACATGACACTGAGAACACTGAGAACACATGACACGGAGAACACAGAGAACACATGACGCTGAGAACACATGACACTGAGAACACAGAGAACACAGAAAACACAGAGAACACATGACACGGAGAACACTGAGAACACATTACACCGAGAACACAGAGAACACGGAACACTGAGAACACATGACACTGAGAACACTGAGAACACATGACATTGAGAACACATGACACTGAGAACACATGACACTGAGAACACATGACACTGAGTACACTAAGAACACATGACACTGAGAACACATGACACTGAGAACACTGAGAACACATGACACTGAGAACACTGAGAACACATGACACTGAGAACACTGAGAACACATGACGCTGAGAACACTGAGAACACATGACACTGAGAACACTGATAACACATGACACTGAGAAAACTGAGAACACGGAACACTGAGAACACATGACGCTGAGAACACTGAGAACACATGACACTGAGATCACAGAGAACACATGCAGCTGAGAACACTGAGAACACATGACGCTGAGAACACTGAGAACACATGACACTGAGAACACTGAGAACACTGAGAACACATGACACTGAGAACACTGAGAACACATGACGCTGAGAACACTGAGAACACGGAACACAGAGAACACAGAGAACACATGACACTGAGAACACATGACACTGAGAACACTGAGAACACATGACACAGAGAACACTGAGAACATGGAACACAGAGAACACAGAGAACACATGACGCTGAGAACACATGCCGCTGAGAACACTGAGAACACGGAACACAGAGAACACTGAGAACACATGATGCTGAGAACACTGAGAACACTGAGAACACATGACACTGAGATCACAGAGAACACATGCAGCTGAGAAAATTGAGAACACATAACACTGAGAACACTGAGAACACATGACACTGAGAACACATGACACTGATAACACTGAGAACACGGAACACATAGAACACATGACACTGAGAACACTGAGAACACTGAGAACACATGACGCTGAGAACACTGAGAACACGGAACACAGAGAACACGGAGAACACATGACACGGAGAACACATGACACTGAGAACACTGAGAACACATGACACGGAGAACACAGAGAACACATGACGCTGAGAACACATGACACTGAGAACACAGAGAACACAGAAAACACATAGAACACATGACACTGAGAACACTGATAACACATGACACTGAGAACACTGAGAACACGGAACACTGAGAACACATGACGCTGAGAACACTGAGAACACATGACACTGAGATCACAGAGAACACATGCAGCTGAGAACACTGAGAACACATGACGCTGAGAACACTGAGAACACATGACACTGAGAACACTGAGAACACTGAGAACACATGACACTGAGAACACTGAGAACACATGACGCTGAGAACACTGAGAACACGGAACACAGAGAACACAGAGAATACATGACACTGAGAACACATGACACTGAGAACACTGAGAACACATGACACAGAGAACACTGAGAACATGGAACACAGAGAACACATGACGCTGAGAACACATGCCGCTGAGAACACTGAGAACACGGAACACAGAGAACACTGAGAACACATGATGCTGAGAACACTGAGAACACTGAGAACACATGACACTGAGATCACAGAGAACACATGCAGCTGAGAACACTGAGAACACTGAGAACACATGACACTGAGAACACATGACACTGAGAACACTGAGAACACTGAGAACACATGACGCTGAGAACACTGAGAACACGGAACACAGAGAACACGGAGAACACATGACACTGAGAACACTGAGAACACATGACACGGAGAACACAGAGAACACATGACGCTGAGAACACATGACACTGAGAACACAGAGAACACAGAAAACACATAGAACACATGACACGGAGAACACTGAGAACACATGACACGGAGAACACAGAGAACACATGACGCTGAGAACACATGACACTGAGAACACTGAGAACACAGAGAACACAGAAAACACAGAGAACACATGACACGGAGAACACTGAGAACACGGAACACAGAGAACACTGAACACGGAGAACACTGAGAACACATTACACGGAGAACACTGAGAACACGGAACACAGAGAACACGGAACACAGAGAACACGGAGAACACGTAGAACACATGACACGGAGAACACTGAGAACACGGAACACAGAGAACACATGACACTGAGAACACTGAGAACACAGAGAACACAGGACACAGAGAACACGGAACACAGAGAACACGGAGAACACTGAGAACACATGACACGGAGAACACTGAGAACACATGACACTGAGAACACTGAGAACACATGACACTGAGAACACTGAGAACACATGACACTGAGAACACATGACACTGAGAACACGGAACACAGAGAACACATGACACTGAGAACACTGAGAACACATGACACTGAGAACACTGAGAACACATGACGCTGAGAACACTGAGAACACGGAGAACACTGAGAACATGGAACACAGAGAACACATAGAACACATGACGCTGAGAACACATGACACGGAGAACACTGAGAACATGGAACACAGAGAACACGGAGAACACAGAGAACACATGACGCTGAGAACACATGCCGCTGAGAACACTGAGAACACGGAACACAGAGAACACTGAGAACACATGATGCTGAGAACACTGAGAACACTGAGAACACATGACACTGAGAACACTGAGAACACATGACGCTGAGAACACTGAGAACACGGAACACAGAGAACACAGAGAACACATGACACTGAGAACACATGACACTGAGAACACTGAGAACACATGACACAGAGAACACTGAGAACATGGAACACAGAGAACACAGAGAACACATGACGCTGAGAACACATGCCGCTGAGAACAATGAGAACACGGAACACAGAGAACACTGAGAACACATGATGCTGAGAACACTGAGAACACTGAGAACACATGACACTGAGATCACAGAGAACACATGCAGCTGAGAACATTGAGAACACATAACACTGAGAACACTGAGAACACATGACACTGAGAACACATGACACTGATAACACTGAGAACACGGAACACAGAGAACACATGACACTGAGAACACTGAGAACACTGAGAACACATGACGCTGAGAACACTGAGAACACGGAACACAGAGAACACGGAGAACACATGACACGGAGAACACATGACACTGAGAACACTGAGAACACATGACACGGAGAACACAGAGAACACATGACGCTGAGAACACATGACACTGAGAACACTGAGAACACAGAGAACACAGAAAACACATAGAACACATGACACGGAGAACACTGAGAACACATGACACGGAGAACACAGAGAACACATGACGCTGAGAACACATGACACTGAGAACACTGAGAACACAGAGAACACAGAAAACACAGAGAACACATGACACGGAGAACACAGAGAACACTGAACACGGAGAACACTGAGAACACATTACACGGAGAACACTGAGAACACGGAACACAGAGAACACGGAACACAGAGAACACGGAGAACACGTAGAACACATGACACGGAGAACACTGAGAACACGGAACACAGAGAACACGGAACACAGAGAACACATGACACTGAGAACACAGGACACAGAGAACACGGAACACGGAACACAGAGAACACGGAGAACACTGAGAACACATGACACGGAGAACACTGAGAACACATGACACTGAGAACACTGAGAACACATGACACTGAGAACACTGAGAACACATGACACTGAGAACACATGACACTGAGAACACTGAGAACACGGAACACAGAGAACACATGACACTGAGAACACTGAGAACACATGACACTGAGAACACTGAGAACACATGACGCTGAGAACACTGAGAACACGGAGAACACTGAGAACATGGAACACAGAGAACACATAGAACACATGACGCTGAGAACACATGACACGGAGAACACTGAGAACATGGAACACAGAGAACACGGAGAACACAGAGAACACATGACGCTGAGAACACATGCCGCTGAGAACACTGAGAACACGGAACACAGAGAACACATGATGCTGAGAACACTGAGAACACATGACACTGAGATCATAGAGAACACATGCAGCTGAGAACACTGAGAACACATAACACTGAGAACACTGAGAACACATGACACTGAGAACACATGACACTGAGAACACTGAGAACACGGAACACAGAGAACACATGACACTGAGAACACATGACGCTAAGAACACTGAGAACACGGAACACAGAGAACACGGAGAACACATGACACTGAGAACACATGACACTGAGAACACTGAGAACACATGACATGGAGAACACAGAGAACACATGATGCTGAGAACACATGACGCTGAGAACACATGACACTGAGAACACTGAGAACACTGAGAACACAGAGAACACAGAAAACACAGAGAACACATGACACGGAGAACACTGAGAACACATTACACGGAGAACACTGAGAACACGGAACACAGAGAACACGGAACACAGAGAACACGGAGAACACTGAGAACACATGACACGGAGAACACTGAGAACACGGAACACGGAGAACACGGAACACGGAGAACACTGAGAACACATGACACAGAGAACACTGAGAACACATGACACGGAGAACACTGAGAATACGGAGAACACTGAGAACACATGACACTGAGGACACTGAGAACACAGAGAACACATGACGCTGAGAACACATGCCGCTGAGAACACTGAGAACACTGAGAACACTGAGAACACTGAGAACACATGACACTGAGAACTCTGAGAACACGGAGAACACTGAGAACACAGAGAACAATGAGAACACATGAAGCTGAGAACACGGAGAACACTGAGAACACATGACACTGAGAACACAGAGAACACATGACGCTGAGAACACATGACGCTGAGAACACTGAGAACACGGAACACAGAGAACACTGAGAACACATGATGCTGAGAACACTGAGAACACATGACACTGAGATCACAGAGAACACATGCAGCTGAGAACACTGAGAACACATAACACTGAGAACACTGAGAACACATGACACTGAGAACACATGACACTGAGAACACATAACACTGAGAACACAGAGAACAAATGACACTGAGAACACTGAGAACACTGAGAACACATGACGCTGAGAACACTGAGAACACGGAACACAGAGAACACGGAGAACACATGACACTGAGAACACATGACACTGAGAACACTGAGAACACATGACACGGAGAACACAGAGAACACATGATGCTGAGAACACATGACGCTGAGAACACATGACACTGAGAACACTGAGAACACAGAGAACACAGAAAACACAGAGAACACATGACACGGAGAACACTGAGAACACATTACACGGAGAACACTGAGAACACGGAACACAGAGAACACGGAACACGGAGAACACATGACACGGAGAACACATGACACGGAAAACACTGAGAACACGGAGAACACGGAGAACACATAGAACACATGAAGCTGAGAACACGGAGAACACTGAGAACACATGACACTGAGAACACTGAGAACACAGAGAACACATGACGCTGAGAACACATGACGCTGAGAACACTGAGAACACAGAGAACACATGACGCTGAGAACACATGACGCTGAGAACACGGAACACAGAGAACACGGAGAACACAGAGAACACATGGCACTGAGAACACGGAGAACACATGGCGCTGAGAACACTGAGAACACGGAACACGGAGAACACATAGAACACATGGCGCTGAGAACACATGACACTGAGAACACTGAGAACACATGACGCTGAGAACACTGAGAACACAGAGAACACATGACGCTGAGAACACATGACGCTGAGAACACAGAGAACACGGAGAACACGGAGAACACGGAGAACACAGAGAACAGGGAGAACACATGGCGCTGAGAACACGGAGAACACATGGCGCTGAGAACACTGAGAACACGGAACACAGAGAACACAGAGAACACGGAGAACACAGAACACGGAGAACACATGGCGCTGAGAACACGGAAAACATGGAGAACACTGAGAACACTGAGAACACTGAGAACACTGAGAACACTCTAGAAAGCAAAAGGTTAGTCGTACCACCACCACCAGAGGCTTCCGGATGCCCAGACGGACCCTTCCGGGGGGGGCAGACTTCAGGACCTCCACGGCCTGGCCCAGCGTGAGCAGGTCCAGCTGGGTGTGGTTGACTGACACCAGCTGGTCTCCAGGGAGCAAAGCACCCAGACGATCTGCCAAACCCCCCGCAACCAGAGAGCGGATCACCATCACACAGCGGCCGGGGTCCAGAGGGTCCTGAAGAGATAAATAACGTAAGAGAGATTAATAAATGATAAAGCACACCAGGCCCTGAAACTGTGCTGAAGATCTGAGGCTCCTTTCAAATCACTTCTTAAAACTAAACCTTTTTATTTATGCCATATTGTATTTCAACTGATTCTTATCTTCTTATTGTTTTGTTCCATATTGTCTTTTATTTTGTTATATTACTTTTGAGTATTTTATTTCTTTACTTTCTGAAATGCATTGCAATCCTGACATGTTTTGTTCCTGGTTTTTTTTGGACTGCAGAGTATCAACACATTTTTTGTGTGTTTTTGGCATTTTTCACTTATTCCTTTCTTTTTTAAATGCATGAAAAAAAATATATATATTGAAGTTAATGTAAGCTTTCCCTTCTATTTCACAAAGGTAGATGTGATTAAAAACCCACGCAAAAAAGACTCCTGAGCTAAAGATCCCCGAACAAAACGAGTCTCAGCAAAGAGAGGCAGGCAGGGGGAGACAGAGACCAGAGAATTCACAGGACATCCATCCACACAAACATGCAGGGGGGGGGGGTGATGAAAGAAAAGGAATCATATATTTATTGAACAGTGAGGAGGTCAAAGGTCGCAGAACGCTAACAAGAGACCGAGGAATCAGAGATGAAAATGTGAACTGAGAGACAGAACAGAGAGATGTATCCAAGAAAGAAAAAAACTATTCAAAATGTAGAAATGTAGATTTGCAGGGCTTTAAAAGGAGGACTGGAACATCGATGCGCTAACAGTGAAATACAGCCCTCACCCAGCAGCAGGTCAGCGGCACAGATTTAAAGAAACAACATGAGTATATTTCCAAACAGCTCTCAGTAGTTCCAAATATTTTTTTTAATTTATTCTACTAAAATCATACAAAAACAAAAACGTATAATTCATACACACAAATTAACAAAATTAGTAGAAGCGGGAGGGCTGAAGCATAGCTTATGGGGAGTAGCCCTCCTGTGTATCATCATTAGCATCAATATAATAATGGCACTTATTTCGTCAAAAACGTTTAGAAATTAAGGAGTACAAAAAAATAAAGAAAACGAATGAAAACTGGAAAAAAAATAAATAATAAAAGTTAGGGCAAGAAAAAAAGTAAATGCATAATAAGTAATACTGGGAATATCAAATACTTGTTAGCTGGAGTAATCTGCAAATATAATTGTTTTTACTTTAGTTTTGAATTGTTGATGACTAGTAATACTTGAAAGGTCTGAGTGAAGTCCATTCCACGTTCTAACTGTGTGATTTGATGGTTGTTCTACAGGGCTTGCTACACAACCAGTTAGGATGCCTGGTTGGGTATTTCCTGACTGTGGTTTGGAACTGCTTTTGAATGTTAGTAGGCATTTTGTTATGGTAAATGTTGTGCATAATCAGTACTGTTTTAAGCTTAACTATATCAACACATTTGAATAGATTGAGTTTTTTAAATATGGGAGTTGTGTGTTCAAATTTACCAACACCACAGACGATTCGTAATATTATTTTTTGTAGATTTGTTGCGTACGTGTTTCCCCATATTTCGGAGCAGTAATAAAGGTAAGGGAGAAATAGACTGTTATAAAGAGTTCTGAGTATTTTTTCCTCGAGAATGTTCTTAGTACAATACAAAATACCTATTATTTTTGACAGTTTAGTTTGTACATAATTTATATGGTGCTTCCAGTTGAGTTTTTCATCAACAATGAGTCCTAAAAATGTACATGCACCAACTTTCTCTATCTTAGTATTGCAAATCCGTATAATATAGTCATTTCTACTCTCAGACTTTGTATTGAATAACATGTAATTTGTTTTGCCCACATTAAGGGATAATTTATTAACTGCAAACCAGTTACATAGTATTTCTAATTCTGCATTAACAATTTTAACAAGATCAGCAAGATTATGATGGGAGCAGAGAATGGTGGTATCATCGGCAAACAAAATGAATTTTAACATGTCTGAGGTGTTGATAATGTCATTAATATAAATCAGGAACAGTTTTGGACCTAAAATTGATCCTTGAGGGACTCCACATGTTATAGGAAGATTGTTTGATTTTGCCTCGTCTATGTCCACATATTGTAGCCTATTTATCAGATAACTCTTGACCCATTCTTTGGCTTGACCCCTTATGCCATAATGTTCTAATTTGTGTAGCAGTATGGTATGGTTCACAGTATCAAAAGCCTTTTTAAGGTCAATGAATATACCAGCTGTAATCATTTTTTTCTCAATGTTGTTGGTAATTTCTTCAACCAGTTCAATTACTGCTGAAGAAGTAGAGTGATTTTTCTGAAATCCATATTGGCTGGGGCATAGTATATTACATTTGCTGAGGAATGACTCCAGACGGTTGTTAAAGAGTTTTTCCAGGATTTTTGAGAATTGTGGTAGTAAAGAAATGGGTCTATAATTATTAAAATATCATCTAACATTTACACAAACACACAGTGAATGCTTTGGAATAACCTGCATTTATATAAAAATGTGTTCTATAATGCGGTCTTATCTTCACCTAAGTTACAATAATCAACAAACACAATCCGTTTTTACTAATAGCACAGAAGTTATTGTTTTGTTCTTGTACATTTAGAAAAAATCATTCAAACCCATATTCCCAGTGTAGTTTGGAACCTTGGACTTCAACAAAAGCTAATCGAGTCACACCTCGTTTTAATCAGTGAAACAAGATTAGAGCAGAGTTGCCAACTTTGGGTACCTGGCTCGAGTGAGCTTTTGATATCATGGGTTTAATTACACATATGCGCACTAAATGACTGCTATCGTGTCAGCAGCGGGACCTTAGCATATATAGGATATACGTATATACAATATATACAAATACACAATATTGGACACAGACTATAAAGGGCACACAGTTTCATTCAGTAATGAAAGTCAAACACATGTTTGTTTCCACTGTTTTATTGTGTGCCTGTCGCAATAAGCAATTAATTGACTTATCGTACGATAAATAAAAATGAACTCGATACATTTCCATTTACATGAGGATGTGACTAGCAGTTTGAAAGGATGTACTTGAATTATTACTATATATTATCATTATGTCAGTGGTCTAAAATGGTCATACAACGTTGCCGACAATATTATCGTTTATCGCAATAATTTCCGGGAAAATGTATCCAACAAAATTAATTATCGTGAGAGGCCTATACATGAAACACACACACACACACACACACACACACAAATCTACAGACTTACTCCAAACTGCCAAATATATTAATTAACACACTCTCACTCTCATATACTCTTTGACTCTATTTTGGCCTAGTAGAACAATAAGCAGCAGACTTTTACTTTTTAATCATTTCTACTGGATCTTAGATCTGTACGGGTCGGGGATTGACCAACCGGCTCCCACTGCTCTGCTGTCTGTTAACGTTGTTAAGAGTGGTGGGGGCGGGGAGGGAGCGGATCGACAGCTTGAGCAGCAGCTGTCAACTCAACATTGTAAATAACCAACCAAAAACGATCGCCGGTTCATCTTGTTTTTGGCGTGAGAATAGTTTGGCCAGCGTGAGAGCGTGAGATTGAGAGCGAAAGCGTGTGTCACACGCCAGATACGTGAGAGTTGGCATTGGCAACCCTGGATTAGAGGTGTGGTTTGAAGCTATTTTGACATAACAACAACTCAAATATTTTGTGTTTGCTATTAACAAGAAGCATCAGCTGAAGTGAACCATGCCTCACTAAAAAAAGATCTCAGAAGACCTAAGGTCAAGAATTGTTGACTTGCATAAATCCGGAAAGGGTTACAAAGTAACCTTTAGAAGTTAAGGTATTTATCAATCCTTATATAAATAGCAGCCAATTTACTACAGTGGCTGCTTTTCATAGAAGTGGGCGCCCAGCAAAGATTTGGAGCTGCTTTGGACAGTTTGCAATCATCAATAGAAACATGTATTCTCAAGTGTGTTATGATATCCTCCAGGATAATGTCAGACCTGAGGCCTGTACTACGAAGCAGGATGTTCTCTTAGCGGCTAACTTCAGGGAAAACTCGGGGTTTCCGGTCCTACGAAGCTGGTTCTCTTTTTAGCGGGCTAGATCTCCATGGTAACTTATGCTGTGCAGCTAGCCTGCCCCGGAGCAGGTTAGGTTACAGGCTAAGAGATCAACTCAGTGAAAGCACCGCCTGCTGACCAATCAGAGCTCAGTGTGCGGAGTTTAAAGCGATCAAGTCATATTACAGGAGAAAGGAAATACAGCTAAACTGCCGTTGGAGGAAAGACGGCCGGGAAAAATCACCGACTGTGTGAACCTGAACATTAATAGAATATCACCTCCCATCTTCAGAGCAATGTGACTATTATAACATTAGCATTAAGAAAGCTTAATTAAATATCTGCCACAACATAAGTAACCGGAACAGAGTAACATTATGTACAGTCTGCGGCATATCACATCATAATGTATCATATATCTCCTTATCTGAGTCAGCTGAGCCGTATCTGGCCGTGCAACATTCACAGTGTCACATACTGTATGCAGAAGGATTATTTTAAGCAACACATTAAGTTGACGAAACACTCGAGTCAAATGTAATTAAAGTTAGATCGTGTCTTAGACGGGGCAGTGATATAATAAACCTGTTAATGTACGCATTCAAACACTTGTTCTGTTACCAGATGTATTCACCTTGCAGGTGCAGCTCTGTGGCTTTGATCCTGGACAAAGTGTTTAAGTCATGGATGTTTAAAGTTTAACTTCTTCATATGTCTAATATTAAAGTTCACTTTTCATTCAGGAAGTATGACGCTGCGCTGTCAGTGCGCTTCTCCATGTTTGTGATTGGTCGAATGCTCCAAATACCACCCCTTTCATGTGAACGCGCACCTAACTAGATAGGACACGGCTGGCTTGAACGATCCACTTGATAACCCGCGTCGTAGTACAGTTTAGCGAGAGCGCGTATGTTTTGGATTAGGCCAACCGGCTAACTCAAACATATCCAGGTTAGGTTGAACCAGTACAGGCCTCTGATGTCTGCCAGCTGAAGCTCAGCCGAGGTTGGGTGGTGCCGAAGGACAATGACCCTAAATATCAAAGTGCTTGTTTGAGGTTATTACTGCCAAAGGAGGTTCGACAAAGTGTGTTCAATAAAGATATGAAAGATTATAGATGTGTGTGTGTGTGATTAACTTAACCTCATTTTGTTTATCTGTGATTTTAACTTAAATGAAGATCAGAAAACATTTTATGACAAATGTGTGTATAAAACTAGGAAATTCCAAAGGGTTCACATAGGGGACAGAAGAACACTGCATCGACTGCAGTTTAATTACTTTTTAAAGTTCGGCATAGGAATGAATGTCTACTGTTATATTGTACAACGTTCTGAGAGGCCTTGTATTTATCGGACCTGTTTCTGCCCTATGACCTGCACATATGATCCTTTGAACCCACTTTTTAGTATTGTGATTTCATTTATGTCCAATAAGTTTCCTTAAATATAATTTATTTAAAAATGTATATGGTTGTTTATTAGCAGTTATTAACTCTTTTTTTGTACGTAAACATTTTTAATTGGTGCCTTACATTCCTGTCACTTTCAAGTTTCCCACTTTATAGATAATCTTTGTTTTATTGTTTATATCTTGTTTTATTTGAACTCCATGTTGTTTTGCAGCTAATTCACAGCAATTTCCTTCTTGAAGTTGTATCTGTTTATTTTTAATATCTTATATAAATGTATAGAAACTTCAGATTCAGCTGACCTGTTGCGGACTATCTGGATTTATGTTTACCTATCATGAATCAGAATCAGAATACCTTTATTAGTCCCACAGCGGGGAAATGTACATTGTCACAGCAGAAAAGAGCCAAAGACAGTTTAATCATGGGCGTAGGAAGCATCCTCAATGTGGGTGGGACAATTTGACGGGGGGGTGTGGGCAGGTGGTGGACCTAACATCCTCTAGGGGGGGTCCGGGGGCATGCTCCCCCGGGAAGATTTTTTTTTTTAAAATGTTGAACTTAAATGCTTCAATCTGCTGCACTTTGAGAGCAAAGTTAGGGACTAAATATATGGATGCATCTCTCAACAACACCCATGTGAAACATGTAACAGACTTACTTTTTCTTTATGCATATTTTACAAATCACTGTAAACTGTATTTCTCTCTCTCTCTCTCGACACACACAACAACCCAGAACAACTTTTAACGAAGTATCCTATTCTTTTCGATGGCTTTATTGTTTGATATGACAGATGAACAGATCGCAGCTGGGCTTACAACTAAAGACATAGCTACGCAAAACACGCAGCATGTGTACGACTCATGTATACGGCTCTGAGAATCTGCCTTGGTACAAAGTAGCAGTGAAAACATGGTACGGAGTTTCATTGATTTGGGCATTCTCACAATAAGCAAGTGGAATGGATTTGATAAAGAAGCACTGACACAGCGCTCTACAAAGTGCGGCGAGTGGATAGACCGATGCACGTGGGAGGGGGGGGTCAAAACGAATCATTTGAAAAAGGTGGGGGGGGACTTGTCCCACCCTCATATAATGGCTGCGACGCCCATGAGTTTAATACCTCAGATCAAATAAAAAAAAATATATATATACATATATATTAATAATATGAATATCAAAGTATTTTCTCCTAAGAACTAATTAGTGATGTAAGGACCTGTATGCCGTTTCAGATTTTTTTGAAGTGCTTTTTCCGATGATCAGAACACATTTTTTTTTAAATGTAAAACGTCTGAAGGAAAGTAATTATCTCTAACAAAGTCCATCAGTAAGAGGGATAACTTTGATTGGAGTTTGTTCTATCCACAACATCGACATATAAAGTCCAGAAAAGATCCCCGGTGTGCGCTCTGTTTAACCAGTCACCAGGAGGAGGGCCCGGTCCTGAACCCTTCAGAGACTCACATACCAACTATATACAACTATAAAACCCTCTGCTGGTTTTGGTGGATGTACATTTTATGAATTCCCCGTGTTGACCCCTGAGCATCGCCCGCGCTGCAGTACGAGCTGCCTTGCCAAGTTTCAGGCTGGCAGAACAAAGCTGAGCTGTATTTTTAGATGGAACAACATGGCTACAGGTGGTGAGGAGTCAGAACTCAAGTCCTCCACTCCTACAAGATCCTCCGGAAAAAGAAAGACCTCTGCTGTCAAAAAAGTAAAGATATCAGAAACGTAGGAGAATAAATAAAGAAATTAAAAACGCACTTAAAGTAGTGATATGTTTCTCGGTTGGCTCTTTGTGCACAGATAAGAATGTGGAGTTTTTTTATGTAGGTTGCAGTTGCCTAGACAAAGTTTTGAAGACCTTTATGGAGAAACACAACACTATGAAACAGAGCGGAAATATTTTTAGGAGACTGAATTTCTCGACTTAACATTTTTATTCTACACATATTCGAGACCTTTCAGCAACTTTTAAAGTTGGATAATACGGAGTAAAAAATATTCTATCCTTTTTATTACATTTTTTCAAAAATTATTATAGACTTTCAGGCCAAAAGTAAATGAACCCCTGTTTACATAAACCGGCTCTGTTTTTCCAGCATAGTGATATTTCTCTCTGCCAAGGAGGTTATGTTTTCAGTTCTGTGTATTTTAATATGTCAGCAGGATTACGGGAAATCAATCAATCAATCAATGTTTATTCATATAGCCTAATATCACAAATGTTACATTTGTCTCAGTGGACTTCACAGTTTGTACAGAATATCAGTAGGAAAATACGACACCCTCTGTCCTTAGACCCTCACATCGTACAAGGAAACACTTCCAGAGAAAACCCACAGTTTAAAGAGGAACATGGGAGAAACCTCAGGGAGAGCAACAGAGGAGGGATCCCTCTCCCAGGACGGACAGACGTGCAATAGATGCCGTGTGTAAATCGAAGAGATAATACATTCACAGCATAGGTTGTAGACCAAATGTTTGGAAATGCATGTGTCTATAATAAGGATGTCAACAATCCTGTGGGAGCCATCAGGGAAGTAGTATGGTGAGTCAGGCAGGACCGCGGTAATCGGTTCAGCCAGGAGTCCAGGACTCAGGATAGAGGATCCAGGGCACAGGATCCAGGACTCAGGACTAAGGATCCAGGACTCATGATCGAGTACTCCGGATCCAGGACTCAGGATGCAGAATCCAGGACACATGATTCAGGATCCAGGACACAGGGCCGCAGCAACAGGATCAGCCACAACTCAGGATCCCGGCGTAGATAGACACCAAAATGAAATTTGGGGGAAGCTGGGTTTTTCGGAACATGAGAAAACACAGGTATAGACAGACAGAAGGAAGAAGTAAGGTATGACAGTCTAAGCCAGGGGTGCCCACACTTTTTTGGCTGGTGAGCTACTTTTGAAATGACCAGCTCACCGAGGTCTACCAACCAAAAATAAAATCCCAAATTGCAAGGGTTGCTGAATAACACGTTTTATTTATACATGGGATAACTACAATAGGGCTGCAACAAACGACTCATTTGATAATCGATTAATCTATCGATTAATGAAACGATTAATCGACTATTCGGACTATTACTGTATGCCTTGCATAATTTCTCAAACGCTCTTATTTAGCCATCAACTTTTAGATTTAGCTTGAGGTTGTTTTAGGCATGTGGAAACTAACAATGAAGACAATAAAGATGAATACTTGATTCAAAAATACATATATTATTAAATTAACTTAACAAATTGTGAACAAAATTAACATGACTTTTTATTTAAATTAAATAAATAATATTTCACATCAAAATAAATAACAATGTTTTAACAAATCATATTACATAATCTGATGACAGAACTGTAAACAGAATAGCTTTAACAAAATAAAGAGTAACTCAGTTACCTCTAATCATTAACCCATGTGTGTATCATTGAGTTAACTGTGTGTTGCTGCTAGCATACATAACACCTGACGTGGAAACGTTACTCGTGGATGGGGCTACAGAGCTACTAGAAAGACAGTCGAACCCGGTCCATTCCTCCGTCTGAATGTGGTGCACTTTTGCTAAATGTTTAGACAAATTGCTCGTGTTACCGCCCTTACATGCTAAACACTCTTGGCAACGAGCATTGTCCACCTCAAGACGGGTAACATTTAACCACACCTTGGAGCGCTTCTCTCCGCAACCTCCTCCGTGTGTATGCATGTAGCAGCCGCGTGTGTAAACTGCCCCGCCCCCTTGCACACAGACGGGAGAGAGAGATCTCGTCTCGATTGGAAAGATCAAAAATACACGACCATAGACACATTTGTTTGTCTTTTTGCATGTTAAAAACGAGTTGGCGACACTAAGACTGCGAGATAATGTTTGTGTAGCAATAATACATGACCTTTCTCAACTCGCTACTCGGAGGGAAGTCACTGTCATATGCCTTGTGAACACTCCGATAATGCCTCTCCACGTTACCTTTCTTTGGCAGAGCGACGCTTGCTTTACAAATAAGGCAAATAACCTTTGAATGTGACATCACAAAAAACAAATATTCTTTCTCCCATTCTGGGCGGAAGTGGTATGTCTTTAGCCAGGGCTGCCAACATTTGAGTTCAGCTTGGAATGAGATTTTTTTTTGGTGAACCGAAAAAAGAAACGTTCATGTATTGTGTACAGTGTTACAAATGTATTGATTATGTACAAACTAAGGTTTCCCATTAATGTACCGGGCGCTCACCTCCTCTAGGGAGGTCCGGGGCATGCTCCCCCGGGAAGATTTTTTTTTTTAAATATTGAAGTTAAATGCATCAATCTGGTGTACTTTGAGAGCAAAATGAATTTATGGTAAACAGATTTTCTTTTTCACCTTTTAAACTGTATTCTTGTTTTACTGTCATATAGTATTTCATGACTGTTTTTCATGTATTCTCATAAATGGTGACCAAACCGTTTGAGACCCACTGAGATAACAAGACTAAAGTGAACTACCTAAAAAGAAAGTCCCTTACCTCAATGAGCTGTAGTTATCTCTCTCAGTCTGACAGGACAGAGCTCTCCTTGTTTTAGAAACAACTTTTAATATCGGTTAGCACAGCTAGCTAACCAGATGCTAACAACAACAATGCAAATAGTGAGTTTGGTAGAAATATACTGTATAATAGTAAAGCTATTCAAGATAATGCCATATTTATTGAAGATTTTACATTATAAATATTCCCCAAAATTATTCAAAAGCATATTCTTCCAAACTCCTTGCTGTATGTAGTATGACACACAGGAGACTATTGATGTGTGTAGTGAGTTTGGTAGTAATATACTGTATGATAGTGAATATTATTGTATTCTCTTTTTTGGGAGTTGCACTTTGCAGACGGTCCCTGAGCACTCGTTTCTTCTCCGGCTGCGGATAGAAACCAATGTAATGTGTCCAGCTCGGAGGACGGCGCGTATTGGCTTTTTTTTTTAATCAAAATGTGATTGTAGTTCGTTGTCAACCTTACCACGGTAGCCTACTTAGGAGACGTCATTTGTGTCTGAATAATGTTTTCATGAGTTATTGATCCGTGAAATCAGAATCTCCCAATATCGTTCCAACTTTACTGAACTAAGCCAGAGGACCGTCTCATTTCGTAGACCGCTCGGTTTGCTGTTCCTTCACTTTATTTTTATATACATTTATTTTGGACCAAAACTTAGCGTGCGGAAAGGCAAGTGTGGCGTGAGTGCGTGAGATATGGGTTAATTGCGTGACTCTCACGCTCAATGCGTGAGTGTTGGCAGCCCTGCTTTAGCTTTTTGCTCGGTCCCGCACTCATTTTGTTGTTTGTCTCCTGTTTGTCTCTTTAACTTAATTTGAGTTTTCCCGGCACTTGACTGATTTTGTATCGCTTTGCATTCTGAGTTAACAGACTGGAAAGCGATAGGTCGCTTTTTCTGTCAATCAAGTAAACTCCTGAATTAAGTGGCAGGGAGGCCAAGGGAGGAGGGATCAAAACCTATTTTGTCTATTTAACGGAGCTGGATTTTTTTATTTTTATGAATGACTCGCGAACTACCAGCATTGCGTCAACAACATGTCTACGTCAATGCACTCTTATTAGAAATGGATTTTTCATGAAACTTGGTGGAAAGGTGTAGCGTTGGCCATGAGGAAGCCAATACATTTTGGAGCGTACCCAAATCAACGGGCTGGTTCACGCAATACTTTGCACTCATGGAAGCAGCCTTGGAAGAGGCTTCTGCTCTCAGAGTCCTCTTGTAGTTTGGTTTGCGTTTATGTCTTTCCTGTTTCTACACATTCTTTTTAACCAACAGTGTAGGACCAAACTGATGCTGGTGTGTCTGAATGGGAGCAAAATCCTGTGGCAGGTTCAACATCTGGTGAAAACACTGTCAGGAGGCCAAATGAACCGACAGCATCAGTCTACAGCTGATCAGAACATGTGGACAGGAGAGGAATATCACCGCTGACACATGCAAGGGGAGATTGAAATTTTTTTTTTTAAATTGAATTAAAAAATTACATTGGAAATTATTTGTATTTGTGATTAATTCCAAGTCCTCCTCCTTCCTCCGGGCAGTTAATTCCCAACCTATGTTAGAGCTAGTTAACAGTAATGAGACCTTGATGATTTATAACACTGAAAGTGTCCTTGTAAAGAAATCTGCCTATTAGTATCCTTTCCCTCTGGGATGATGTTCCAACTGGTAAAATAATTTATCAGTATATTAATGATTTAGAAAAACTGCTTTTGGAGGTCCCATTTTAAAGGTGTCAGATGTGAGTGGGAACTTTGAGCCTGATCCAGACAGACAGATCAGCTCTTCTCTTATTGCCTCCAAACATCTTTCACTACACTGACAGCCGCAGAGTCAGTAACAGGAAACACTTTGGCAGGAACAGAGGACCCAAATGCACTTGGGCGAGCAATATAGAGGGAAGAGAGGGAGAGACACGGTAGAGTTATGAGATAATTGTATTTTTTGATTTGTTTCAATAGTTGATGAGTTTTATTCTAAGGTGAAACACTTGTACTGGTTTCTGGTTTTTACTAATTACATTTAAAATCATGTGCATTACCTGTAAGGTCCTATCTTAAAGAGCTCATTACACCCTACTGTCGTACTAGGGCATTGCGTTCCAAGAATGCAGGGTTGTCGGTTGTTACTAGAGTCTCTAAAAGTACAATGGGAGCCAGAGCCTTTTGTCATCAAGCTCCTCTTTTGTGGAATCAGCTTCCAGTTTTTGGCGACAGACACCCTATTCGTTTTTAAAAGTCAGCTTAAGACCTTCCTTTTGGATAAAGCTTATAGTTAGGGCCTTCTCTCTGTCTGTACGCTCATGTTCCGAATAACCCAGCATCCCCAAAATATATTTTTGGTGTCTGTCTACGCCGGGATCCTGAGTCCTGGATCCTGAGTCCTGGATCCTGAGTCCTGGATCCTTGATCCTGCATCATGGATCCTGAGCCTGTCACTGGTCCTGCCTGATTCTCACCATACTACTTCTCTGATGGCTCCCACAGGATTGTTGACATCCTTCTGGGTTCATCTTCTTATTATAGACATAGGCTTTTTCATGCATTTGGTCTACCTATGTTGTAAATGTATTATCTTTTTAATTTACACACAACATCTATTTAACGTCTGTCTGTCCGTCCTGGGAGAGGGATCCTTCTCTGTTTCTCTCCTCGAGGTTTCTTCAATTTTTCCCCATTAACTGGGGGGTTTCTTTGGGAGGGTTTTTATTATAATAAATGCTCTTTATTGAGTTTCACACATTTAACACAACATACAAAACAATAAACAACACCCCCAACCCCCCACAGACAGCCACACAGCACATCCACAATTTGGCAACAATTGAATAATAATAATAATAATCCTCAATTACATAATCACAATAATATAGAATACAATATGTGTATACACACGCATGTACATCATGCTGGAATATCAATCAAACATACAAAACTATGAGGAATATTATTTCAAGTCAACAGAAGCCTCAAGCGTCATCCATAGTTGATGTTACTTTGCTCTCCAATCAGAAAAATGCCCCCCCCCCCCCGAGAAGTAAGGCTTTCAGGTCAGTAGGCAAATAATCCAGAAAAGGTGACCAGACCCTCATAAACAGCCCGCCATTGCCCCTTGAGGTAGCAAGCAGTCTCTCATGGGGGAGAGTGTTAAAATTCTCCCTATACCAAAGGGTAACATTAGGAGGGGTGTCTTTTATCCATCTTTGCAAAATACACTTCCGAGCAATTATGAGGAGTTTCTCAAGAAGTTTGTAATGTGATGTAGGGAGAGTCAGTTCTCAAGAGCAGTGGTCACCAACCAGTCGATCGCGAAAATAATAGACTGACTTCAAGTGATGCTGCATATTTTTGAACTCACTGCACTTATGGTCTGTCTATACCAGGGGTATTCAACAAAAATTCAACAAGGTCCAGTTAGAGAAAATCTCCCCATGCAAAGGTCCGGAACATCAAAATGTCTAACTTGCTTTATGAATTAGTGTGATATATATTGAAGTGACCTGTAGCTTTATCAACGTCTGCATGTAATCAACAACTGACTGCCAATCAAATAAAGAAAGTACAATTCACAAACAACAATATTTATTGTCAATTAACATTGAACTACACAGATATACAGTAAATACTGTGGATATGTGTAATGTTCCTCTCGGGCTGCATTTACAAATAAAATAGAGAAAATAAATCAAATAGCTTTTGAAAATATGTGCATCTTAAAAATGCTTAATTTTAGATAAATAAATAAAGTGTAGCAGCAGCTTGAGTTTCCCTTTTTCTTTGTTAACCGTTTCACATCATGACTTAACAGTTTCAGATGATTATAGAACAATATCAGTCTTTACACATCATAATAATTGAACAGTTTAAAGTTTCTCTTTCTTTCCTTCTTACAGTATGTTGCAGTCCCTCTCTCACTTTGTTTAATTCAGTGCGAGAATTGAGCTTGAGCTTGTCCTGCCAGGAGTTTGTAAATCTGGGCTGAAATGGTGTCAGGGCCATTCTCATACACACATGCAGGTGCTCATTGGTTAGCCTCGGTTAGCCTGCCCTGGAAACATATTTAGTTTTAATTTTGATCCTGGACGTTAAGGCGCATCTTAAACTGCTGGCTAAGAATACACGTAAATACAGTAAGATTGTTATTCACGTCGGTGGTAATGATGTTCGTTTACGCCAATCAGAATGCACCAAAGTTAATGTGGAGTCGGTGTGTAGTTATGCTAAAACAATATCGGACACCGTCATTTTCTCTGGTCCCCTCCCCAATCTGATCAATGACGACATGTATAGCCGCATGTCATTGTTTCAGCGCTGGTTGTCTCGGTGGTGCCCAGCAAACAATGTGGGCTTCGTAAATAATTGGACAGCCTTCTGGGGAAAACCTGGTCTGATTAAGAGAGACGGCATTCATCCTACTTTGGAAGGTGCAGATCTCATTTCGGCAAACATTTCAGGGCTTTTTGGACTTAATCCATGACAAACTGGAGTTGAGACCAGGAGGCGGAGTCGCAGTTTTATATGTTTCTCTGCGCTCTCTCCAATAAAATACCCAATATTAGCGGTGTGTGTGTGTCTGCCCAAGGACAATTTAAAGTAAAACCTAATAGAGGTGTCATACATAATAACCTAATAAAAGTAAATGTAACAACTACTACAGTGCAACAAAACAGGAAGATTAAATGTGGTCTCTTAAACATAAGATCTCTAGCATCAAAAGCAATATTGGTAAATGATATAATATCAGATTATAATATTGATATATGCTGTCTCACTGAAACTTGGTTGAGACATGAAGAATATGTCAGCATAAATGAAGCCACTCCACCCAGCCATATCAATACTCATATTGCCCGAGGCACGGGCCGAGGAGGTGGAGTTGCAGCCATCTTTGACTTAAACTTACTTATCAATACTAAACCAAAATTAAATTATACCTCCTTTGAAAGCCTCGTTTTTAGTCTTACGCATCCAACCTGGAAAACTTTGCAGCCAATCTTATTTGTTACACTGTACCGTGCACCAGGTCCTTATTCAGAATTCTTATCAGAATTCTCTGAGTTTTTATCAACTTTGGTACTTAAAACAGATAAAGTAATTATCGTAGGTGACTTTAATATTCATGTTGACGATGATAAAAATAGCCTTACTGTTGCATTTAACTCTATATTAGATTCTGTTGGTTTCTGTCAGAGTGTAAATAAACCAACCCACTGCTATAAATCACACTCTCGACCTTGTTCTGACTTATGGTATTGAAATTGAGCAACTATTAGTCGAACCGCATAATCCTGCTCTATCCGACCATTTCTTAGTAACTTTTGAAGTACTGCTACTAGACTACAAAGCATTAGTCAAAAGCTCCTGCAGCAGAAACTGTTAGTGCTATAGCCAAATTTAAGGAAGAGATTCCACCAATACTTAACTCGATAGCATGTCTGCATGTAAGGGAGGAAACGTATACAAAATGTACACCACCCCATATTGATCATGTTGTTGATAGTGTTACAGATGCGCTGCATATAAAATTAGACTCTGTTGCTCCTTTGAAAAAGAAGAAAATAAAACAACAGATTAGTTCCATGGCATAATGCCGAAACCCGCAAAATAAAGCAAAAGTCGAGACAACTTGAAAGGATATGGCATTCCACTCAACTTGAAGAATCTTGTTTAATTTGGCATATTACTTTAAATTAATATAAGAAAGCACTGCGTAAAGCGAGAGCAGCCTACTACTCTTCATTAATAGCTGAGAATAAGAATAATGCAAGATTTCTTTTCAGCACTGTAGACAGGCTGACAGAGAGCCATAGCTCGATTGAGCCTTATATTCCCATAGCACTCAGTAGTAATGATTTTAAGTGTTTTTTTAATGATACAATTGTTACTCTTAGAAACAAAATTAATGACCTCTTGCCTTTCACCAGTATAGTGTTATCAACAGCTCCCGGAAACCTAAGTTCTAATATTACACTAGATAGTAAACTAGAATGCTTTTCAGCCATAAACCATGAACAATTAAATTAAATGATTCTCTCTTCTAAACCATCAACGTGTATCTTAGACCCGATTCCAACTAAGCTGTTAAAAGAAGTTTTTCCATTAATTAGCACTTCTTTATTAAATATTATGAATATGTCTTTATTATCAGGCTATGTTCCACGATCATTTAAAGTTGCAGTAATTAAAAAGCACAATCTCGATCCAGAGGTTTTAGCCAATTATAGACCTATTTCTAATCTCCCATTCCTCTCAAAGATTCTTGAGAAAGCAGTCGCAAAACAGTTGTGTGATTACTTAAAAACAATGATTTATTTGAAGATTTTCAGTCTGGCTTTAGAACAGATCATAGCACAGAGACAGCTCTGGTTAAAGTCACAAATGACATTCTAATAGCCTCAGACAAGGGACTTGTCTCTATTCTTGTTTTGCTCGATCTCAGTGCTGCATTTGATACTATCGACCATGATATCCTATTGCAAAGACTAGAGCACTTAGTTGGCATACAGGGAACTGCTTTAGGCTGGTTTAGGTCCTATCTATCTGAACGCTCTCAGTTTGTACGTGTTAACGATGAATCTTACATGCAAACCAAAGTTAGCCATGGAGTGCCACAGGGCTCAGTGCTTGGACCTATTTTGTTCACACTATATATGCTTCCGCGAGGCAATATTATAAGGAATCATTCTGTAAATGTCCACTGTTATGCGGATGATACTCAACTATATTTATCCATCAAGCCTGATTAAACCAATCACCTAAATAAAATTCAAGACTGCCTCAAGGACTTAAAAACGTGGATGACCTTAAACTTTTTGATGTTAAACACGACCAAAACTGAAGTTATTGTACTCGGCCCAAATAATCTACGAAACAAACTATCTAAAGATATACTAGTTATGGATGGCATTAATTTGGCCTCCAGTGAGACTGTAAGGAATATTGGTGTTATATTTGATCAGGATTTATCCTTTAACGCCCACATAAAATCAATCTCAAGGACCGCCTACTTCCATCTACGCAACATTGACAAAATCAGGCATATCTTGCCTCAAAACGATGCAGAGAAACTAGTCCATGCATTTGTTACTTCAAGGCTGGATTATTGTAACTATTTATTATCAGTACCAAGAAGTCAGTCAAGTCGCTTCAGCTGATTCAAAATGCTGCAGCTCGTGTACTAACCAGAGTTAGGAAAAGGGACCACATTAGTCCTGTTCTGGCTGCCTTACACTGGCTCCTGTTAGAAATTAAAATCAATGTTGATATGGCGAATTTGAATTAAATACTCTATTTAATTTAAATCAGTTTTATTCTGAAAAACCCGAAGTTCACTAACTATTAACTTAATACTTTTATTCTGAAAATTATTCACTTCCGGTTAGCATTAACATGTGGCGAAATGCTGCATTTTCAAACCGTGAATCAAAGGTGAAATGACATGTGATGTTGTTCACTGAGCACACTGGGTTTAGCACTCATTTATTACCGCTGAATAACGTTTATTAGGGAATGTTTAAATAACCACAGACACCAGAATGATATAATTTAACTACAGAAAAAGACAGGAATTGCATTGGACCCGCCCCCCGACGACGCCGGCCAATAGGAGAAGACCTCAGATGACAACAGGAAGAGCAAGCCAATAATTGACCCCTTCTACCTGCTGACCTGGACTGACCGGTCGGATGAGGAGAGCGCCTCCACTCGCACATTTCATTTTGTACACCACCGCATCTGGTTGTGTAATTAAATGCTGTTAACTTTTATAAGCTTCCCTTGACTCTTTTCAGTCTCTCCTGCCTTCAGGGTTCTAGAATACACTAACACTCCCTATAGAACACAGGATAGCATTTCAAATTATTCTTCTCGCCTACAAAGCCCTTAATGGGCAGGCGCCATCTTACCTTAAAGAACTCATTATACCCTACTGTCCTACTAGGGCATTGCATTCCAAGAATGCAGGGTTGTTGGTTGTTCCTAGAGTCTCTAAAAGTACAATGGGAGCCAGAGCCTTTTCTTATCAAGCTCCACATTTGTGGAATCAGCTTCCAGTTCGTGTTGGGCGGCAGACACCCTATCCGTTTTTAAGAGTGCGCTTAAGACCTTCCTTTTTGACAAAGCTTATAGTGATAAAATAAAATCATCTAATAAGAGTGCATTGATGTAGATACGTTGTGCCTCTTCACCTATACATTTTAGTTCTTACTCTTTCACTTAAATCCTAAAAACTTAGATCTTATATTTAAAACTTTATCCAAACCTTTCCCCTCTATGACCTCTCAAGGTTTATTAGAGGGTAACAGGTTGCAGAGAACGCCTAGCCCAGCCGGGGAGTGTGGTACGTATTCACTGACCTACTCCTTACCTCTAACCAATTCAGGTACCAGTGGGGACCTCTCTCCCTTGGTGTGCCTCTCCACTTCTGTTTCCTACTTCTTACTTGCTACCCTTTTCCCTCAACCTATCCTAAGGGAGTGCATGTATGTAGACACGTTAGTTTAGCTGCTATAGGCTTGGACTGTTGGGGGGGGAACCTTACTCCGTCTTCCTGGCTGTTTGTACCTGTGTTCCGATTAACCCAGTTTCCCTCAAATCTCTTTTTTGTGTCCATATATACGCCGGGATACTGAGTCGAGGCTAATCCTGTTGCTGTGGTCGTGTGTCCTGGATCCTCTATCCTGAGCACTGGATCTGAGTCCTGGACTTCGAGTCGTGGCTGAACCTGTCTCTGCGGTCCTGCCAGACTCTCACAATACTACTTCACTGATGGCTCCCACAAGATTGCTGACATCCTCGTGGATTCATCTTCTTATTATTATTATAGACACATGCATTTCCAAACATTTGGACTACCTATGTTGTAAATGTATTATCTCTTTGATTTACACACAGCATCTATTGCATGTCTGTCCGTCCTGGGAGAGGGATCCCTCCTCTGTTGCTCTCCCTGGGTTTTCTCCCATTTTCCCCTTTAAACTGTGGGTTTTCTCTGGAAGTGTTTCCTTGTAAGATGTGAGGGTCTAAGGACAGAGGGTGTCATATTGTCATACTGATATTCTGTACAAACTGTGAAGTCCACTGAGACAAATGAAACATATGTGATATTGGGCTATATAAATAAACATTGATTGATTGATTGGTGGACTGATCATATTGGGCTCTGAGACTGCTTATTTTTTGTGACCTCAGTTCTGACTTGAGAGGGAATGTTTGGTCAAACACTTTGTGTTTTGTCTCATAGTGGCGTTTTGGCACTTTTAATGAGTGCCACGGTCTCTGAACAAATGAGACACACTGGTTCTGTGCTCCCAGTGGGCAGGATGAACATGAACGAGTCCACTCAGGGTTCAAAGCTCTGTTCTCACTGTCCACTTTCCTCTTCTTGGAGAGCGCCATGTGTAATTATTTGTCTCTCCCTGTCTGCCGGTAACACGCCTGTTCACTCTCCACTCCGCTTCTCTCCCTGTATCGCTAACTCGTCTCTTCACTCACTTTCCTCTCCGCTTCTCTCTGCCTCGCTCTCGTCTCTTCTTCTGTGTTTCTCTCCCAGTATCGCTAACTCTTTCGCCCCCTGTCGGCGGCGGTTAAAATAGAATCGCCCCATCAAAATTGAAATCCCCTATTAATGTATTGATTATAGGTCCGGGTCCGTATAGGTCAGCATCTGGGTCCGGATCCGGACCGCGGTCCCCCTGTTGCAGACCCCTGGTCTATACCAACTACAACAAAATGAACATATTTTACTGGGATTTTAATTGTAATACACATTTCAAAATGATGCCGGAATAACTACATACTGATACCGGTTAGTAAAAAACATGAATTAATGCTTTGATAAGTGTGCAGAAAAGACGGCAGGCGAAAAACCTTTTAAAATGCGTGTTTTCTGAATGGAGATCGGATTGATCAGGCTAAACTAACGTTGTAGCTGCTCCGTCCAAACTCACAACAACATGATACAGACACAGATACAACAGTGACTGTATTCACCATGACACAGACAGTCTGTGGTTTGTACTTGTTTAACTTTTGTCCAGTTTCTGAACAGATATGAGGAGCTGTGAGCTCTGAGTGCTAACAGCTACCGGCTGCTGATTTGGTTTTCTGATTCAACGTCAGTGACGGTAGGCTGAGATCCTCACCGCTGATTGGCTACTGCGCGAATGTGTCATTCTGCGTCTTTGTATTGACTTTACATGTAATCGCTACTGTTGTGGAATATTTTCCAAGGCCCATAACTTTGACCCAGTTTATCAGTTCAAACTGTCCTGACTGAGCACACGCACCTCGTAACCTTGGCTGCTGTGCTCTCAGTGTTCTGTCTCCCTGTTCCTGCCTGTTGGCGTCAGCTGATAGAGGTGTTATGATTCTATGTTCCTGCCTGTTGACGTCAGCTGATAGAGGTGTTATGATTTTATCTTGTTATGCAGCATGTTGATGATGCTCTCGGAACTAGCTAAATACATGGGTCTGGGATAGAGTTCTTCAGAATTGACGTGGCAACCCACCCGTGCAGTCTCACCTGACTGCTGTGACTTGTGATGTGAATCCTCTGGCCGAAACTCCAAATAAATCATCAGTGCTTGACATTGAAGCTCCTGCTCTACCGTGTCTCTTTCCTGAGTCGGTAACTCCCACTGCATTGCTACACAGAAGTTTCATCCACAGCTACCATAGAGCAATGCCCATACAACTGCCAGCCTCATGTGCTTAACACTCATTCATAGGCTAACTCACCAGTGAGCAGAAAGCAGTGGTTTCTATATGAACAATAAAGAATACAAATAACCTTTCACAAACAGGTATTTCATAACTGCTTACAGTAAGGAAGACATTTAAACTATTATTGGCCGTCACAGGCTGCTGTAAACTAAACACCACTCTCTCTGACAGAACACCTCACTTAGTGATTTCACTCATATGTCTAACTTTCAGGTTTCTCTTTTCAGCCGCAGACCCCATGTCGCCTCTTTATGTGCGTCGCTAAGTTCCTCGTACTACTTGTGTACTTTAAAGCGGCACGGCATCGTTTACAATTTGCGAGAGATTTTTCAAGTTGACCGTCTTTCTTGAAAAATCTGAAGTGTTGCCAAACATTTGATTTGTGGGTTGCCACATCAATTCTGAAGAACTCTATCCCAGACCCATGTATTTAGCTAGTTCCGAGAGCATCATCAACATGCTGCATAACAAGATAAAATCATAACACCTCTATCAGCTGACGTCAACAGGCAGGAACATAGAATCA
The DNA here is from genome assembly GCA_902827135.1 of Harpagifer antarcticus. Lineage (NCBI taxonomy): Eukaryota > Metazoa > Chordata > Actinopteri > Perciformes > Harpagiferidae > Harpagifer > Harpagifer antarcticus. The sequence continues at coordinate 1,253,637 of CADEHL010000857.1, read as the reverse complement.
TAACACTCATAACAATAGAGGTGTTATGATTCTGAGACTCTCTGCCTCCGTAGTGCGAAGCAGAGCTCAAAGGTCGTCTCTGCTGAATGCTGACAGGATGAGGGGATATTATATAAATTAATCGTTTTTTTAACGATGCAAAGACGCTACAATCGATGCATCGCAAGTTCAACCCAAACTGTAGCCGATGTGCACTCTTTCAACTGGTGCACTCGCATCTTGAACGTTTATGCCGGTGCACTGATGGGAATCGGTGAATCTTAACATCCCTAATGGATAAAGAATGTTGTTAGAATTTTGAATTTGTAAAAATAACTAGTTTTAATGTTAATCTTAAATGTTGCACTTGCATGAAGCTTCAGTGTATAAGCCTCACAGTTCAAATGGCACTTTATGTTATCTGCTCACTGCAAGATGTTATTTTTTTGGTTGTTGTTGTTGCTGTCAACAAAATAATGCACTCATTCACTCAAACAAATGGAAAATACATTTATATTTAGGATTGTAATGAAGGAATGAGTGAAACTTAAAATGATAGGCATGATGTAAATATATATATTTATCCTTTTTGACATGTTAGTTATGTTGTGTTCTTGGTTTAATCAAATTGGAAGTCGCACCAAATGATTTGATGTAATTCAGATGCAATTAGCCATAAAAAGGCCAAATTGGAAGTACTGTCTGGGCCGTCTTTTTCACTCAATTCTGCAATAGGTAGATCTACCCTTCACCAAGGCCGAGGTCGGGGATCTTGGGCTTAAAAAGGTTGGTGAAGGCCAAGAAGGAAAACACCAGGGTCCTTCCTAATTTTCTTTTTCAATATCGCACTTATTTCTCTGGAAATAAATGTCCAGAATCAAGATATTAATTTACTTTCCCAAAAGCAGTGGAAATAGGTTCCCCTGTCAGAATGGCATTTAACACATAAAGGGGAAATGGAATGGTCTATTTTATGTAATGTGACAGGAGCAATATGCAGTCTGTGAAGAATGTTATACTGGGTTTTCCCTCAGTCTGTTACATATAAACGTGGTTCTGATTAAGTTTATAGATGCCTGCCAATCATCTTCAATATATTCAGTACCCAAATCAATCTCCCATTTACGGGAAATATTCGGCAGTTTGTATGTGCCAGCAGAACCAAGGAGTGAATAAAATGATGAAATAAAATGCTTTGAATTTTGGCGCTCCAAGATGAACTTCTCTGCGTCATTGCAAGGGAGGTTTAGAGAAAAAGACGTAGTCATTGAAGTAACAAAATGCCTTATTTGCAGATATCCAATGAAATGCTGTTTCGGGATATCGAATATGTCTTGTAGCTGCCCGAAATATAAGAAAATATCATCCTTGAATAAGTCACCAATCACGTGAATACCCCTGTCCCTCCACAAAGAGAACACAGATGAACTGGTGCCTGCAGGAAAGTCAGGATTTTTAACTATAGGCGACAACGAGGACTACATCCTTCCTTCCCAAATATCTAGAAAGGTCATGCCAGACTCTAATACTGTTGTATATAATAGGATTGCATTTTACATCTGAATTAATCTTCTTTTTATCACAAGTGAACAGGCTTAAAAGTGAGTATGGAGAACAAGCCCAGGAATCAACACAAGTCTCCTTTTTGAGATATGCACATAGCCATGACCAAACGTAGCCTGCATGGCAGGCCCAGTTGTAAAATATCAAATTAGGCATAGAAAGGCCACCCCTATCTGTAGATTGCTGGAGTATATTAAGCCTCTGTCTGGGTTTTTTGCCATGCCAAATACATTTAGAAAGGGATTTTTCTAAATCGAAATACATTTTTTGGTCAAGTACAGGGGGAGCATCTGTAAAGGATATAAAAGACGGGGGAGGACACTCATCTTAACGTCATCTTAATTTGGCGACACCTTAAGACATAGCTTCAGATTTACTATAATTGATCTTGTAGCCAGATATGGCACTGAACTCACTATAGACTGTCATGGTAGTAGGAATCGACAGCTTGGGGCACGACAAAATAGCAAGATATCGTCCGCGTATAAGGCAATTATTTTTTAAATGACAGAGATATTGGCAAGACTCAAAGTTGGGGGTAAGCCCCCCCTGCTAACGGAGTCCAAATACATATCTGTAAGGGGAGCTACAGATGTAGCACTCCAGATAGGACTCCACCCAGCGGATTCCAACCAGTGGCTGGGATCCGCCCACCAATTATTTCCTAAGAGGGCATTGCCAAATTTCCCCATTTGTTCAATTTCAGGATTTAACCATGAGATGGCGCTTCATTCACAAATACACAAAGACAACTGGGTGTTGTAGACCTTAGTTTGTTTGCAATGTTTGCAGCTCTGCAGTTGTGTTTGCTTAATACTGTAGCATATAATAATCGGCCCTTGAGGCAGGAGCACGGCGAAAACGCACCTCTCACTCTGAATGCATCACGTGACCCCCTTCTTTGGGAGTTTTACCTTGTCCGATGTGAGGGATAATAAACAAAGACTGCGGCACGGACAGACGCAGCGGCCCCTCGCTCTCCCAATTCTTCAGTGTTTTTAATGTTTCGTCGGTATGTTGGTCACGTCTGTTGAGTTCACTTCAACCACCCCGGACCGACAGCACAGTCAGGAGTAGACAGTACAGTCGCGAGGTCTTGCTGGACAAGAAATTAACAACAAACCACACACTGGATGCTATGCTTGCAGAGGAACTTAGCGGCATCGGAATACTCTGCCCGACCGTGGATTGCTACCCCCCAGCTGGAAAGGAGACGCCGCAGGCGGTGTGAGAGGAAGGAGAAGAGGGGTAAGCGCAGAGGGATCCGAGCTGGGCTAGCGGCTAGCCCACACAGTCCCGCTATTTCGAGCATTCTCATGGCAAATGTATGCTCACTGGACAATTCACTGGACAACATAAGACTTCAGCTCATCCGGCTAACATGCTACCACTTAGTCAGAGTCACGGTTAGCGGGGGGAAGACTCGCAGCGGTGGTGTTATTGTTTACATCAGTGATGCTTGGTGTCGGGATGCCGTGGTAGTCTGCAAACACTGTTCAGAATATTTCCATCTTCCAAGGGAAATCAACGCCATCATGCTGCTATTTACATCCCCCCAGCTCCAACAACAAGGACAGAGAAGCGGCACTCGGTGAGCTGTACCGGGCTATCTCTGAACAGCAGACAGCACACCCAGACGGCCTTCTCGTCATCCCTGGGGACTTCAACCATGCTGACCTGAACACTTTCATGCCAAAAATACATCAACATGTTGATTTCCGAACAAGAGAAAACAACACCCTGGATCTTGCTTTTACCACAATTAAAAAAGGAGCTACAAGGCTTCTCCTCTCCCCCACATCGGACTCTCTGATCACCTCACTGTTAAGCTAAAACCGGCATAAAGACCTTGGGGGTAAAGTCACCAAACCAGTTTCCAAAGAGGTACGTGTTTTGGTTAGAGGACAGCACAGCTGCACTCAAGCAGGCAGCCACATACAACAACACCACCAACATCCAGGAATATACAGAAACTGTTACGGGCTACATCACCAAATGCATTGAGGATGTGACCCACACCAGATCCATGACCATCAGGGCCAACCAGAAGCCATGGCTGACAGGAGAGGTCCACAGGCTGCTGAGGGCCCGCAACATTGCCTTCAGAGAGGGCAACCCAGCTGGTCTCAGAGCAGCCAGGGCCGACCTATCCCGTGGCATCCGGAAAGCCAAACGACAGTACACCCGGAAGATTACAGCTCACTTCAGTGACAGTAGAGACACACAGAGCCTGTGGCAGGGTATCACGACCATCACTGACTACAAACCACCACCACAGACCTGTGACAGTGACACCTCTCGGCTGAATAACCTCAACGGCTTCTTCGCACGCTTCGAAGCACAGCACACCTTCACAGAAGACCAGGCCATCTGTCTGTCCCCAGGCAGTGTGAGGAGCACACTGTTAAGGATTAACACCCAGAAAGCTTCTGGGCCTGACAATATTCCTGGTCGTGTGCTAAAGGACTGCGCCGCTGAGCTCACAGATGTCCTCACAGACATCTTCAACATCTCCCTGAGCCAGGCTATTGTTCCCTTGTGCTTCAAGGTAACCACCATCATACCTGTGCCAAAGAAGTCATCACCTTCCTGCTTCAATGACTACCGCCCCGTAGTGCTGACTTCCACCATCATGAAGTGCTTTGAGAGGCTAGTCATGAAACAAATCAAATCTGACCTCCCCCCCTCGCTGGTTCCGTTTCAGTTTGCATGCAGAGCGAAGCGGTCCACTGAGGATGCCATCTCCTCTGCTCTCCACCCAGCCCTCACCCACTTGGAAACAAAAAACTCTTATGTTAGGATGCTGTTCATAGACTTTAGCTGAGCGTTCAACACTATCATCCTCCAGCAGCTGGTACTCAAACAAACCTGGGACTCAGCCCCTTTCTCTGCAACTGGCTGCTGGACTTCCTCAATGCCAGACCCCAATTTGTATGGGTCGGCAACAACACATCAGGCACCATCACACTGAGAACGGGGGCCCCCCAAGGATGTGTGCTCAGCCCCCTGCTGTTCACCCTGCTGACCCACGACTGCACACTCACCCACAGCTCCAACCACTTCATCAAGTTTGCGGATGACACTCCCACCCACGAGCATTGGTGGTGCTGCTGTGGAGCAGGTGAGCTGCATCGAGGAACTGTCCTGGACCACCAACACCATGTCAATCACCAAGAAAGCCCAGCAGCGCCTCTACTTTGTCCGCAAACTGAAGAGAGCAGGAGCTCCCCCCCCCCCCCCCATCATGCTCTCCTTCTGCCGAGGCACCATCGAGAGCATCCTCAGCAGCTGCATCACGCTGTGGTTCTGAAGCTGCACAGCATCCAACCGCCGACATCAATCAAAACGTATTAGCAAAAAGGTGTGGCCTGGACATAAATGCTCACAATTCATCCGAAATGTATCCAAATATCACAGATTTCGGTGGATAGGTTCAGTCTGTCTTGGGGAATAGGCACAAACAAGCATGTTCATTTTGGACAATAGGGGGTGCTAAAAACACAACAAATGTATACCTCAAGAACGGATGGACGAAATAAATATAATGGCCGTGTCCTATTCAGTTTTTTCTCGAAATTGAAAGGTTAAAAACACTTACGGACATATAACTTTGTGTTAAAATGAGTTACGGCCTTTAAACTCGGAACACACGTGACAGCCCACGACCTTTTCCAGACTGTACAAAAAAATACATTACGTACATTTTAGCAAATACGGCTCAGTAGCGCCCCCTATTGTGCGGTAGTCGCATATAGTTTCTCCGAACTATCCGAAACTTGGCACAGACATTCCTCATGGAATTGCGGACATATTTCAAAATGGCTTCCATTATCCCTGTCCCCCATAAAGTCGGCCAATTTGAAAAATGTGCGTTTTAAGCGCGTTTTCGCACACTTCTCCTAGGGAAATGATCGGAAAAATTCCAAACCAGGAAAAGATCAGCCCATATTTAATGTGATGCTAAATTGCGAATGAATAGTCGACTGCTCAAACGGGGAGCTCGTAAGCTAACGGAGAATGTACCATCTTTGACGATTTAAATGTCACAAAATCGCCAAAATGAGCTTCGGATGCAAAAATTGGAACACACGTCACAGCCCACGACCTTATCCAGACTGTACAAAAAAATCGTACGTTTTTGTACACCAGCTCAGTAGCGCCCCCTATTGTGCGATAGTCACATATAGTTTCTCCAAACTACCCGAATCTTGCCACAGACATTCCTCATGGAATTGCGGACATATTTCAAAATGGCTTCCATTAGCCCCACCCACCAGAAAGTTGGCCATTTTGAGAAATCGGTGTTATTCATGCATTTTAAGCACATTTTCGCAAACACCTCCTAGGGAAAAGATCAGCAAAATTCCAGTCCAGGACAAGTTCAGCCCATATCCAATATCTTGCTAAATTGCGAATAAAATAGTTGCTAGCTCAATCGGGGCGGACAGAGAATGTACCATTTTTGACGATTTACATGTCGCAAATGACTCCAAATTACTCGCATATAGTTTTCCCGATATTCACGAAACGCTGTATACACATTGCTATTATGATGTCACACATATTTCAAATGGCTTTTCATTAGCCCCGCCCCCCACAAAAAAAGGCAATTTTGAAAGATGGCCGTTTTTCATGCATTTTGAGCACATTTTTGCACACTGCTCTTAGGGAAATGATCGGAAAATTCCACTCAAGGACCAGTTCAGCCCATATCCACAGCCATGCTAAATTGGGAGTAAAAAAGTTGCTAGCTCAATCGGGTCGGTCCTAAGCTAACAGAGAATATACCATTTTTGACGATTTACATGTCGCAAATTACTCCAAACTACTTGCATATGGTTGTTCCAATATGCACGAGACATTGTATACACATTGCTCTTATGATTGCGGACATCTTTACTTGACTGCTCAGAAAGTCGGCCATTTTGAAAAATGTACAGTTTCCATGCCTTTTCTGCACATTTTTGCAAAGGCCTCCTAGGGAAATGGCCGGGAAAATTTCATTCCAGGACAAGTTCAGCCCATATCCAATGCAATGCTACATTGCGAAGGAATAGTCAGTCGTTCGAACGGGGAGCTCACAGGCTAGAATGTACCATTTTCCAACATTTAGATGTCAGATAAGTTACTCTGCCTTCCACATCATCTGATCCCGTACTACAACCTGGACCAATGAGACAGTCAAAACCCAGTGTGGAGGAGGTAAGTAGTAGATCCCCCCCCTCCACACACACACACACACACACACACAAACACACACAACACACACACACACACACACACCACACACACACAACACACACACACACACACACACACCACACACACACACACACACACACACACACACACACACACACACACACACACACACACACACACACACACACACACCACACACACACACACACACACACACACACACACACACACACACACACACACACACACCACACACACACACACACACCACACACACACACACACACACACACACACACACACACACACACACACACACACACACACACACACCACACACACACACCACACACACCACACACACACACACACACACACACACACAGGTGTCTGGAGGTGAAGCTGTGCCTAAAGATAAAGTGCAAGGCAGGGGAGGAAAAACTCTACAGACCAAACTACTCCCCAGCTAGCAACGAAGCAAAACATAAATTGTTGTAGTTGCTACAAAGATAAGAGAACGTTTATCCCTTTGTAACACAGGAACGTGTCTTGTCACAGATAGCAAATGTGCAGACATGTTATTCACATCAACTTGCTTACCAGTCACACCAAAACAGGAAAAGAGAACAATTCTTAGACCAATGGAATGATACATGAATGTTAAGCATTTTTCACGAGCTGGTTATCAAATCTTGGGTGTCAAAGCTTCCTGTTAGCACCTGAACACACAAATGAAGTCTATTTTTATATAGGCAAAAATGTGCATAGATATTTGCATGGATTTACAACAACCGCTGAAAAAGATGCTTTGAAGAAATGGAAAAATATGTACCATTAAAACTAAACTATCTACTATTTTGAGTTACATCATCCCACAGGTATTAATGTTGACAAAAAATGTTTTGTTTGACTTGTGTTATGTTACATTATGAACCTTAGAAGCTGCAGCCTGGTCGTGCAAACAGATGTGGTTTATCCGGAGTCAGCCTATGTCACGGTGACACTCCTCACTGTTCTCTCTGTGCAGTGTGAGAACCGAGTCACACCCGCTTCACCGTGTCCATCCACCACCAAACAACCATAGGGAGGTCATTAACTCTGTGTGAGGGTGGTTGTGTGTCATCCAAAATAGTTTTTATACATTTCAGAAACAGACCTACCAGTCTGGTCAAACAATTCTGTTCAGAGTGTATATTTCAACAAGAATATGATGGCTTCTCATGTTTTTTTTTACAGACATTTATAGTCCCCACAGAAAGAATCCAAAAGACTTATTTTTTCCTCTGGTCCACAGTTGGACAAACGCCTCACTGGGAACTACTTCTATCTCTGCAACAACAAAACAGATCACACAATATCTATGATATAATGACCTGTCTCTGCAAATGACAGTGTCAAACAACATCACACATTGAGAAGGACTTAGCACATAATTGGCACTTTACTTTTAAAATGTGCTTTTGAAACTGATAATCAATACTAGGGATGCACCGATTTAAAAAATGGTTGAGCGAGCGTAGTGTCTGGAAGTTTCCCGGCAGTAGCAGCAGTATAACAAAGTCAGAAATATAAACAACGGCCTCCCAAGATCATTGAATGTTGGATTTCATTTACCGATCTTGCACCCCCTCTGCAGCAGAGGCTCCTCAGAGGAGAGGAGACTTTGTATACCGTATGAATGTGAGAAGAGACAGACAGACAGGATAAAGACGCAGCAGCAGGTGGAGGAGGATGTATGTTCTGTTATTACCTGGTAATCAAGGATGCTGAAGCCGAGGCCTTTGCCTCTCTCCTTCTGCAGCTCCAACACCTGCACGTCTGGAGACCACTGGGCCAGCTCCCCTTCATCTTCATCTTGCTCCTCCTCCTCCTCCTCCTCCTGGCTGTGTCGAGTCTCCATCAGCTCCTCTTCTCCAGGGGATTCCTGCTCATGATACACAGTGACAACGGACACTTGAAACTACTATTGAAGTCATTTCAGAGTAGTAATTGTATTATAGTTATTACTAGAGTGATTATATGATTCTGATGTCGAAGTATTAAGTAAAAAGTTAATGAGGTATATGCAATATTGCACACAGTTGCATCCAAATAAGATGACAACAATATATCAAATGATACGTACAGTGGGGCAAAAAAGTATTTAGTCAGCCACCAATTGTGCAAGTTATCCCACTTAAAAAGATGAGAGAGGCCTGTAATTTTCATCCTAGGTACACTTCAACTATGAGAGACAGAATGGGGGGAAAGAATCCAGGAAATCACATTGTAGGATTTTTAATGAATTAATTGGTAAATTCCTCGGTAAAATAAGTATTTGGTCACCTACAAACAAACAAGATTTCTGGTTCTCACAGACCTGTAACTTCTTCTTTAAGAGCCTCCTCTGTCCTCCACTTGTTAACTGTATTAAATGGCACTTGGTTTAACTCGTTATCAGTATAAAAGACACCTGTCCACAACCTCAAACAGTCACACTCCAAACTCCACTATGGCCAAGACCAAAGAGCTGTCAAAGGACACCAGAAACAAAATTGGAGACCTGCACCAGGCTGGGAAGACTGAATCTGCAATAGGTAAGCAGCTTGGTGTGAATAAATCAACTGTGGGAGCAATTATTAGAAAATGGAAGACATACAAGACCATTGATAATCTCCCTCGATCTGGGGCTCCACGCAAGATCTCACCCTGTGGGGTCAAAATGATCACAAGAAATGTGAGCAAAAATCCCAGAACCACACGGGGGGACCTAGTCAATGACCTGCAGAGACCTGGGACCAAACTAACAAAGGCTACCATCAGTAACACTCTACGCCGCCAGGGACTCAAATCCTGCAGTGCCAGACGTGTCCCCCTGCTTAAGCCAGTACATGTCCCGGCCCGTCTGAAGTTTGCTAGAGACCTACTGTGAACCATGGGGGTGGAAACATCATGCTTTGGGGCTGTTTTTTTGCATGAAAAATACCAGGACGACTGACCCGTGTAAAGGAAAGAATGAATGGGGCCATGTATCGTGAGATTTTGAGTGACAACCTCCTTCCATCAGCAAGGGCATTGAAGATGAAACGTGGCTGGGTCTTTCAGCATGACAATGATCCCAAACACACCGCCGGGCAACAAAGGAGTGGCTTCGTAAGAAGCATTTCAAGGTCCTGGAGTGGCCTAGCCAGTCTCCAGATCTCAACCCCATAGAAAATCTTTGGAGGGAGTTGAAAGTCCGTGTTGCCCAGCGACAGCCCCAAAACATCACTGCACTAGAGGAGATCTGTATGGAGGAATGGGCCAAAATACCAGCAACAGTGTGTGAAAACCTTGTGAAGACTTACAGAAAACATTTGACCTCTGTCATTGCCAACAAAGGGTATATAACAAAGTATTGAGATGAACTTTTGTTATTGACCAAATACTTATTTTCCACCATAATTTGCAAATACATTCTTTAAAAATCAGACAATGTGATTTTCTGGATTTTTTTTCTCATTTTGTCTCTCATAGTTGAGGTATACCTAGGATGAAAATTACAGGCCTCTCTCATCTTTTTAAGTGGGAGAACTTGCACAATTGGTGGCAGACTAAATACTTTTTTGCCCCACTGTAGATACAATAAAATCATACATCAATAATGTCACATAAGTGTGTAATAGTCCCTCTAACAATACATGTTTTTATTTCAATGTCAAAATCTAATTCATCCAAAACCATTCAGTTTTACAATGATCATGTCTTTGTCCTTCAGCTGGGACTGCCAAACGTCAGGCCCCAAAAATCAGTTCAACTATCTATTTCTAGAAGTTTAGAAGGCATCTTGCATGTGCAGTAAAACACTGGAGACACAGTGAGACTGAGTGAGACAGAGTGAGACATAGTGAGACACAGTGAGAGATAGTGAGACACGGTAAGAGACAGTGAGATACAGAGTGACAGAGATAAAGTCATATACAGTAAGACACAATGATATAGAGTGAGACACAGTGAGAAACAATGATACAGAGTGAGAAAGAGTGAGGCAGAGTGATCCACAGTGAGGGAGTGAAACATGAGAGTGAGAAACAGAAACACAGTGAGACAGAGTGAGAGAGTGAGACACAGTAAGACAGAGAAAGACATTGGGACGAAGTGAGACAGAGTGAGACTCAGTGAGAGTGAGACAGTGAACAAGAGACTGAATGAGTCAGAGTGAGATAGTGAAACACAGTGAGACAGAGTGAAACACAGTGAGACATTGTAGGACAGAATGAGACGCAATTGGAGAGAGTGAGAGAGAATGAAACAGAGTGAAACACAATAGGACAAAGTGAGAGAGGGAGAAACTGTGAGACACATTGATACAGAGTGAGACAGAGTGATACACATTGATACAGAGTGAGAAAGAGTGAAAAATGAGAGTGAGAAACAGAAACACAGTGAGACAGATTGAGACACTGTAAGATAGAGTGCTACACATTGATACAGAGTGAGAAAGAGTGAGATAAAGTTAGGCAGAGTGATTCACAGTGAGACACAGTGACACACATTGAGACAAAGTGAGAGAGTGAAAAATGAGAGTAAGAAACAGAAACACAGTGAGACAGAGTGAGACACTGTAAAACAGAGTGAGACACATTGGGACGGAGTAAGACAGAGTGAGACTCAGTGAGAAAGAGAGAGACTGAATGAGACAGGGTGAGAGAGTGAGACTGAGTGAAACACAGTGAGATAGAGTGAGACAGAGTGAGAGAGTTAAACACAGTGAGACACAATAGGACAGAGTGAGAGAGTGGAACATAGTGAGACACAAGGAGATAGAGTCAGACAATATGGGACAAAGTCCCATTGAGTGAAATGTAGTGAGAGAGTGAGACACAGGGGGACAGGGAGACAGAGTGAGACAGAATGAGACACAGTGAGACACAGGGGGACAGCATGAGACACAGGGAGACACATTGAGACAGGTCACCTGTTTAAGTGCTTGCTCCTGCACAGTGGCGCTTTGTCTCTTCTCTGTCTGAGTGCAGAGCATGGACGACAGCTTCAGCTCAATCTGAAATAAAAAGCAGCAACGTCAAATTTAGAATTCACCCACTTGATATATTATAAACTGTAGCACAACAATATGTTCATGATGTGTTTTCAACACAGTTATGTCTATTACAGAATAATCATTTAATGCATGTTGTAATCAACCATCTGTGTAAAACGTTTTTGTTTTAAACATATACATACCTTTACAACACCAGAACAAAACCATTGCAGTAAATATACATTTCATTAATTAGTTTGAGATTTTGCTAAATGTTCATGTCAATTACCAATATTGAATGTGCCCCCCCCCTTGTTGCTCTTCAGAATCAGAATACCTGTATTAGTCCCACAGAGGGGAAATGTACGTTGTTACAGCAGAAAAAGAGCCAGCTTAATGTTACTTATAAGCATGCATACAAAAGTATTAAAGTTAAAAAGTTATAATAAAAAATATAATACAATTAAAAGTTACACAATTTACAAAATACACATCCTGTAACAGCCAGGTATATATTGCACAGTTATTAACAGTATATATATTGCACATAGTTTGTTGGTATTTAACAGCAAGGGGTGTTATAGTCGTGTGTGTGTGTGTGTGTGTGTGTGTGTGTGTGTGTGTGTGTGTGTGTGTGTGTGTGTGTGTGTGTGTGTGTGTGTGTGTGTGTGTGTGTGTGTGTGTGTGTGTGTGTGTGTGTGTGTGTGTGTGTGTGTGTGTGGAGGGGGGGATCTACTACTTACCTCCTCCACACTGGGTTTTGACTGTCTCATTGGTCCAGGTTGTAGTACGGGATCAGATCCTGGCTCAGATTCAGATTCAGATTCTGGTCCCAGTTCGGAGGTCGGGTGTCGGCAGCAGACCAGAGTAAAAGGGGGCGGCACTTCTTTGAGGAATGCCACCACTTCACGACGAGACTTACCGTACAGCTGAACATCATTCACCTACACACAATACAAACACCAGCTTACATAACCTTTATTTCAACATGAATCAAGATGGCCAACTCGTTCTGAGAATAGCCTTTTTGGCAATATCTCCAAGCCCTAAGGTCATCCATACATTGAAAGAGAGGTCGTTTTATATGGTTTGCTTTAATTAATCAAGGCAGTACATAACATGAGTTTTAAAAGCTATAAAGAGCTAGGTGACATCAGGGGGGTATACTAAGAAGCAAGTTTAACAGAGCCATGGTTTTGTAAAATCTAAAGTCCTCATCAGAGATAAGGGACCCTATCAAGGTGGTTATCAACTGTCATTGTGAACCCTGGCTTTCTTCCTCAGGCTCTGAGCGTGCTGATTGAAGGCATCTGGTGCATCATTTGAAGCATCAAAGGGAACGATCACTGCAAAGCAACCTGTTGCTGAAAATATTAGAGGAATGCAGGAGGAAATCTACTGTAGCTAGTATTTGTGTAAATTCACACACAATATATTGAATTGACCAAACGATGCAGTCTGTGCCTCCCGTCTGTTAATAACTTGAAAACTACCCATTTTAGTTCTTAAAATAGAACATATTTCAATGTGGTAAAATGATGGTTTCAAAGAATTAAACCACATTCTGTATTCACGTGAAATTCATTTGTTTTTTTTTAAAGCCTGTGGGAAAATGGCAAGAACATACTAGAGGACATATTATATAAATAATATAAAACTAAATATGAAAATGTTTCCAAATATCCTCTAAAATAAGAACAACATAAAATGTTATGTATTTTAGTTCAGATGTTCTGCTTCAATAATATAGGCTGCTGCAGAAAAGATAAATGCATGTACAGTTGAGGCCTAAATTATTAGCCCCCCAGGAGTTATGGAACATTTTCCTTAAATTCTTCCCAATGTTTCCAGCATTGATAACACTTGATATAATCAAACATTCACCAGTGCTATTTAGTAGCTTTTGGTACATTTTGGAATATAAAATAAGTTTTTAGGCTCGCTTTATATCAAATATAGTGAAAGATGGGTTGGTCAAAAATATTAGCCCCCATGTGAATGTTTGCTTTCAAAACACACCTAATCAATCAATCAGCATAAAAGGACTCCAAGAAACAGGCACTTGAATACCGTATTGAGAGTGTCTATAATACTACTCCTACTCACCATGCCAAAGACAAAGGAAATCAGTCTTGTGCTCAGAAAGAAGATAATGGAGGCTCATGATAAGGGGGAAGGCTATACTGCTATTTCCAAGCACTTAACAGTGTCTAGAACTGCTGTACGTTGCATCATTGCGAAGTACAAGGAGACAAATTCTGAAAGAAACAAACCTGGGCGTGGTCGAAAGCGCAAGATTTCAAGAACTCTGGAGAATAAAATAGTCAGAGATGTCAGCAAGAATCCCTGGACATCTGCCAAGATGATTGTTGCTGACCTGGCCTCTTCTGGAGTTGATGTTTCAAGGAACACAGTTGTGAGGGCTCTTCATTGTGGTGGGCTTCAGGGCCATCGTCCCAGAAGAACCCCTTTACTCAAAGGGTAGCACATCAGAGCCAGACTGAGGTTTGCCCGTGAACATTTGACAGGTAAAGATGAGCTTTGTAAGTCTGTGCTTTGATCTGATGAGACTAAACTGGAACTGTTCGGGCACATGGATGTTGCTTATGTTTGGCGAAGAAAGGGAGAGGCTTTCAACCCTAAGAACACTTGTGTTATGTGTAACGTTGCTGCCTTCTTGGCCAGGTCAGCATTGCAAATGAGATTTTGTCTCAATGCTTTTATCTGGTTAAATAAAGGTTAAATAAAATAAGAACACATCATGCTGTGGGGCTGTTTTGCAGCCTCAGGCACGGGGAGCCTTGTTCGGGTGCAAGGCATCATGAACAATTTAAATTATGTTGACATTTTGAGGGATAATATGAAAAAATCTGCTCTTAGTCTTCGCTTAGGTCGTCGCTGGGTCTTCCAACAAGACAAAGACCCAAAGTACGCATCAAAATTGGTCCAACAGTTCCAAAAGGACACCAAAACCAAGGTGCTGGAGTGGCCCGCACAGACCCCAGATCTGAATCCTGGGGCTGATATTTTTGACCAACCCATTTTTCACTATATTTGATATAAAACAAGCCTAAAAACTTATGTTATTTTCCAAAATATACCAAAAGCTACTAAATAGCACTGGTGAATGTTTGATTATATCAAGTTTTATCAATGCTGGAAACATTGGGAAGAATCTTAGAAAAATGTTCCATAACTCCTGGGGGGCTAATCATTTAGGCCTCAACTGTATGTGCTACTGCAGCATTAATGTAAAGGTACTGCTACACACGTTTACATATAGA
>CADEHL010000857.1:1070872-1238510 GCA_902827135.1 Harpagifer antarcticus | reverse complement strand
AGAGAGAGAGAGAGAGAGAGAGAGAGAGAGAGAGAGAGAGAGAGAGAGAGAGAGAGAGAAAAACAAGTTGAACTCTGTAATCCCAGGTTTCAAGGAGGTTGATGACCTCTCAAGACTGAGAGTACTCCTAGGACAAGGAGACAAGGCACATCTTGCTGCCCAATATGTATACACATGCCACAACATGAGGGAATGAGACACACACGTGTTGAAATGTAATTGTATCACTGTATATATATATCATCAATAATATGTAAACATTTGAAATGTATGTTAATGTTGTTAATTATTTTGTATTGTGATGCTTTGGCAACATTGTTTCTTTTAACCTTCATGCCAATAAAGCCCCTTTGAATTGAATTGAGAAAGAGAGAGCCAGAGAGAGAGAGAGAGAGAGAGAGAGAGAGAGAGAGAGAGAGAGAGAGAGAGAGAGAGAGAGAGAGAGAGAGAGAGAGAGAGAGAGAGAGAGAGAGAGAGAGACTGTGTAAGCAATGGAACAGATGTAAAATTACTACATTACAATGCAGCCATTAAAACACAGCAGCTTCCAACAGCTCATCAACTCCAACCTAAGGTACTGTAACACAAAGCATACAAAATGTGACGTAAAATAAGCTGTACTGCAGCAAAAGTACAAGTGTAAGAGTAGTTGCAGGAGGCTGTGGCTCAGTGAGATAGTGAGCTGATCTTCTGATCAGGAGATCAGGGACCACTGGTTCAATCCCCACTGCAGTCAGCATGTCGCCGTGTCCCTGGGCAAGACACTTCACCACCTCAAACATTTTCTTTATACACTTCCTTTTTAAAGTGAAGTTTGTGAAACTGATGACTGTTGTTGAAGGTTTTTTATCTGACATGACATTGAATGCATATCAGTAAAATATGTTTAATTTTCCTTATTCAATTGATCAGTTCAGACTTTTTGGGGAATTAATCCTCAGCTGAGGCATCGAGAAAACTAGTACTAACAGTTCTGTGTGTAGTACCGTTACACAGCTGCGAGTACTGCAGCAGAGCAGGAAGAAAAGCCGTACTGTAGTTCTGCTGCAGTGCAAACCTTTCACTCCATCCCTGCTGCAGGCTGACTGTCACCTCATTGGAATTCACCGTTAGAAGCAAAAAAGCCAAATGACTCAAATGTAAAGTAAGCAAATTCTACTGTGGAGACTGTGTGATTTAAACACATTAACAAACACACACACACAAATGTCTCAGCAACAATACCTTCTTAGAACACAGAAGAACAAATGTGTTCTTCAGCGCAGAGTGAGGGCATTAGTTTGAAGTCAGAGCAGATTACAGATCGCCTCTTTGAGGAAAACCTTCTGTGTGAACCTTCAGGCTGCAGGGGAAAAGTCCATTGCTGCGCTCAAGAAAAACAAGTCTATGTTTTCACAAATCTCCTTGCATGTTGGAGGTATTTTGAAGCAGGTCTGGCGGTGTTACAACAACAGTCTCTGATTAAATTAGCATTGCTAACCTTTGCCTTCATAGCGCAATTAATCTGCTGCGTTTGGCTGAATAAACAGGGTAATACATCGCTACGAGGCTGTCAGACGGCTCGGACACTTTACATCTGCTGCCAGGGAGCAGGCAGGCGGCGTGCTAAGTGTTAGCGTGGCGTTTTGGCCACTTAGCAAAGCTAATGAGGAATAAAAAGAGAGGAAATAATTCAGAGAGAAATGCGGTTGGAGGCTTGCGTTGACATGTCTGCAGATGCCACACTTAGGAGGCTTTTAAAACACTGATCCGATGAATCCACAAATCCACTTCCTGTTTGAATGTAGACGCATCTTTTTAAGATTCAATATTTTTTCAGAATATTTGTATTATCTTTCAGTTTGCAATGTAAATAATTAGAACCAAATTGTATTTAAAATAGTCATAAGTAAATTAGCCTGTAAACATGAAAAAAAAAAGCCTTCAGCTGTGTTACATCTTGGCAGAGGAGTTAGCTATAAACAGTCATTTATAAGTGTGCCAGTTAATCTACTTAACACCAAATATATCATGTCTTTTGGCCTCAGGGGTCAAACTATTATACGTCTTAATTGCCCAACATGTTTGGGATGAGTGGAATATATGAGATTGTTAAGGCTGTATATGCATACTTATTTAGTTGTTTGTGTTATCTGTGTATTACATGGAGAAAGCAATATCATTTTTTTCAATCCATCAAGGTCTGAATCACAGTTGGAATTGTGTGTAATCCTGATTTTGCTCAATCTTTTTCTGCTTTAGATTTCAAATTCTGGAAGGTTTCTCGTATTGTTAAAATAAAATAACTAATTTAGTCCTTTTCACAACTCAGGACTTATTTTACCTCATGCGTAATTCTTCCACCACCTACAAATCACGAGTAACTTTCAATCCATACCAATATATAAGAGTGCTTTGAACATAAATCAATTGGAAAAATAAATATCAAAAGCTTCTTCATTAAGGAAGAAAGTTAAAAGATATAATTATGATCAAGTGTTTGTTAACAAGCCGGCTATTAATGTTAACTATGGGGGGAACACTTTGGGTCCCATTTGGATTATAAGATGTGGCAACAAATGTTTTTAAATGCAAAGAAGATTACATGTTCTAATAAATCCGATGAGCCAATATAGGATTATTCAGTCTACATGTTACCCCAGCTTTTCGATGTAAATATGATCCTATGTGCTCTTCATTATGCTTCAAATGTAAAAGACATAAGGACATTTCGAAATTGCTTTGTATGCTGCACGCCTCACAACTCTCCAGAAATGGTTGGATGAAGATCCGCCTGATATTTTGTTATGGTTTGAAAAACTGATGTCCATTTTGCCATTGGAGAGGTTGTCAAAAGTCATAAGAGGAACTCTGGATGACTTTGCCAGGAACTGGTCCCCAATTAAATCATACATGAAAGGAATGATCCAGTGTTTAACTGGGCATAAATATAACAGAATAAGTATTCACACGAGTACCGCACAAGGTTGTTAGTGCTGCCGTTTATTCTTTTGTGGGTTTTACTATGTTATGTCTTAAATCTTTTCCTATTGTCTCACCTTGTAACTGCTGAAAATAAAAAAATATTGAAAAACAAAACCTGCTCCTCCTCAGAGGATTAACCTTTAGAAAATGTTTATTTGCTTGCTACAGTATGATTAATTGTGTATGTTAAATAAGCTGTGTGTATTTATTTTTGTTATTCAGAGGAAACATACAAAACAACTGATGAAAATAAGTGTAACCATTATCATTCAAAATATAATAATTACGGTAAAAACAATTAGGGGATTACTTGTGCCAGCAGTGTGCATGTGCGCTTACCCCTTGTTTGTTGTGTTGTGTTTGGGTACGATCTTTCCACATTTGGTGCTGTAAAGCCAAACCCAGACGAGCGAGCATTGACCTCCAACGATCTCCTCAGAAACACATGAGACGACTCCCTCTCAACTGACACACAAACAGAGAGTAAACATCGGAATACACATTTTATTCTTGTTATAGCACTCAGGAGAGACTGACATATTTTTCATTTTTTAGATTCAACTGGGACCCAACAGTCGTGTTACCTGTTTACATGTCTAGCATTATGCATATTCGGTTTTTTTCCCCACCTTATTGGTAACCTTTATAAGCTCTGGCAGATAGGTCACAATTTCAGATGGCTTTGTTAGTGGTTAGGCAAGTCTAAATCACTTGGCAGATACAAAGAATGTTACACTTTAGTTAATATTGGAGTAATTGGAACAACAACTCGGAAACATTTTAAAATAGGCCTAAGAAACATTTTCTTTGTAGCGACTATTAGTGTTGTAGTAATCGAGTCTATTAAAAATATAAAATTATATTTGTGTGTTTGCCCAGAAACACTCAAGAAAAACACTTGACAGTATGTAAAGAATGTAATGTGACCCTCACAAAGACAGCTGGGACTCAGAGGTTGCGTTAACCGAATATTTTCCGTCTGACGGATTTTTTTTAACAATGACGAAAACATCTGAAAGCAGTCCGTCATTTTGACAGATTAGAACAAACTCGGAACAGCGCCAAAGTTTCCCCGCTGCGAGGCCACACACACACACACACATAATGGTAGGTTTATTTTAAAAGTGAGAGTGAGAATATCAAAAAGAAAATCCAGAAATTGACATTATATAAAAGATAGATTTTGATATGCATTAAACTGTGGGAAATAAGTATTTGATCCCCTTGCAGAACATGTGTTAGTACTTGGTGGAGAAACCCTTGTTGGACACACAGAGGTCAGACACTTCTTGTAGCTGGTCTCCAGGTCTGTGCACATCTCAGGAAGGATGTTGGTCCACTCCTCTCTGAAGTTCCTCTCCAAATCCTTAAGGTGTTGAGGCTGATGCTTGGCCTCTGGAAGCTTCAGCTCCCTCCACAGATTTTCTATGGGATTAAGGTTCGGAGACTGGCTAGGCCCATCCATCACCTAAATGTGCTTCTTCTTTAGCAGCTCCTGTGTTGCCTTGGTCGTATGCTCAGGGTCATTGTCCTGCTGGAAGACCCCTCCATGACCCATGTTCAGTGTCCTGGCTGAGGGAAGGAGGCTATCGGACAAGATTTTATGGTGCATGGCCCCGTCCATCCTCTCCTCGGTGCAGGGAAGTGGTCCTGTCCCCTTAGCAGAGAAACACCCCAAAGCATAATGTTTCCACCTCCATGCTAACGGGGGGATGGTGTTCTGGGGTTATAGTCAGCATCTCTCTTCCTCCAAACACGGCGTGTCCAGTTGATGCCAAAGACCTTCTCGCAAGCCTTCTCTGAATCCTTCAGATGTTCGTTGTCAAACTTCAGATGGCCTTTCATGTTCTTCTTGAGCAGGGGGCTTTCAGGCGCTGCAGGATTTGATCCATTATGGTGTAGTGTGTTCCCAATAGTTTTCTTGGGTCTGTGGTCCCAGCTGCCTTGAGATCATTAACAAGTTCCTCCCGTGTAGTTCTTGGCTGATATTAACTACTGCAGGGATGATATGACAAATTGATAACCAAAATGTTTATTGCTTAGTCTAAACATCTAATGAATTCCTAAAACGCTAATCACACTGTTCACCCGACATTAAGGATTAATGTGTTCTCATACTGACTTCAACCATTCAATATACGGGTATGAACGCCACACAAGCTCTTGTCCTCTTTTATATAAAATGCTTCCTGTGCAATGTTTTACCGTGGAGCAAATGAATATACTTCGCCAATAGTGAAGCTATATAATATGTTACGGAGACCGAGATCTACGGCCCCAGAGATCACCTCCGTTACAGAGCCCCAGACCGACGGCGATTGATTGTTGATTGATGCCCATCTCTTTTTTTTATATTTTCGAATAATCACACCAACAGTTGTCTCTTTCTCCCCAAGCTGTTTTCTGATGGTTTTGTAGCCGATCCCAGCCTGGTGCAGGTCTACAATCTTGTCGCTGAGGTCCTTAGACAGCTCTTTAGTCTTGCCCATGGTGGAGAGGTTGGAATCTGATTTGTTGATTCTGTGGACTGGTGTCTTTTACTTTTGTCTTCCAGTTCATAGAGTCCAAAAACAAAGGCGCCTAGACCCCTTAGTTCCAGTGAAGGGGAATCTTAATGCTTCATCTTACCAAATCATTTTGGACAATTCTATGCTTCCAACTTTGTGGAAACAGTTTGGCGAAGAAGGCCCTTTTCTTTTCCAGCATGACTGTGGCCCACAAAGCAAGGTCCATAAAGGAAGAACTTGACTAGCCCGCACAGAGCCCTGACCTCAACCCCAATGAACACCTTTGGGATGAACTAGAATGGAGAGCCAGCCTCTCGTTCAACATCAGTGTCTGGCCTCACAAATGCTCTTCTGGATGTTAGGGCAAACATTCCCACAGACACACTCCAAAATCTTGTAGAAAGCCCTCCCAGGAGTGGAGTGCACCAGCTGGGCATAAAAAAGTAGGTCTTAACTCTAACGTCGGGCTTAGCTACGTCCGACTTAGTGATTCGAATTTACACCGAGTGCACCAAGCCTGACTAGTCTCGGTCGTGGTGGTGGAGAAAGAGATCGTTCATGTGGAGGTGGAGACCGCAAAACTGAGAGTGGAACATGACAAAATTGAGCTGGAGAAGGAGAAATTAAGACTCAAAATTATATTTCTTAAGAATCAGCAAAGAATCACTGAAGAGGACAATTTGTCATTCACCATTCTCTAATCATATTTTTTTTTATCTCAATGTCATGTTAATAGTTCTCCAAATGTTATCTAATGTTCTTGTGTGTGTTTTTTGAATAAAATAGGCTATAAAACAGCCTAATGAAAATATGTGGTCACAATGGGAGCTTATTGAAATGCAATGGCAAAAAAAACAGCGTTCATATTACAAATATACAGGGCTATATGTTGTTTATTGTGTGATTGCGGTTAACTCGTCCACCCATATCTTCACAGATGCCAGGAGGATTTTGCTGCTTCTTCTTGTGTTGGTAAGTGAATATAATTCCTAAGGCGGCGCTGGAGAGCCAAGGAAACTTGTCTAATAGCCGGACATGCAGTTGTGCGATGAACATTAATCATGTCTCCCACAGTATTAAAGTCAAATCTGAGCGCAATCAGCACCTGCAAGGTTGGGGAGAGCGCAGCGTTTCTGTCTGATCCGTTCTGTTGTTGAGGGGAGATCTCCTCGATTAAATCAAAAAGGGCTTGTCTGCCGAAACGAAACATCTATCAGCTCACTGAATAGATGTCCAGTGGGTTTGTTCGATCACGGACGACTCTTTCTCTTCTTAATGCCCTTTTGGTTACAACATTGACAAGACTGAACTGCTTTTCCTTCCGGGAAAAGATTGTCCCACTCTTGACCTGACGATCAACATCGGCACCTCTGTTGTTTCCCCGACTCAGACTGCAAGGAATCTGGGTGTGACCCTAGATAACAACCTGTCCTTCACTGCAAACATCGCTGCTACAACCCGTTGCTGCAGATACACGCTTTACAACATCAGGAAGATACGTCCCCAGCTGACACAGAAAGCCACGCAGGTTCTGGTCCAGGCTCTCGTCACCTCACGCCTAGACTACTGCAACTCCCTCCTGGCTGGTCTACCCGCATGTGCCATCCGACCTCTGCAGCTCATCCAGAATGCAGCGGCTCGTCTGGTCTTCAACCTTCCTACATTTTCCCACACCACTCCGCTCCCTTCACTGGCTTCCGGTAACTGTTAGAATCCACTTCAAGACAATGGTACTTGCGTATCCTGCTGCGAATGGATCTGGCCCTTCCTACATCCAGGACATGGTTAAACTGTACACCCCAGCGCGTGCACTACGCTCTGCATCAGCGAAACGACTCGCTGCACCCTCGCTGCGAGGGGGACCCAAGTCCCATCAGCAAAAACACGTGGGTTTGCTATCCTGGCTCCAAAATGGTGGAATGAGCTCCCCATTGACATCAGGACAGCAGATAGCTTGCACACCTTCCGGCGCAGACTGAAAACTCATCTCTTTCGACTCCACTTCGAGCGATAGAATTACTAACAATTAACTGCTAACAGAGCACTTATATACTAATAAAGGACTGGCTTATCTATAGCCAGTTGAGTAGCACTTGAAATGTTTGGCTCTATGAAACCTGATGGACTTATATGATTATGTTTTCTTCAAGGTTGTGTCTTCCTGGTCGATTGTACTTATTGTAAGTCGCTTTGGATAAAAGCGTCAGCCAAATGCAATGTAATGTAATGTAATGTAACATGTAAACAAGACGCACTGCCATAGTTATTTTCCTTCTTGCCTGTTTTACGTTACTATGGATACTAGTCTCTCTTTCCGATTTACGCCTGCTCCATACTAGGCGTAAAAGTTACACCTGGGCGCAACCCATACAGGGCTTAAGTCTAAGTGGTGCACTAGTCATAACTTTAGTTTGGTCTTAACCTTCGGTTCTACGTCGGACGTAGAGTTACGCCCAGCTTACGCCCAGCTGGTGCACTCCACTCCAGAAGATTGGAAGCTGTTATAGCTGCAAAGGGGGACCAACTTCATGTTAATGCCTAAGAATTTGGAATGGGATGTCATAAAAGCTCCTGTAGGTGTAATGTGTAGGTGGCCTAATACTTTCGTCTATATAGTGTACATTCAGACACACAAGCACGCACACACTAGAATAATATTCACACAGTCTATCTCACTTTGTAACGCTCTTCTGCTCGTCTGAAGCACCTCCACACGCCAATCTGTCCCAGTCATTCCATTCATTCATTCCAACCAGTTACGCCTCCAATCATCATTCTCCAACATGAAACGGGCAGATTTCAAACCTGAATAAAAAGTGTGAGTCGGAGAGAGCGGTTGAGTTTTGTGAGCCGAGAACGAGGACATTCAGCAGTAGTACAGCGCGTTGTAAAGTCTGCGGTGTAGTGTGTTGTTGTGTGGAGCCTGCCTGTGTCAGGAGGATCCTTCCTTTCCGTCCTCTGAGTTTCGTGCCGGAGGAAATTCTTCACAGACTGGGCATGACAGGGTGACGTACAATGAGGGAATTGACTATGGCTAAAATGGCCATTCTAAGCCGATTTTCGTCTCCCTTTTGTTTTGTCCATCAGACTGCCAGATAGAGAAGCTAATTGGTCACTACACAGAACATGTTTCCACTGCTCCAGAGTGCAGTGGCGGCGTGCTTTACACCCCTCCATCTGACGCTTGGCATTGTGCTTGTTGATGTAAGGCTTGATGCAGCTGCTTGGACATGAAAACCCATGAAGCTCCCACAGTTTTGTTCTGATATTAATGCCAGAGCTGCAAATCTGCAGATATTTTATCCAGAGCTTTTTACCATAAACCAGAACTACACTCAGAACAGCAAGAAACATGCAGGTACATTTGGTACAAACAAGCCAAACCATTGTAGGAGCTGGAGCAGTATCTCTGATGTCCCTGCTGGGGACCACTTCACAGCATGTAAACACAGTAAGGGAATAAGTTGCTCTGACAATTGACCACCGGACTAAACATTATACTGTTGGTGATTTATAACATTGAAGTTTATTTTCTTGTCAAGTTAATCAAAATTGAACTAATCATTACTCTTTGTAGATTATAGGAGCTATAGCAATGACCAAAATATAAGAATTTGAAAACTCAGCTTCTCGGAGTTCTCAGTTTGTTTTAGTAATTACATTTAAAAAATAGGTCTGAAGGAGATAAGAGCTCTAAATTGCTCTTCTGTTTCTAAAAATCAGGCTCTCTGGCCTGGAGGCTGACCAGAGCAGAACAAAAAAATGGCCCTGAACAGGGCAAATTAATCTTTGTGGATGCTAGAGGAGGAATCGCTAGCTTTCTGCAGAGACTTTGGGAAAATTACACCTAGTTGTAAACACATTTTTCATCTTAATCTGTTGGACAGGACAAAGACTTCAGACAGGTAATAGGAAGAAAAGCTCAAAATTAACTTCTCTCACAGGAGCAGATTACTGATTCAGTGGGAAATAAAATCCACAGAGCCCTTGTACCATTTGAGCCCGATTTTCACTATTAACCTGTTGAACCCCATCCCTGTTTTTCAGGTCTCAGGCTCGAAAATGACATTCCCAGAACAAATGACCATATCTTCCCTTCTAAAAGGGTTAAATTAATAATCTTTTTTCTCAAAGTAATGATAAACCTGTGAGTAGAATCGAAGCGGAATTTACACATACACACCAACGTTACCAAAAAAAAGTGGAGGCTATGCGCATGCAGTTTTGCCCAGAGCGAAAGCTGACTCTCGCTCTGACATCTGGAAATGGAAAAGCAGGTTTATTGCTCATTATCAGAAATCATTTCAAAGTGACACAGACACATTGGATTCACCTATGGATTAACTTCAGCAGTGTTTTTCCTATATACAAATAGTGGCGGCATAGCACCGCTGCTAGGGGGCCCCAGCCAGGTACCCAAAAAAAATAATAATTTTTTATTAAAATAATAATAAGTGGCGACCCTTTTTCATTTTTGATTGTTTGTTATGTGGATTTGTAGTATTTGTGTTACTGTATGTTCAATAAAGGTGTATTTTTGCAAAATCTAGAGACATTGCCACTATGTACTAAGCAGGGCCGATTTTTGGCATCATGGGCGGTCGCCTAGGGCGCCAGATCTGGGGGGCGCTGCGCTGGTAGCACTGGGAGGGGTAAAAACATTTTTGACCGTTGGCGCTCATCCTAATTTTTGGCCTTGATGTAGCAACATTCATAATTAATTAAATGTAACACCCTTTTCACGTCGGTTACACTTTTCATTTGCCCTGTACGATGGGCGCTGTAAGGGATGAAAGTGGGGGATGTTGGCTTATCTGGCGCCCACAGCTCACAGCCAAAGTGTGAGCGTGGGAGCGAGTGAGTGAGGGAGAGAAAGAGAAAGAGAGGGCGCACCGGTACCGGCGCTGTTGTTATTAGAATCTGGTGCTAGCTGCACTAACGGATATAAGAAGTAGATGTTTCTACAACCAGGGTGGAGGAGAGCTCTCCTGTCAGACTGAGAGGCTCAGTGAGGTAAAGGACTCTCTGAGTGTTTAGATAGTTAATTTTAGTCTAAGTCATCTCAGTGGGTCTCAAACGTTTTGACCACAAATGATGTAAACACATATTTCCTTTATAATTGAAATACTTAATTGTCTGATTTATTTGCTACAGTATGTGTTGCATTATGGGACATGCTCTTAAAAACAGAACAATTTGCTGCTATTACAGTCAGTGATTCAGTCATCTCTCCATGTTACAGTTTGGCTGAAGAAAATGAAGAAGTCAAATGCCCTTTTTTTGCCAAACATTTTAACTTGTTATGGCAGGTGAGAAAGCACAGGTGAAACTACCCACATTTACCATATCTCTGTCTCAAGAGGCCTCTCTCCAGCCTTTGTTCAACTGCAATGCTTTTGACTTGCCTTGACATATCAATATGTCGTGAAAAAACAAACTCGATTGGGGCCCTCAGTGTCTGTCTCTTTGCATCTATTTGTCCATCCATCTACCTTTATCCAGGGATCTCTCCAGGGTTCTGGGTTTCTTCCTGACCACACTGAGCAGCACAGTTTGACCCGTCTTCTTCATCACCTCCAGAACTTCCTGATTGTTCATACCATGGAGACTGACGCCATTTAACTGTTGCGACACACAAGAGTACAGAGATAAAGACAAGTAGAGACAGAGACAGGGAAAGGAGTGATAACATATGCCAGATCAGGTTGATCTGTAATCTCTCTGAAGTTGTTACATGTCAAATGAGATAGACAGAGAACATCTTGTCCAGATTAAAAAGTTTGACCGATTTAATAATAATATTTTGGATGAAATCTTTCTCTTACAGCGAGCAGGCGGTCGTGGACTTGGATGTTTCCGCTTTGATCTGCAGCACTACCAGGAACCACATGTTTCACAAAAACACCAACTGCGTCTGAACAGGGAGGGGAGAAGGAGACAGAGAGGAGAGAGAGTTTACATTTTATTGGACCAATAAAAACAGAGCAGCACAATAAAGAAAATATGCAACGCTTCATAAACCTGTTTCATAAAAGAATAAACAACACTACAAGTTGAATAAAACAAATGTTGCATCTTCAACTTGACAAAATTCAGATCCATATGAATTCCTTCACATCGTGTAAAATGTAAAGGCCCTCAGATGTGAGTTATTTTGCACTGTATCAGTTGATAACAATAACAATATAAGCCATGCAATTGTGCAACTGGTTCACAGGAAACCCCCCCAAAGCCCCAACACAAAGCGGCTTACCAACCGCTGGAATTGCGACAACAGCAATGAGTGATATTGGGCTATATAAATAAACATTGATTGATTGAGCAATGTAATCTCAAATGACGGCAGCACGGATCAAGGTTTAACTGCCAAAGTCTGTTCCCAGTTTCTTCCAGACGTTAGTATGCCGTTGAACAGAGTATTTTATGGAAGTGGAAGTAATACGATAATTTTTTATTCAATAAACTCATTTTGAATTACTATTTTTTATTCAGTATGTGGTCCTGTAATAAGCGGGATAATGTGCAGCGAGGCAGTCATTATTGAAAAAGAAACAATAGCAATTTTACTTAACCTCTGAAATTTCCAAATTGACCAATCAGAATCAAGTATTCAACTGTGTAATAATAAAAGTTATACAGCTGCACTATTGTTGTTTTACAGTAAACGTTCTAAGGCAAGGCAAGTTTATTTATATAGCACCTTTCAACACAAGGCAATGCAAAAGGTTTAACAAAAATGAAAGATATTAAGAGCATTAAGAAATAGTGCAGCAGAAACATATTGTAAAATGCCATTTAAAAACACTCATTTAAAATCAAAGATAATTAAAGCTGCAAGCAGCGCTGAGTGGGTCTTTGACGCTGCACAGGCTGTCCGCACATCTACGTGTCATGGTGTTTTCCGTACTCGGCCGTTGGCAAATGTGGAAAGTTTCATGCCAATCGGACATTGTCTATAGGAGTTACAGCAGTAACATAAACATTTTGTTTGATGGCGAGTGATCTATCGCCATGGCAACGGCATATGATGACACCCCATAATTGACATAAAGCTGTTGAGGGCCGGACCATTAGCCATCATCTGAAGTTTGGTGCAATTTGGACGATTTTCCATTGAGATATGATTACATTGTGTTTTATGGTGAGGGATGCAATGCCATGGAAACGGCATATCATGAGACCCAGCTTTAGCGTAGAGCTGTTGAGGCATGGACCGGTGATATACAAGTGAAGATTTGGGGACGAACGGACCGTGTCCATTGGAGTTACAGCGACATCGTGTTTTATGGCGAGGGATGTGTTGCCATGGTAACGCCACATTATGTAACATCAGATTTGACATAGAGCTGTTCAGGGCAGCAGTGTTAACCATCATGTGATGTTTGCGTTGTCAGTTGGAGTTATGACATCATCGTGTTCCATGGCGAGGGATCGCCTAGCTGTTACCTTACAATAACTGAACTTCTCCATGTTTAGTTCTGACTCTGGGGACAGAAAGCTGACCAGTCCCTGAAGACCTGAGAGATCTGGATGGTTCATAATTTAGCAGTAGGTCAGAAATGTATTTTGGGCCTAAACCATTCAGTGCTTTATAAACCAGCAGCAGTATTTTGAAATCAATTATTTGACACACAGGAAGCCAGTGTAAAGACTTCAGAACAGGAGTGATGTGATCCACTTTCTTAGTGTTAGTGAGGACTCGAATTAGCTGCAGCTTTCTAATAGATTTTTTAGTGAGACCTGTGAAGACACCATTACAGTAGTCCAGTCTACTGAACATAAAAGCATGGACAAGTTTTTCCAAATCCTGCTGTGACATTAGTCTTTTAATCCTAGATACAGTGGGGCAAAAAAGTATTTAGTCAGCCACCAATTGTGCAAGTTCTCCCACTTAAAAAGATGAAAGGCCTGTAATTTTCATCATAGGTACACCTCAACTATGAGAGACAGAATTGGGGGAAAGAATCCAGGAAATCACATTGTAGGATTTGTAATGAATTAATTGGTAAATTCCTCGGTAAAATAAGTATTTGGTCACCTACAAACAAACAAGATTTCTGGCTCTCACAGACCTGTAACTTCTTCTTTAAGAGCCTCCTCTGTCCTCCACTTGTTAACTGTATTAATGGCACCTGTTTGAACTCGTTATCAGTATAAAAGACACCTGTCCACAACCTCAAACAGTCACACTCCAAACTCCACTATGGCCAAGACCAAAGAGCTGTCAAAGGACACCCGAAACAAAATTGTAGACCTGCACCAGGCTGGGAAGACTGAATCTGCAATAGGTAAGCAGCTTGGTGTGAAGAAATCAACTGTGGGAGCAATTATTAGAAAATGGAAGACAGACAAGACCACTGATGATCTCCCTCGATCTGGGGCTCCACGCAAGATCTTACCCCGTGGGGTCAAAATGATCACAAGAACGGTGAGCAAAAATCCCAGAACCACACGGGGGGACCTAGTCAATGACCTGCAGAGAGCTGGGACCAAAGTAACAAAGGCTACCATCAGTAACACACTACGCCGCCAGGGACTCAAATCCTGCAGTGCCAGACGTGTCCCCCTGCTTAAGCCAGTAACATGTCCAGGCCCGTCTGAAGTTTGCTAGAGAGCATTTAGATGATCCAGAAGAGGATTGGGAGAATGTCATATGGTCAGATGAAACCAAAATAGAACTTTTTGGTAAAAACTCAACTAGACGTGTTTGGAGGAGAAAGAATGCTGAGTTGCATCCAAAGAACACCATACCTACTGTGAAATATGGGGGTGGAAACATCATGCTTTGGGGCTGTTATTCTGCAAAGGGACCAGGACGACTGATCCGTGTAAAGGAAAGAATGAATGGGGCCATGTATCGTGAGATTTTGAGTGACAACCTCCTTCCATCAGCAAGGGCATTGAAGATGAAACGTGGCTGGGTCTTTCAGCATGACAATGATCCCAAACACACCGCTCCGGCAACGAAGGAGTGGCTTCGTAAGAAGCATTTCAAGATCCTGGAGTGGCCTAGCCAGTCTCCAGATCTCAACCCCATAGAACATCTTTGGAGAGAGTTGAAAGTCCGTGTTGCCCAGCAACAGCCCCAAAACATCACTGCTCTAGAGGAGATCTGCATGGAGGAATGGGCCAAAATACCAGCAACAGTGTGTGAAAACCTTGTGAAGAAAACGTTTGACCTCTGTCATTGCCAACAAAGGGTATATAACAAAGTATTGAGATGAACTTTTGTTATTGACCAAATACTTATTTTCCACCATAATTTGCAAATAAATTCTTTAAAAATTAGACAATGTGATTTT
This sequence comes from Harpagifer antarcticus, assembly GCA_902827135.1. NCBI lineage: Eukaryota > Metazoa > Chordata > Actinopteri > Perciformes > Harpagiferidae > Harpagifer > Harpagifer antarcticus. Next base: position 1,223,737 of record CADEHL010000857.1, on the reverse strand, counting down.
CTGGATTTTTTTTTCTCATTTTGTCTCTCACGGTTGAGGTATACCTAGGATGAAAATTACAGGCCTCTCATCTTTTTAAGTGGGAGAACTTGCACAATTGGTGGATGACTAAATACTTTTTTGCCCCACTGTATATTCTTTAGGTCAGTGGTTCTCAACCTGTGTACCACTGGTGGTACGCCAGCTCCCGCTAGTGGTACGCGGAGGAATCTGAAATATAACAAACATTTTTATTTTTTTATTTTATTTAACCAGATGAAAACATTGAGACAACATCTCATTTACAACGCTGACCTGGCCAAGAAGGCAGCAACGGTTCTTACACATAACACAGACGTAAAAAATAGAGAAAACACAACTAAATAAACAAAAGACAAAAAGCAGTCACTACATTGTGCACATTTAGGACAGTAAGAAAGGTACACTACGTATTACTGCAAGAGCAGCTGGTGATAAGGACCTCAGACAACTTCAATTTAAAACAGTCTATAGGGACAAATGCCATCAGTTTGAGGCTTGATTGAATAACATTAATTAAAAAATAAATCATACTATCAAAATACTACAATGAATGAAAATAAGCTTGAGATAATTGAAACTGTGGTTTAAATAAGTTCTAATTGGCTATTGTTGTTTTTAGATTTAGAAACAAATTTAAAGCGTATTAGCGTTGCTAATGTCGACCATACTACCCGCGAATGATTAGCGAACATAAGCTAAAGAAAGCTGAATGATGTTAAAAACGTGGCTCAAAACGGGAGGTATTCAGAAGAATCAGAAACAGGTTTATTGCCAGGTAGGTTCGCACCTACTAGGAATTTGACTTGATGTCACAGCGCATACATAAAATGTAAAAAACAAGAAATCTAATCTTTTACACCGTAATAAAATACAGTTAAATAGCAATACAAATTAAATAAAGCAGTAATTTACATGGAAATAGAATGCTATGAATGAATTTTTGAATATGAACTATGAAAAAGGAGTATGAACATTGTGTGCATTAATGTAATGCATATAGAGATGTGGTAGAGGTAAAGTGTCAGTGGGGGGGCCGGGCCTTGCTTAAGAGGCCGGTAGCGGAGGGGAAGAATCTGTTCAGGTGGCGAGAGGTCCTGATCCAGATGGAGCGCAGCCTCCTGCCAGAGGGGAGGGGGGTGAACAGTTTGTGTCCAGGGTGGGAGGGGGTACAGAGGAGAATGTTACCAGCGAAAGTGAACAAGTGAATGAGGAGGAGGACAGTCTTCAACCGAGCACAAGCGCAGGCTCCGCAAGCAACGCAAAAGTGATATGCACAGCCACTGTGATGGAGGAGAGAAGTGACTCAGGAAGAAGGCATTTGCACAATGAATGAAGAGAAGGCTGTGACCGAGGTCAAAAGCTGAAAAAGCACACGCTTGTCCTTAATTGTTATCTTTTTTCTTTTCTTTTTTACTTTGCCACCACAGAAATGGCAATAGCAAACATCAGCAGACTGAAGATGAGCTAGTAGCCCTTAGGCTCATCTGCTCCTGGAGGCTTCATTATTATTGTGGAACTGAATTCCCAATAGGACATTTTCTGTTACAATGTAGGTGGTTGCAGGAGGCCTACATTCAAACTTTTGTATAGGAAATGACATGTGTGTACAGTTGTCATTTGTTGTGTGAAAATAAGTTATTATTTTGTTCTTTATATTCTCACTTGTGGTGTGTGTGAGAGAGAGAGAGAGAGAGAGAGAGAGAGAGAGAGAGAGAGAGAGAGAGAGAGAGAGGAGAGAGAGAGAGGAGAGAGAGCGAGGATAGAGAGAGAGATCGAGAGAGGAGAGAGAGAGAGAGAGAGAGAGAGAGAGAGAGAGAGAGAGAGAGAGACTGACCTTTGTACATGTAGCTGTGGCTGACAATAAATAATGTTATTATGAATACATTTGCCTCCGAGTCCTGCATGAACTGTTCATAGACTGTATTTTAACATTGGTCATATGGTGGTACTTGGAGAGACACCTATTTTGTCAGGTGGTACTTGGTGTAAAAAGGTTGAGAACCACTGCTTTAGGTGATAGTAGGCTGATTTAGTAACTGTTTTAATGTGACTGTTGAAACTCAGGTCAGAGTCCATGACTACACCTAGATTTCTGGCTTTATCTGTTGTTTTGAACATTGCAGACTGAAGCTCAGCGCTAACTTTTATACGTTCTGCCTTGGCTCCAAAAACCATTACCTCAGTTTTGTCTTTGTTTAATTGGAGAAAGTTCTGACACATCCAGTCATTGATTTGTTCAATGCACTTACTCAGTGTTTGAATTGGAGCATAGTCTCCTGGTTAAATGGTTATGTACATGTGTGTGTCATCTGCATCTATGGTAACTTATTTTGTTGTTTTGCATTATCTGAGCCAGTGGTAGCATGTAGATGTAAAATGTCTCATATTATACTATTTTTAGGCATACATTATAGGTCTCAAACATGTCTATGAAGTACTGCTCAAAATATCAAACAGATCGTGCATTGTAGCATGCCTCATACCCCTCTATTTCAGCACTATTACTAAAGTGCTGATTTTGGGTCCGTAGCTTTAAATGTTGCCGAGCTGCTGCTGGCCACGCCTACACAAGAGTGGTTTCTACCCAGATTCTCAGCTAAATGCTGCTGTGATTAAACGCCATAGTATGTTCCAAACCACATCAAGGATTATTTCTGAAACAGTATAGAGCTCAAACGTTTTTTCTCTTGCGGGTTTACCACAAGGACAGTTCCTTTTTATATCCGGCTTTTTCACACATACTCTCTCCAGTACAGTGTTAGCTCTGAATGTTAGCGATGCTTGCTAACGTAAACACAGACCATATTACTTCCGAAACACGTCACACATTGTTTCTGATAAAGCAACGTTTCTGATAGGGCTGTGGGCGTAGTAGAGCAAGCCCACATTTTAGTAATGTCGTCATGACGCAGCAAATCTGGATCAGCTCTGTTGTACCCCCGTTTTTAGAGATGTGGGTAAGGAGGAAAAGAGAGAGGGTTTTATTTTCTGACACTTTGTGAGTCTCCTTACACACCGGGGACTAGGGATGAGTATCGTTAAGGTTTTAACGGTACTACTACTTTTATCGATACCGCTTATCGATCCGGTCTTTTAACGGTACTTTAAAAAAAAAAAAATTGTGAACAAAACTAACATTGCTTTTTATTTAAATTAAATAAATAATATTTCATATCAAAAGAAACAACAATGTTTTAACAAATCGTATTAAATAATGTGATGACAGAATTGTAAACAGAATAGCTGAAACTTTAACAAAATAAATAACTCAGTTACCTCTAATCATTAACCCATGTTTGTATAATTGGTGTTGCTGCTAGCATACATAACACCTGACGTGGAAACGTTACTCGTGGATGGGGCTACAGAGCTACTAGAAAGATAGTCGAACCCGGTGCATTCCTCAGTCTGAATGTGGTGCACTTTTGCTAAATGTTTAGACAAACTGCTCGTGTTACCGCCCTTACATGCTAAACTCTTATTGCACTTTTGGTAACGAGCATTGAGACGGGTAAAGTTTAACCACACCTTGGAGCGCGTTCTCTCCGCCATCTCCTCCGTGTGTGTGTGTGTGTGTGTGTGTGTGTGTGTGTGTGTGTGTGTGTGTGTGGCTGCATGTAGCAGCTGCGTGTGTCTAACTGCCCCGCCCCCTCGCACACAGACGGGGGAGAGAGATCTCTCGTCTGGATTGGAAAGATCGAAAATACAAAACATAATCATAGACGCATTTTGCAGTCTTTTTGCTTATTAGAAACGTTGTCCTGTCCTTTAAGTAGGATTCAAACCAGTTTAGAACTGTTGTCCCACCCAGTTTTCTAGTCGGTCTAGTAATATGTTGTGGTCAACGTTGTCAAATGCATACAAAAAAAAAGGAAATTAAAAGGATCTACCCTATGCAAACGAAACCTCAATCATAGCGAACTCTATATCTATCTAACACCCCTCCTCCCCCCACAATGAATATCGACCAATCACGTTCTTGCTTGATTGACCAGCATTGCAGTCGGGAAGAAAAGCAATGTGGAGCGGCAGCTCACCGCTTCATAAGGAGTTTGACCTTTCCTTCTGGTAGAATCTACACAACACATCAGCCCCATTGAACACAGCCTATTCATGCCAGCCTATACAACACATGTGGGGCAGAGTTTTAGTCTGTGTGTGTTGTATATATATTTCTTGCACTTGATGCACACATACGCATGACATAATTTCCACTGGGGACAGGGGGGACATGTCCCCCCCACTTTTCTAAATCTTGAAGCTGGGCGTGTCTGAGGCTTGGCGATCTTTTGCGAGCAGCGCGACCAATCACATGAATCTCCCGCCCCCGACATACAAAGCAATAGCAATGTTAAAACTAAGTAAACTGGATATAAACTCCCCAAACAGGCGAAAACCTACCAGTTTCACCCACTGTCTCTGCCACCTCCCTCCATGCCTGGTTCCTCCGGTTTGTATCCCGGTAAATAGTTCTGGTCGTAAAGAACCGGGTGATTTGCTACCGTAATTTCTCGTTTGGAATATGAGGAAATGAACTGTGGTCTGGCTCTCCTAGCTTGCACGCGGTTTGATTGGCTAGCGCTTGTACTGGCGGGAATTGCATAAACGGGATTTGATTGGCTGATGCCAAGCATCGAGCCTCAAAAGTTGAACATTGTTCAACTTTTGATGATCGTGATGCTTGCAAAGCCATGCCATGCTCCCCACAATGCAGTTTGGCGAAGATTCCAAATCTTCTACGTCACCCCATTCAAATGAATGGGCGAAGCGTTGAAAGCATTTTTCGATGCCTGTAGTGTAGACGGGGCGTAAGTGTTGAGAGCTGGATCCATCAATTATTTTTGTGCTCAAAGTGCACCAGATTGATGCATTTAACTTCAACATTTAAAGGGGACCTATCCTGCAAAATTACATTTTTGATGTCTTTTATACATAAATATGTGTCCCTGGTGTGTCAGGGAACTCACGCAGCGTCAGAAAATAAAACCCTTTCTTTTCCTCCGTACCCAGATCTCTAAAAAACGGGGCTACAACGGAGCTGATCCAGATTTGCGGTGATTTTACGTCATATAGGCAATGCAGACCCACGGCCCTATCAGAAACGTTGCTATCAGAAACAATGCCCGACTGTTTTGGACGTAATATGGTCGGTGTTTACATTAGCATCGCTAACACTCAGAGCTAACCTGTACTGGAGAGAGTATGTGTGTGAAAAAAGGACAAATAAGAGTACCGTTAAAAGACAGGACCGATAAGCGGTGTCGATAAAAGTAGTAGTACCGTTAAAACCTTAACGATACCCATCCCTACTCAACAGTGACATATTTGAGCTAGAATGAAATGCCTAGTGCTAGATAAGACAAATTATACATAGGAGTTTGCCACAACGGGAGTAGTAGGTTTGTTTGAATGGGTGTTCAATAGCAGTGTGTATATGTGTCCTGCCTGAGCTGGTTGTTGTATTGGTATATTGGTGTATGTGAATTGAGTTTCACTGGATATGGTATGCTTTAACTGCTCTTTCTCCTGTCCTACCTTGGCTGGTCAGGGTGTTGTAGCCGATGATGGAGATTCCGAGGCTTTGGCCGGCATTCTTGGTTAGGGGAACCTCATGGATTTCATACCCCTCCAGGTTAGGCTGTAACACAAACATAGAGTCCATATACAGTATATATTTGGGATTGCACTGTCTCCAAAGACAGCAGCAATCAGATCACAAACAAAATAAAATCTGCTTTTGTGTCTTTGTCCAGCACAAAGTTCTCCTCTGAAATAATTGTACAACTTCAAACTTAACTTAACTGAAATTGTTCCTACGTGATGGTTCTTTGGACTGCTCACCGTCTTGCTGAGCCGGCGTTGGGGGGGTATGCCAGGGGGGCATGGGGGTAAGGAGGAGACCGGGGCCGAGGCAGGAGGGGGTGGAGGAGGCGAGGCAGTTGACTTTTGACCCTGTGGATCCCTGGAGATGAGCAACGTCACATGACTCCCACAGCCCTGCAGCACGTTGACGACCTGGTCGCTTGTGAGGCCGCTAGTGGGCGTCGCCCCGATGCGCAGGATGTGGTCACCTGTGCGGAGACGCCCATCCTGATTGGAAGAGAATGGGGCATTAGAGCCAATCAAAAAGAAACACCGGATTGGGTTTTGTCCTACCTTTATTTGAAAGATTCTGAAGATTCAAAGGCTTTTTTAGTCATATGCACAATAGTGACAGTAGAGTTCTGGCCCATACTCCTCCAACAATGCAACATAGGGCAACAAATAACTAAATTCAACTAAACAATGTAAAATAAATATGACAGTGTAAGAGAATGTTGCAAGTGACCAATGTGCAAGTTAGTGCAGAAAAACATAAACTACATACATGCAACATAGAATAAGATTAAGAAAAGATAACAGAAAATAACAGAATAAAATCTCATAAAAACAATACTGTAGAGTGGAATACAACTGTACACACATGGCTATTATTTTCCTATCATCATTTGAATTTTAAAACAGTCACTTAAAAACATTCCTTCTACAGTTCAGTGTACAAACTAAAATGTGATGTGAGCTTGAACAATTAAATAATAAATAATACAATAAGAGAGCAAATATTAAAATAAAAAGCAGAGGGTAAGGCTAAATGGAATGGAAAAGGAAGATCAGGTAGAAAAGCCAAAGCAGAGTGGAAATGATCTGATCAAATGACGGTATTCAGTGAAAACAAAAAAACTGATAAATATAAGTAAGTATAAAACAATTATTAGGAAATAACAAGAACAGGGAAAAGAGGAAAAAAGATGTTTACAAATTAAGTGCAAATCAATTGTTATTTGAGAATGCAATTCACAGGCAGTTTGTTGAACAGCCGAGTGATTCAACAAGTCTTAGCTTTTTCCATTTTCTTGCAGAGAAATTCATCTTGTCCAATTTATCTAAATGATGTAATGAATCCACAAGGCGATAATTCCTCCCTGAGCCCTGCTGTCTGTTCTGATGCACTGCTTGTCTTTTAAACTGTTATCTATGCAGAAAACGTCCACCGAGCTTTAATCTGTGCTTCAGCAGCACCGGTCAGCTGAGGCAGCTGGATGTTTCAACACTCAGTCAACAATCATCCCACGTCTATTCAGATTCCCCTGTTGTTTAATATTACCCCTGACACCAAGGTATTATACAGCAATGATATGAATATGATATATTACTCATCAGTTGAGCTCACCTTGGCAGCCACGCTGTTGGGGATGAGCGTCCGGACCACCACCCCGGCCGTCCTCCCGCCCACGATGCCGAAGCCCAATCCGGATCCATCGTTCACGAGCTGGATTTCCTCCACGTGGCCCCACTGATCCTTCAGCATAATGATGGGCACACAGACTTTCATTTACAGGTGTTTGATTGATTTGATGATGGTTTTTTGGGTCTATTCCGTCCTAGGTATTGTATCACCTTATGACTGTTGAAAATAAAAGCTAAAGGACATAAAAGGAAAAAGGAAATCTGACAGACCTATAATAAATATTTAGGTTATATACCAGTGTTGCCCCAAGCAAAGCAGTATACTTTAAGATTCTGAATCAAATCTGCAATTGAAGTGTAATAAATATAATTATATTATTAAATCTATTTAACATTTTTCTTGGAAGTGTCTTTCCAAAAATGTCTCTCAAATGTTTCCCTGCTTGTTCTAAATATGTTTTCATAAAGAAGACAAATAGAATTTTTATTTTTTTTAAAAAGGACAATAATGCTACATTATGCCCAAATGCTTCAAGTATTGCTGCTCTGTATCTCTGTAAAGGTTTCATTCAGTGCTGCTTTGCTGTGTTATTTTGCTCCCTGTTTATAGCATGCATTGCTGTATTACATTCAAGTCAAAAACCTCAAATCTACACAATGAAAGTTAATAAGCTGCATTTCCGGAATCAAAGTGAATTTGATTCAAAGCATTTACTTTTGGTTACAGCAGAAGGCAGAACATTTTGATCAGTTGATTTATTTTATCGAGTCTGTGCAGTCGAATCACATTTATAAACAAATAAAAAGTTACTCTCCTTATCAATAAAAAAAATTAAAAATGTGTTAAACTCAAAAAATGCTGTTGTGTTTATTTTTCTCGTTTTTCTGATGTTTGTTAGCTGTCAGTCCCTTTTCAATCAAACCTATACGCTACCGTTTTCTAGACTTAACAGGTATGTTATGGTAGTCAAAAAAGAAATATATAATATAACCTTCAGCTGTTAAAATCTGTATGCCTATATTACATTACATGTCACTTATTAGACGCTTTTATCCAAAGCGACTTACATACTCAGTACTGTGGGCAATCACCACAGGAGCACTTTGGGTTGAAGTGTCTCAGAGACACAACGACTTGCTGACTGCAGTGGGGTTTGAACATGTGCTCCCCTGATCCCAACACCAAGGCACAACCCACTGCACCACACGGCTCCCGTTCTATATAAAATGTCTTTCTTATTTTGCGCAGATTAGGATTAAATGTTTGCACAGAAATATTCGTTTAGAGCGTGTTTCACGACAAACACAAACAGCGTTTCATATGGTCAGCTATTGCTGCTTGTTAAGCTAGAAACGATGCAGACTTGCTGTTGGAGGGTTTAATAAATAGCTTTCACCTCCCACTAGTTGTTTTAGAATCGCCCTTAATATTGACGGCCCTACAGGCAAAAGCACAAACGAGAAGGAAGTGGGGACGGTGTAGGGGTCGGTGTGGAGCAGGGCCTCACAGAGCTGCTGGCCGACTATCTGTCGTCAGGTGAAAGGTCTTTAAAGTGAACCCCAGCAGGTAATTACCAGCTCTCTGATAGCAGCTGCTGATCAATGAGGCTGCAGAACATACCTGCACACACTAACACACACACGGTCTGCTCTCTTATTACAGCTCTCATCTGATAGAGGAGATCTTCCTCTGTTTGATTAAACAAACCTCCTCCTCAGCTGATCACAGGACGCTGGAAGAGGCTCTTTGCCTGGTAAAGTCGATTCACACTGAATGTGTTCAATGTTCTCCTCTCCAACAGAAGTTCACTCTTTTCACACGAGGCACTCTGTTACTGCTGGTCGACACTGAGGTAAAGTGTTGAGTTCCTTCTGGTTCTGCAATGAACACAAAGGTGGAAACCACTTTTGCGTCCCTGATATTTCTTTGTTTATTATATCTTCTATATAAACACAAGTTGTGAAAAATAACCAATACATGTGATTAAGTTGACCAAAATGTCCTTGTAGTTGAAATGTAACTTCCAGACAGAAACATAACCCTCTGAAATGAGCTAGAGGTCTCCTGTTCTCACAAAATAGTTTAATTATTTTGTGCATGTCCCCTCGGGGACCAGTATTGAGAATTCAGCCAGCATTAGTTGTATTAGTTTTTGTGCGGTGCTTTTCCTACAATGAAGAGTCAATATGTTCTAGTGGGATGCTTTTGGTGGTCTGTCTTCCACAAGAATAATTAAAGGCTAAATGACAATGATATATTGGGGTTTTTTTTTATGGCCCAGGTTTTAGGTTTTTATAATAAGTGAATAGATATTAAGAGATTTTAGGAAGACAATTCTGAAAAAAAAACACAGCAGACGGAACAGTTTCCACAGCATAGAGTATGAACAAATGTCAAGTATTGGAAGCTGACATCAGATCTCACTGTCCGATTCATCATCTTGCTGACTCTTTTTTGATCATTTTGATTTTATTCTCAACTAATTCCAGACTGTATTTTTATTTAAACAGACGTTTTTGGCAATTGGCCCCTTAATGATAGAGCAGGGGTCCCCAACACGTCGAACCCTCAATAACTAGCTCGCCCAAAATGTAAAAATACACACAAAAAAAAGAAAATGTAACTAAAATAATCTACCCTATGCATAAACGAAACCTCAATCATAGCGAACTCTTTCTCCAACTCTATATCTATCTAACACCCCTCCTCCCCCCACCCCCACAATGAATATCGACCAATCACGTTCTTGCTTGATTTGCGGGACCAGCGTTGCAGTCGGGAAGAAAAGCAATGTGGAGCGGCATAAGGAGTGTGACCTTTCCTTCTGGCAGAATCTACACAACACATCAGCCCCATTGAACAGCCTATCATGCCAGCCTGTACAACACATACAACACAGCCAGAGCTTTACTCTGTGTGTGTTGCAACTTGCATATATATTTATTGCACTTGACGCACACACACGGCGTAATTTCCACTGGGGCCGTTCGATCGGAGCATCCATAATTATTATTTTTGAACACAAGCCGTCATCACCACGGAGGAGCACACAGCCTCTGTGAGCGAGTGAGACAGAGAGAGAGCTAGAGAGAGCACACCTTTATCTATTTAATATAGATAAAGTAAGAAATCATTCCAATGTGTACTATATGACATTAAAAATAACAAAAAACAGTTTAAAAGGGGAGTGATTAGTCAAATATGCATACATAAAAAGAAAAAATACTATAGGTAACATAAGATAAGAATAAACAAGTTTAAATGATTTGTTATTGGTTGTGATCATATTCTAAAGATGTTTGGATTATTGAAAAGTATACAGCTCCCTTTCATCTGGGTGTTGAGAGCTGTATCCATAAATTAAGTGTGCTCAAAGTGCACCAGATTGATGCATTTCACTTCAACATTTAAAAAAAAAAAAAACTCTTCCCATGGGTGCATGCCCCCGGACCCCCCTAGAGGTTGTGAGGTCCACCCCCAAATAAAGCAGGTTAAAATAATTAAATTGAATACATGTTCTTTTAGTAAACACTGAAAACGGGTCCCACAGCCCCAAACAGCACACAAAAGTTAAAGGTCAGCATATCATAATGTTCAAATGTGCTAAATATATACACTGCAAAAAACAAAAAAAGGAGTAAAAGTAGCCCCCGACTTGTTTTATTTTTTGAAAGTAGCTCTCATCCTAAAAAAGTTTGGAGACCCCTGTGATAGAGTATACCCCAGAACAAGGTCAATACTCTTTCTGCTTTCAAATGTAATCAGTGATGCTTGTTGGGAAAAAGGCCTGTACAGAAAGACTCCATTTTCATATTTGACAAAACCTTTGTTTGGCAAGAGGCGGGTAATGTGAGTTAATAAACTTTCTCCAGTTGTTCTTTAGTTCATTTCCTCATGGCTGAGGCACTTTTAAAAAGCCCCCTTCAGCTTTCTTTAATTGCACAATCTGTTATCTTTTATCTGTTATTTCTGCTACTTGTCATTTTAAGGAGGGCCATAAATAAAATTGAAAGTGCATTTGCCGACACGCTGTCCTAATCGATGATGGGAACATTTGCCCAGGTTTGAATACCAGCTCCAGAATCTGAATCTTTGAGCTGAATTGTTAGCCATGCAAGAAGAATAGCAATAAAACGCCGGGCAGAGTTGTGTTTTTTATGCTTGCGGCTCCATTCAACGTGACCTAAATAGAAGCTGGACATGAATAAAACAAAAGCGGTAGATCTGAAGCCTGGTATGCAGGACATGGCCCCGGATCCAATGAGCAAGCAGGCGGAGGAGGGTAACAAACAAGAGGGGCAGTGTAATTCTGTGTGATAATGACCCGACAATGGAGCAGGTCAGAATCATTACGGCTAGGCTAGGCTAACCTAGCTCACATTAACGGTCCATGTCTGCTCCCATTTGTCATCACATAGTTTATTTTCTTTTGGTTATTGAAATGTAAAAGTTCTTAAACATTTGCATATCCTCTGCATATCCTAAATAACTTACTTTAATACTATCATTGTGTGATTCTTATTTGCTAATGTATCTCTATTTACTGGCTTTCTTTTCTTTGCTAAGCTTGGGAAATGTCCTTAGATTTGTTGCAGTGTTGTTAGTTACACTCTATGTGCACCAGCAGTATGACCTTCAGTTGAACTGAGAACATCCTGATACTGCTGGTGCATTTTTCTCCAGGGGGGGCTCTACCAAAATCTAAGCAAACTTGTACACAAACTCAAAACATCTGTCATATTGCAACGCAGGGCTAGCTCAAAGGCACACAGAACTTGATACAGTCTATTATTTTAGTGCCTGTTTTTGTCAACCTCCTTATTATGCTAACTGATCTCTATCCTGTAGCCCTCATTGGACAGCTGTGTTTGCTTTCCTTAACATGGCTAGTGCATAGCATCATCCATGTGGACTCTAGTTTGTTCCATGTGGACTCTGGTTTGTTCATGCTTTTTAGTTTTTTCTGATATGTGCTTTAATTCACTCACCTGGACCAGACCCAGCATGGTTTGGATCCATGCTGGGTCTGGTCCATAGACTGGTCTGATCCTGACATTTGAAAAGGGAGGCAGGGAAGCTAAATATTGCCCTGGTATTGCTACAGGTAGTTAGCCGTCTTGCTAAACCAGCTCCTTGAAAAAGAGCAGGTATACTGCCTTCCTCTGTCCTTAGCTCCTGCTTATGTCAAGCTGATCTGGGGCCTCATTTATAACGCCGTGCGTAGGATTCACTTGGGAAGGTTGCTTACCTAGTAGAAATCCAAAAAATAGGTACAGAAATGTTCCGACATTTTCCGATTCACCAAACATTGCGTACCGGCGAGAAAAGTGCGTACAGCACTTCCTACGCCGGTTTCCCTTTATAAATGACAACCGACTCGAAATGCGGTGCAGCTTTTGCGGACTTCACGTAACGCCCATATTTGCCTATAAATAGTCAAAGAAACGCCCATTCATTAATTTATTTTGACTGACTTTATGAAGAAGATCGCAGGAAATGACGACAGAACAGCTACAAAAGACATCTCACACCGTGTCAGATTAAGGTTATTTTGGGGAGGTCGAGATAAATCATATTGTTTGGTGGATGCAGTTTGAACCAGAGTAACAGCATGGAGGTCGGATCGTCACCAAAATAAATAAATAAGTGGTCCGAAAAAGGTTCATGAAAATTAGCTGTACAATTTACCACATATGGTGTTCTTAGTTTCCATACCTCCTGTGTTTTACGAGCGACTTATCAAGTCTTAGCAAACGGCATAAAACATGTTTAAACATGGTAGTATATAAAACCATGCTCGTACAACCTAGAAATGCAAAACCGCATCATTTATGAGAAAACATTTCATAACATTATATACATAACATATTCCAGGTGGTTTTAAATAACATATCCTTATTTATTTATTTCTCCAAGTTATGTTTTTGTGTGCACTGAGGAGTCTCAAACAGGCGTTTGTTTAATCATTTTAAGATCAGCTTTAATCAATGTTTGAAAATGAATTCTTCATATGATAAATGAGAGGTAACATTTTGTTTATGGTATTATTTCCACATATTTCTCTCCATTCTTCCTTCTGCCAACGGTGTCGCAGTTTCTCGTCTCTCCCGTTTTTGTGCTTAGTGCGTACGCATGGGTTAGAGTTTGCGTGGAGGACCGCACGTTTTCCCGTCAAGTTAGTATTTTATAAATCGCTAAACATTGCGTAAAACTGCCGTACGCCATTTTTTTTTAGAGTATATCCCTTTATAAATGAGGCCCCAGGTCCGAACTCTTTTACTTTCAGCTTTCCCTCCAGTGTCCTCCTCTCAAAGAGTGTTTCTTTAACCTGTTTAGCCCTGAGCCTGTTTTTCAGGTCTCAGGCTCGAAAATGACATTCCCAGAATAAATGACCATATCTTCCCTTCTAAAAGGGTTACATTAATAATCTTTTGTATCCAACCTGTGAGTTGGATGTAGTAAAGTCAGAATCAATATAGATGTTTTTTATTTTAAAGAAAATTCAGATTGAACATGGTAAAAAACTGTAAATTATAGTGTCCGTCCAAAAATGTGTTTTTACTTATAGTGAAAACTACCCTTGGATGATGGTAAGGTAGACTAAAAGCTTTAGGAATCCAAAGTACAACATATAATAAGTACCCTGTATCAAGATTGATGCAAAACAAGTGACATTTGACCTTTTTAGAGAGGTTTAGCAAAATAAACTCCACCTCTGAGGTGATTTGGGTGGAAATGGGGGTTTGACCGTTTCTCTGGAACCCATTGGTCGATTTTGGTGATTGACATTTCTTTCTGACCGTTAGAGCCAATAGAATCGAAGGGGAATTTCCCCACTCACACACAGTCTAAAACAAAAAGGTGTGGGCTTCGCGCACCAGAGTGAAGCTGTCTCTAGGTCTGACTTCTACATGTTTTGATGTCTGTTCTTGTTATTATCTCAGAGAGTTCATATGATTGAGTGATAATGAGGGTACCCTTCGATTCTGTGTCACCTCACGATGTGAAATGATGTGTTGGATGTGCAGCAAAGATAAATAATAAGGTTTTGTGAGTGAATTTCGGTGCAGTTATCTGTTAGCATTTTTCTCTCGTTGCTAATTCAGAGGCTCAGCGTTAGCATTGTGGGGTTTTTTTTTAAAAGAAAATTAAAATTATCAGTTAGATGAGTTTCTTCCCGTTACATGGATATAAAACATTCTTAGTTTATTAAATGAACATGCCCTCAGACACTGTTTCCTGCAAGATGTTGCGGCAGTGCCCCGGTACCGGGGTCTCTCGGGCTCCATATTCGCTATCTAGTTTTGTTTACACTCCGTCTCCGTCTAACTCTCTCTCACTCAAACGTCAATCACTCACTCTGGCGCTCCTGCTGCCCCCTAGTTGTTGGCAGTGTCAAAAGCTGCTTTGGGCGCAGTTTGGTGCGCCCTGAGCTGCTCCTATCTGTTGCATTGAAGAGGTGCGGACTGCGCATGCACCACTTATAACGAGAGTCAATGGCCAAAGATGTCTGCGCCCCAAGCAGGAAACACGTAGCTTATCAGTAACTTTAAACATCGTAAAACAATTATTTATGGTAACTGACACCAACTATATGTATAAAATTAAAATATTTTTTAATGACAATCTACACTGAACAAAAATATAAATGCAACACTTTTGTTTTTGCTGCCATTTTTCATGAGATGAACTCAAAGATCTAAAACATTTTCTATATACACAAAATAACCATTTCTCTCAAATATTGTTCACAAATCTGAAAAAATCTGTGATAGTGAGCACTTCTCCTTTGCCGAGATAATCCATCCCACCTCACAGGTGTGGCATATCAAGATGCTGATTAGACAGCATGATTATTGCACAGGTGTGCCTTAGGCTGGCCACAATAAAAGGCCACTCTAAAATGTTCAGTTTTATCACACAGCACAATGCCACAGATGTCGCAAGTTTTGAGGGAGTGTGCAATTGGCATGCTGACAGCAGGAATGAGCATGTTTGGGATGCTCTGGATCGGCGTATTCACAGCGTGTTCCAGTTCCTGCCAATATCCAGCAACTTCGCACAGCCATTGAAGAGGAGTGGACCAACATTCCACAGGCCACAATCAACAACCTGATCAACTCTATGCGAAGGAGATGTGTTGCACTGCGTGAGGCAAATGGTGGTCACACCAGATACTGACTGGTTTTCGGACCCCCCCAGACCCCCCCAATAAAGAAAAACTGCACGTTTCAGAGTGGCCTTTTATTGTGGCCAGCCTAAGGCACACCTGTGCAATAATCATGCTGTCTAATCAGCATCTTGATATGCCACACCTGTGAGGTGGGATGGATTATCTCGGCAAAGGAGAAGTGCTCACTATCACAGATTTTTTCAGATTTGTAAACAATATTTGAGAGAAATGGTTATTTTGTGTATATAGAAAATGTTTTAGATCTTTGAGTTCATCTCATGAAAAATGGGAGCAAAAACAAAAGTTTTGCATTTATATTTTTGTTCAGGGTAGAATGTGGGAAGAGGTGGGGCAGCGCACCCAGCGCCCCTATGGTACGGCCGGCCGGCACTGCCTCACTGACTCCCTAACTTCCAGAATGCTCCTTTCATCAACCCTGATGTTGTGTTCGGGTCTCCAGTGAATCCGTTTCAAGTAAAAATGATATACTAACTATGCTCTAGTTTTTTTTATCCGAACAAGGCTTCATGATATCCTCCACAACAGCTATATAAACACTACAAAACTGATTGACAATTTTAGCCAAGTCTGAAGGTCTCTAAACTGACTTTAGACACCCCTCCCCACCCCCTTCATCCTCTGTAACAATAATTGTATGCAAAATGCACCTGGTCTCCCATCCCTCTGGCCCCCTCCCGGGAACTCGACCTTTCACAAATAATATGTACACTAACACTTGAACCTGAACACACACATGCACGTGTGCAATATGTGGTGTAATGTGTTTTGGGCCATACAATTAAATTACAACAGGATTGTATGGTTATGAATGTATTATAAGTTAGTTATGATGTAGTTAAAACAATATTGGATGATAGTCATTTATTTTTTGTGTTTTGGACTGAAATAAATCATGGGTCAAAATTGATCCGCGAACACCATGAACGGTAACAGCTTTCGAACACAACACAAGGTTTAAATGTGTTATTGTTTGCTTAACAAATAAATGTGCTTTCACACCTATAGTTTGCTTAATTTAGGAAAAACGGTATAAAATGCTATATTGTTAGGTTTTTGTCCAATTGCTATTCCAGTCATGTTCTACAAATTGGCAGGTTCCTCTGATCAGACAGTTTTGTTCACAGTCATATGGGCTCAGAACAGTCTCATAATACACACATGCACACAGAAGGATTCACACTTGTATTTCATGATCCGCAAAATGATTCACACTTGTATTTCCGGATTCACACTTGTGTTTTTCAATGCACACACAAATGTGTTCCGTTTCATATACATGTAAATACAATCCAAATACAGAAAAAAGTTTTACATATGTATTTTTTCAATCCTCACATATTTGTTTTCCGTTTAAATCCCCTGAACCTGCAAACACAAACCGTTTTCTGTGCACGGATCGCTGTGCCTTCGTGTGTGGGTTTTTTGAGACTCCCCTGACGGTCACCCGATTCATACTTGTAATTTTTCTATCTATAGCCAAACAGATGTCTCCTTCATTCTAAGCCAATCAAATGAGCGCGCCCCGACGAGGGTATGATTTCTTGTGTTCATGACGTAGCGCTTCATGTACGCATTCTCAGGACACCTCCACTCTCAGTAGCCTACATTGCCACTTTCCGAACAGGAAATGCATGCAAAAACAAGTCTTTATATTATTAAGGTACAGCGCCACTTTCCGAACCATTGATGAATGCTTGTGTACACAAAAACGGCAGGCAAAACCGTTGTAAATGTGTGTTTCCTGTATGGCGAATACAGCTGCTTTATTTATGTCTGTATGAAGTTGTTGTGAGTGTGGAGGGAGCAGATACAGGTTAGCTTAGCCTAATCGATCAGTGCACTACGAAGCCAGTGCTAGACAGTGAACTGTCAACGGGGGGGGGGGGGGGGGGGGGGGGGAGAGCCCCGCCGGTCATTATCGGCCAATATTCACTCTTAATAGTGTGATCGGTGCTCTCTATAAAGGCCGATCAGCAGAGCTGTATCTGATCGATATGGACATGAAGTGGAGTGAAGTATAACCGGACACGAGAGAGAGAGAGATCAGATCAGCTGCTGAGTCTGACGGAGACACGCAGCTCTGCATGATCACCTGATGCTCCGCCCTCTGTTTAGCGAGCTGACCGGACAGCGCAAAATGCGTACATGAAGTGTAATGAACGCAATAAATCTACCCTCGTGGGGGTGCGCTCATGTGATTGGCTTAGAATTGAGGAGACATCTGATTGGCTATATATAGAAACAATTACAAGTACGAATCGGGTGACCGTCAGGGGAGACTCAAAAAACCCACACATGAATGCACAGCGATCCATGCACAGAAAGCGGTTTGCAGGTCCAGGGGATTTAAAACGGAAAACAAATATGTGAGGATTGAAAAAATACATATGTAAAACCTTTTTCTGTATTTGGATTGTATTTACATGTACAGTATATGAAACGGAACACATTTGTGTGTGCATTGAAAAACACAAGTGTGGATCTGGAAATACAAGTGTGAATCCTTTTGCGGATCATGAAATACAAGTTTGAATCCTTCTGTGTGCATGTGTGTATTACGAGACTGTTCTGAGCCCATACAGTCATCTGGCATTTTCAGGACCCATGTGCAGAAACACTCAGGGGACTGACAGAAGTTTCTGGAGCACATTAATAGAGTGGTGCAGGGATGACGTATTCACCCGGAAGTAAGCTGCGCATGGGTTCCCTCGACAAAAGAGCATTGGGATTTTCTCGATAGGATTTTGGAAAATAGCTCGAAATAAGGACTGTGGAAAACGAACCTGTTTGATAAATGCACGTTTTGTTCAGCTGGATAATATCCACAAGTCTACCCTACATTTATAATTTTCCAATCATAAATAATAATAATAATAATAATAATAATAATAATAATAGCTTAGATTTATATAGCGGCTTTCATGGCACCCAATGTCGCTTTACAAGGAAGAACAGGGCAAAACAAACATAACAAAACAAAAGGCAATCAGTCATACAGACAAAAACAACAAATAGATTAGGGCAGGCACACCGGATTCATTTTAGAAGTGGGGGGGGGCAAAAAAGTGCGTGTGTATGGCCCAATCCCAAACCACACCCTACACCCTACCCCTACACACTTCCCCTCCGTGACAGAGTGAACTCCGTGGAGTGACACATGAGGCTCCTCCTGTCAGATGGAGGGAGTAAATACAGCGGCAAGCTTTGGGACGGCCTCCCCTCTCTCCGCAGAAACAGGAAATGCCGTAACTGTATGTAACAACGGTTTCAAATCAGCATCTCTTTGACAAAAAATGTAAATGAATAACTCAAATAAAACTCCAAACATCTTTAATTGTGTTACTTTTTTGTAAAGCTCTTTTAGTTTTAAACCTGATGTTTATAAGCTTTTTAGTTTTTGCAACAGTCTGTAATAATACACAATTTTATAATAAAATGCACACATTTACCTTTTTCTAGACTAAACACAGGTATGATCCTAAGTTAAAACATATGAGGTTATCAAGAGGTTGTTAACATCGCAGTTTATCAGTGGATGTTTACTGGAAGCCTGAAACTACTTGGAAACAGCGTGTTTCCTGACGGACACACACAGCGTTGAGACCGGTCAGGTACCTCTGGCTACAGGTGATGCAATTTATGAAACTTATTTCAAGAAATGGACATAAATTATTTATTTAACCGAACCAAACAACAATTCTCGTGAAAAGAACGTATAACAAGCTTGTTAACAGTAACACAAGCTGTGATGTTGTGTAATTAAAATCACATGACTAAAATATCCAATAACAGATGAGGGTGGAGCAACCTTCCAACAAATGTCCCACAATACATAGGGTAAAACAAAACAAAAATCCCCACGTGGCTAAATCTAGCCTACTTCATCTTCCTAGATTTTGCCAAAGTAAACCTCCCTTCGCTCACTGGCAAAGCAGAAACACCGGAGCACTTTTTTGAGGTCCAGGCCGTCGGTCAAATCTTTGTGGATGTGGAGGAAGAGAAGGTGATTTAAGCGGCGCTCGGACATGGTTGAACGAAGGAACGTCTTCAACCGACGGAGGCTGGAGAAGCTCCGCTCAGCTGTTGCATTGGACATCGGCACAGTGAAATACAGCCGCAGAAGCTTGTCCACTTCACTGAAGAGGGATTGCATGCCTTGTCCCTGTGCCGCCAGCATGTCCGCGATTGTGGCCACCTTTGTCACCTGAGTGATGGGTCTTTCAGCGCCGGAACTGTTGTGTGCCTGCAAAACTGCTGGAAACAGTGACAACTGGGTGGACAGCCATTCCATGTCAACATCACCTGTGTACATGTCGACCATATTTTGGGGGATGTTGATGCTGCCGAATCCCGGGGGGGTGTTTACTGCTGTGAGGAGTACCTGTTCCATGCTCATCAGCAGAAGCAGAGTGGGTTGGTTAAACCTGCGAGTCAGCTCAGAAGTGAGCAGGTCAACTACCTCAAAGAACTGGCTCCTGAAGTAGTCCTCTGGATTTTCCCACTGATGAGGTGCATCCCCATCATCATAACAGCGTGGAGTGCGCCGCCTTGGAGGAAGAGCCGGTGCCTGGACCAGGACGTTCATGGTCGTTCTTTGGGCATCTTCAAAGATGCTGTGGAATGCCTCTGTGGACCTCAGGTTTGTGTAGTGTGTCTGGAGCATCTGCACTGCTGACTTAACTGTCTCTGCTGAGAGGTCTTTGGACTGGAGCACCCGAGCCACCTCTTCCGCAGAAGAAAACAGTTTAAGACACACTTTCAGTCCAAAGAAAACACTGAATTGAGTCATCAATGCCTGCAGCCCTGGTGCCTTTTTGCTTGCTTCTGTGTTCCCCCCCATTCGGATTATTTCATCAAAGTGTCGTAGACAGCTTCATAATTGGCAAGCAAGGATTTTATTGCACTGCCTCTGGCTGTCCAGCGAGTGGGGCAGAGCGGTGTGAGGCCAGCACTGGCACCAGGAGAGGCAGCAGCAGCATCCCTAATGTTTTTAAAGATGGCGAGTCGTTTTGGTGAGTTGTTGATTATCTCATGTACAGTGGGGCAAAAAAGTATTTAGTCAGCCACCAACTGTGCAAGTTCTCCCACTTGAGAGATGAGATGTAATTTTCATCCTAGGTACACATCAACTATGAGAGACAGAATGGGGGGAAAGAATCCAGGAAATCACATTGTAGGATTTTTAATGAATTAATTGGTAAATTCCTCGGTAAAATACGTATTTGGTCACCTACAAACAAACTTCTTCTTTAAGAGCCTCCTCTGTCCTCCACTTGTTAACTGTATTAATGGCACCTGTTTGAACTAGTTATCAGTATAAAAGACACCTGTCCACAACCTCAAACAGTCACACTCCAAACTCCACTATGGCCACACCAAAGAGCTGTCAAAGGACACCAGAAACACAATTGTAGATGTGCACCAGGCTGGGAAGACTGAATCTGCAATAGGTAAGCAGCTTGGTGTGAAGAAATCAACTGTGGGAGCAATTATTAGAAAATGGAAGACATACAAGACCACTGATAATCTCCCTCGATCTGGGGCTCCACGCAAGATCTCACCCTGTGGGGTCAAAATGATCACAAGAACGGTGAGCAAAAATCCCAGAACCACACGGGGGGACCTAGTCAATGACCTGCAGAGAGCTGTGACCAAAGTAACAAAGGCTACCATCAGTAACACACTACGCCGCCAGGGACTCAAATGCAGTGCCAGACATGTCCCCCTGCTAAAGCCAGTAACATGTCCAGGCCCGTCTGAAGTTTGCTAGAGAGCATTTAGATGATCCAGAAGAGGATTGAGAGAATGTCATATGGTCAGATGAAACCAAAATAGAACTTTTTGGTAAAAACTCAACTAGACGTGTTTGGAGGAGAAAGAATGCTGAGTTCAATCCAAAGAACACCATACCTACTGTGAAACATGGGGGTGGAAACATCATGCTTTGGGGCTGTTTTTCTGCAAAGGGACCAGGACGACTGATCCGTGTAAAGGAAAGAATTAATGGGGCCATGTATCGTGAGATTTTGAGTGACAACCTCCTTCCATCAGCAAGGGCATTGAAGATGAAACGTGGCTGGGTCTTTCAGCATGACAATGATTCCAAACACACCGCCCGAGCAACGAAGGAGTGGCTTCGTAAGATGCATTTCAAGGTCCTGGAGTGGCCTAGCCAGTCTCCAGATCTCAACCCCATAGAAAATCTTTGGAGGGAGTTGAAAGTCCATGTTGCCCAGCGACAGCCCCAAAACATTACTGCTCTAGAGGAGATCTGCATGGAGGAATGGGCCAAAAATACCAGCAACAGTGTGTGAAAACCTTGTGTCATTTTGTCTCTCATAGTTGAGGTATACCTAGGATGAAAATTACAGGCCTCTCATCTTTTTAAGTGGGAGAACTTGCACAATTGGTGGCTGCCTAAATACTTTTTTGCCCCACTGTATGTCGTGAACTAAACTGAAGGCACCACGTACAATGTTGCACTTTGAAGCAGCTTCCGGAAGAATTAGGTTCAATGTGCAATGCATTGAGACTGCTTTGGGATTGATGTCTTTAAAGCGTTTGGCCACACCTGACATTTGTCCCTGTAGAACAGATGCGCCATCGTAGGTTTGTCCTCTCATGTCACCAATGTCCAGGCCGCATCTCATTAACATGTCTTTAATAGTAAGGGTTATTGATTCTGCGTCAGTCTTAGGACAGTCATACATTCCTATGAAGTCTTCATGGACAATATAACCAGCTTGATACCCATCGTACAGTCAGAGACACATGTTCATGCCCGGAGCAATCGCGAGTTTCATCCACAATAACTGCATAGTGTTTTGCATTGCTTTTAATTTCAGTTAATAGAGTGGTGAGAGACTCCCGATACATTTGAATTATAAGTTCATTAATTGTCTCATGTGATGCATATTTCCCGGTGAGTATGAAGCTTTTCAGAGTGGGGTTTTTCTCAGCAACGAGTTCAACTAGCTTTTGAAAATTACTCTCCTTATCCGCATGCCCCCTCATTGCTAGGCCTTGTCGGGTTAGAAACTGCAGACAGTGCAGTTGCTCCCTCATTCCATCTCTTATTTTTTCCTGCTCAATACGCTGTTGTTTGACAAGCTGTATGTTGACTGGTGTTTGACTGAAGAAAGCGCACTTAAATAAGATTATATCTTGTCCTTATTTGATGAAAAACACAGGTTGAATGATTAAGCAGCTTTGCAGAGAGTATCTGGTCAGGTTTGTGGTGTTTTTACCTGTGTTTTGGCCACATTGTTTCCCTTCTGATAAAACAATGCATTCGCTTTTTTTCTCCGCCTCATTGTAGCGAAAATGGGCCCAAATATCACATTGTTTCTTTCTCCCAAGCAGTGGTGGCTTTAGACTTTTTCGTTGTCAGACATTTTGACGGACAGGATCGTAACATTTCCGTCGTAATCCATTATTATCCGTCGAGTGCACAATTTATCACTCACTCGCGCTGACGCGGGAGTATTCGGTTAACGCGAGTGCGACCACTACTCCCAAGCCCTGTTGTTGCCATTTTATTTTCTGTTAAATAAGGTTAGTTAGACCATGAGTTAGACCCGAGTCTTCCTGACAGTTCACAGTGTGCCGCTGCCCGGTGTAATTCAAATCTACCGCCGCGCGCAGCACAGACACACACAGCTGCTGCACTGCCGCAGCACCGGAAATGGAACTGCTGGGAGAAAAACTGACTATCAGAGATGTAACGTTATCTTTGATAATATTTCGTCTCCTCATTTTTCGTCAACGAAAGTAAAGAGAGATTTTGGCATAGTTTTTATTTAGTAAACTACATTTTCGTCTCGTCACTTTTCGTCAACGATATTGCATGATGATTTCGTTACATTTATTGTTTACTGCCGTCGGTGCCGTCTCATCATCGTCTTGTTTTCGTCATGGAAAAAAAGGTCGTTGACAACATATTTCGTCATAGTTTTAGTCAACGAAATTAACACTAGCCTGCTGTGAGGTCAAGTTACTCCGTTCTCCGCTTGTAATTATGCCGTCACAAGGTTCAAAGTTGTATTTATCATCTGAATTTGCCGAAAAAAGTTTTATATTCTGAAAGCCAAGACTTTGTTTATTTGAAATCAGATAAAAACAAACTGTAACGGACCCTGCCGTGTTATCTATTACTAGGGATGCTCCGATCGATCGGTCACCGATCGATCGCGAGAGCCGATCGCATGACGTAAAATACATGACACTTTTCTCTGTGTGCGGCAAAACAAGCTCGCCAAAATGGCTTCACCGGTCTGGCATTATTTTAAGGTGTTCGAAAAAGACAGTAAAATAGCGGTATGCAACGTGTGTGAAGCAAAAATTCATGTGATTGGTTGTTGGTCGCGTTGCTGCAAAAAATCCCCAAGCTTTCAGACACCCCCAGCTCCAAGATTTTCAAGATTTTTGAAAAGCTGCTGTGTGGACATACCGTAAGAGTTAGACCCAACACACTTAGCTATTTTATCTACCTCTGGAACAAGCTAAACTAGTTATTATAAATATATTTATTCTTCACTGTCGGGTCACTCATTACTGGATCAGTGAGCTGCATGAGATACTGACAGGCTGTCAGGAGAGGGAGAGAGGGGGAAGAGAGAGAGAGAGAGAGAGAGAGAGAGGAAAAGAGAGCGCTTCCGCTCATTTCTCCCGTGTTATTATCCAAAGTGAATGTAAACTTGAATAATGTACATCATTTGAATGTAATAATTAAGTTGATTGTTGTTTGTGGAAGCTCCAGTGAATGAGCCCCATTAACTGAGTTTTAAACATCACTTTAAATGGAAGATTTAAAGTGATGTTTAAATCTTCCATTTAGGCCCCGCCCACTCGATCGGATCGGCGATCTGTATCGGCCGATACTGATTCCGGCGATCGGCGATCGGCCCCGAAATTGGCGATCGGAGCATCCCTATCTATTACTATATGCCTTACATTCATAATTTCAGCCTGAGGGAGGGGGAGCGGCGCTGCAGAAGAGCAGAGTGGCGAGTGAGAGGCCAGCTGTCATCTTCCCTTTACAAGCTTCAAAAATGCATGTAGCTAATGAGATTGAATATAACAATACAAAATAACAAAATATACACAGCTAGATCAGATGGCGTTCTTTTTAGATACGACTTTAGAGTAGAGGGGAATTATTGAAACAGAATTTGTACAGCGTTCCGCGGCATCCGCAGCTGCGAAAATGTGGGGCAGGGCTGAAAAGCTTTTCGCAGTTTGGTGCGGGGGGTGGTAAGCAGGCCAGAGTCTGAAGACCGCAGGTTCCGGGGTGGGGCATGTGGGTCAAGGATGTACGATAGGTACTGGGGGGCATGGGCATGGAGGGACTTGTAGGTAAGGAGGAGGATTTTGAATGATATGCGGGACTTGACCGGCAAACAGTGGAGGTGGATGAGGGTGGGAATGATGTGCTGCCATGGCTTTGTATTTGTGAGTACCCTAGCAGTACAGTTTTGGACATACTGGAGCCTGTCCAGGGTTTTGTTGGGAACCCCAAACGGGAGACCATTGTAGTAGTCCAAGCGGGAGGTGACAAACGCATGGACAAGGGTTTCGGCAACCGACTCCGAGAGTGACAGTCGGAGTCTTGCAATGTTCCTTAGATGGAGCTGTTTTCCTGCCGTTTAGTTTGAGATAGTTGCATGACATCCATGCTTTGATGTCATGCAGGCAGTTGATGAGAGACTGAGGGGGGAGCTGGGAAGATGGAGTGGTGCTGAGATACAGTTGGGTATCATCAGCGTAACAGTGGAAATTGAGTCCATGATGTCGGATGATCTGGCCGAGGGGGAGCATGTAAATGGTGAACAGGAGGGGGCCAATCACAGAGCCCTGAGGTACACCGTGGTGGACTGGGGCCGGGGGTGAATTAGAACCATTGATGGAGACAAACTGTTTCCTGTTATGGAGGTAGGATGTGAACCAAGACAGCGCTGTGCCAGTGATACCTAGGAGGTGTGATGGGAGGATGTTGTGAGAGATGGTGTCAAACGCTGCAGAGAGGTCCAGGAGGATGAGGATGCTGAGGCGGCCAGAGTCAGCAGCAATGAGGAGATCGTTGGTGATCTTGATGAGGGCGGTCTCAGTGCTGTATTGCTGTCTGGAGCCGGATTGGAAGGGCTCATAGAGCTCATGGTTGGACATGTATAGATGGAGTTGGCCAGCGACCACTCTTTCCAGAGTTTTGCTTAGGAAAGGAAGGTTGGAGATCGGCCGGTGGTTCTGGAGGTCGTCGGGGTCCAGGCCAGGTTTTTTGAGTATGGGGGTGACTGAAGCAATTTTGAAGCTGGTGGGGACTATACCAGGAGCCAGAGAAGCGTTGATGATGACCACCATGTAGGGACAGAGGGTGGGTAGGCAGTCCTTGACCAGGGCTGTAGGCATGGGGTCCAGGGAGCAGGTGGAGGTCTTGGCCGAACTGACCAGTTTGGCCACTTGGAGAGCATCCACAAGGGAGAAGGAGGAGAAATCTAATCGCCAGAAGCAACATGCTAACGTTATGCTATAAACGAACTACAGCCGAGTACAGTAGGGTCGCACGACTTCAACGTCACGCCAACTTAAGATCGATATTCAAAAATACAGATTGAAAATTGTACAAGTTGAAGCGTTTGTTTTAACAGTTTGCAAGAGTAATTTTGGAGAAACCAGCTCGAGTGCGCTAGAATTTGAAAATACACAGCCGGAAAAAATCTTCCACTTCCTTACAGAGCCCCTCCTCCAACACACACGAACGCGCACATGACCAATGAGGGCACGAGATAAGTTTGTGCACAGATGGAAGGCTGACAGGCCATCCAGTTATGATTGGTCTTGCTTTTTACAGTACACTACGGCTTCCACAGAAGACGTTTTTTTATGGATTTTTTGTCAAAGCACTTAAGATATTCATTGCTATCGGGATGTTAAGAGCATTCCATGGAATATAAAAAAAAGTGTATCTCGACCCGGTTTCTCAAACTTACCTACCCCACCTTTAAGGGAGTAGTGCATTATTGAAATTGTAGAAAGTAAAGTATTTTAAGAGGCTAAATATGTGTTGAAGATCATGTTGATAGGTCTACTAGAGAGTGTTCTAATGTATGACTGCAGCTCCTCTGCTCTCCCTCTCTCCTGCCTCTGTCCGTTATGTCGACATTCATTGATCGTGCCACTTCAAAGACTTAAATACATATTGTCAGGGGCGAGGCTGCATGTTGAGTACTAAGTAAAGAGAAGAGCAGAGGAGCTAGGCTTTAAAGGTCATAAAAATCACCCAAGTCAAAGTCAGCAGACCTACAGCTCGTCATAAAAAGTAGGTCTCACCCTGAAACAAAGAGGCGTGGCCTCAAAGTGACCCTCATTTATGATTGGTGTCTTCTCTGCAATGCTTGTTTTGAGTGACAGCCAAGCTGCGAGGTGGTAACTGTGGCCGTTTCTCAATGTCGAGTAAACCTGCTGCAGAGCCACTATTTCAAATATACCAAGTCATCGATTGGCGCCGAATGCTGGGCATTTAACATGCATTTAAACAGTCCTTCGGCGCCACTCATGTTCGCTCTCATGGCTTCTCCTATCAACCTCGCCCAGTTCTCCCACTCTACACCTCTCCCTCCACTGGCTGCAAGAATCTGCTTCAAGACACTGGTCTAGGCCTACCGAGCTGTGAAGGGAACAGCCCCTTCCTACATCCAGGCCTTGGTTAAACCATATACTCCAGCACGTGCGTCAGCCAATCGGCTTGCTACTCCATCACTGCGAGTGGGACCCAGGCACCCCTCAAAAACACACCCGTTTGCTCTCCTGGCTCCTAAATGGATCAGGACAGCAGAAACTCTGCATATCTTCCGTCGCTGAAAACGCATCTATTTTGAGTGTACCTTGGAAATGAAGTTATTGTTGAACATTTTTTTTTAAAGTACGTTAATTTAGGCCTTGTTACTAATTCACCAGCACTTACTATGGTATGATCTTGCTTGAAGTGAATATATCTCCCTTGTTATTCAGAGTTAGATTTTGTTATGGTTTTTGTACTTACTCTAAGTCTCTTTGGATAAAAGCGTTGGCTAAATTATATTTAGCACAGCACCCAAGGCCTGCAACCTTGGGTGCTGTGCTCTCAGTGTTTTGTCTCCCTGTTGCTGCCTGTTGGCGTAAGCTGATAAAGGTCTTTGGCGTAAGCTGATAAAGGTCTTATAGTGCATTGCCTGTTTTATCTTGTTATACACAATGTTGATTATTCTCTCAGAACCAGCTAAATACATGGGTCTGGGGAAAGATATTCAGAATTGGTTTGGCCCCGCTGTGCCACGTCGTGGCGGCAGCACATGTCTTGATAATTTTCCGGCCAAAGCTCCAAATAAACCATTAGTGATTGCCATCAAGATCCAGCTCCCCCGTATTTCTCTGAGTCTCGTCTACATTGCTTCAGAAGTTTCCCTCACACTTACCGTATGGAAAGCGGCTGGTTGTGATGACGATGCATTGAGTGGGCGGTCCCTGGCCACCACCAGCTCCACCGTCTCTCCAGGCTGCTGCAGGAGGGCGAGGGCCTGCTGGTGACTGATCCCCGGCTCCAGAGGACTGCCGTTAATCACCAGGATCTGGTCCCTCTCCTGGAGACGCCCGTCCCTGCAGCCACAGCATAATGTCAGTCAGGACATTTTGATAGCATAACACAGGATAAAAGGATAGTATCAAAGCAACTTTAGATAGCAGCTCAGCAGCTAGCTGGTTCGATTTTAATAATTGACCTATGATTGTCCACCAGTATATGTAATATACAGGTGCTAAAAAATTAAAAATGGGGAGGAGAAAGATGAAGAGGATTAACCGTAGCAGAAGAAACAGTAAAAGAATACGCAGAAGATAAGGCGAGAAGGAAGATGAAGAGAATGAGATGTAGAAGAAACAAGAGGATTCAGAAGAGTAAAAAACACAGAAGATGAGGAAAAAAGATGAGGAATAGGAGGAAGAAAGGCACAAGATGAGGGGGAGAAGAAAGAAGAAGAAGACTAACTCAATGTACACTGCATTGATATTCTCCATCAGAGTTTGTACATGTTTTAACCCATTTACAATTAATTACCTACACAATATACTATGGCAACCTAGGATCGATTGTTTATTATTCTGTTATTCCGATTTATAATCGCAGTTTAAAAAAAGCGCAACTACCAAACTAATTGCAAATATAATTAAATTAAAAATGACCAAGAAAGCTATACAATCTGAAATACAACTAAAAAGTCATTGGGGGTTCATGCTTGATAAAACCTTTTTTTTGAGGAAATGAAGACCAGCAGTACCTGGAGACCTTGTTTTTAATTTAATAGGCAACACCAGTAAATCAATAGGCAATATTGGCACTGAATACTGCTGTTATATATTTTCCATAAATCATTCAGCTCTACTGCCAACAGTTCTACATTTTTTATGTATGTACAAATAAATGCCCATCCTGGGCGCTCTGTTGTTCTCCTTCAGGCTCAGGTCCTCCACCAGAGGCCTGGAGCCTGAGGGTTCAGTATCTTAGCTGTTCCTAGGACTGAGCTCTTCTGAGGGTTCGGTATCTTAGCTACTGCACTCTTCTGAGGGTTCAGCAGAGGTGGGAACAAGTCATTGTTTTGCAAGTCTGAGTCAAGTCTCAAGGCTTTGCGCTCAAGTCTGAGTCAAGTCTCAAGTCTTTGCACTCAAGTCCAAGTCAAGTCTCAAGTCAGGATGGGCAAGTTCAAGTCAAGTCCAAGTCCTAAACTTTGACCAAACAAGTCTTAAACAAGTCCTTATGTGCTTTTCAACAAATGTAATGACATCGATCAACAGAATAATACTTAATAATCAAACTGCTCTTTATTAGTCACATTAATAATTTAATAATCCATTTTCTCTCTGCTGGTAAAGTAACGTGTTGTTTTCTATTTTAAGAGAGATCAGTAAGGTAAGGCTACCGTGACGGATTGATTCAGGAGTTTAATGTATAAGATTCCTGATGTTGAGGTAACCAGAATGTTTATTTCCACTGTGTCCAACATGTTATAAGGAACCCACAATCTATCTTTATGCAAGGGATAATGTGCAGCGAGGCGGTCTCTATGGGGAAAAGAACACCTGCATCTAGATCGCTCTGCAGGTGTTACTATATTTTGATGCTAATACTTTTGTACTTTTACTTGTAACATTTTGAATGCAGAACTTTTTTATTGTAACCGAGTATTTCTACACTCTGGTACTTTTACTCAAGTACAAGATCTGAACTTCTCCCACCTCTGACAATAAGTCCTTGTAAGTAGTTACCAAAAAAAAATATTTTAATTTTACAAATCCTGCACTCAGCTTTGCTTTCTCCAATATCATTGAAATGCAGCCAGATGCTGCTTATTTTTTCGGTTTTCGCTAATTTCTTGACTTTTTCCGACGCGCTTGCATTTAAAGTCCAAGTCATGTGACTCGAGTCCACTCCTCTGGGATTCAGTATCTTAGCTGTTCCTAGGACTGCACTCCTCTGAGGGTTCAGTATGTTAGCTGTTCCTAGGACTGTACTCCTCTGAGGGTTCAGTATCTTAGCTGTTCAGCAAAAGAACAACATTATTGTAAAATAATATAATGTAAAATAGACTTTATTATTTACTTTGTTATTACTGGCTTATCCTTCACTTCTTTATATGTTCACTTACTAGTTATCTTTTCTATCCTGGATGGGGTTAGTGTAATATTTAATTTTGGCTTTTATCTGAACTATCTATCTTTGTTGTAAAACTGTCACTGTACCTACTGTAGGTCGAATAAAGGTCCTTGATTCTGAGCTGCATTGACATGAAGTCTGTAAGATTGGAAAGAAATGGAAGATGGAAAAACACCAGAAGGTTTCATTAGGTATGACTTGATGTTAACTGTAGGAAAGTTAAAGCTGTAGGCTGAACCTGTGTGCGATGCCTCCATGCTGGATCTGTTTGACGAATACGCCCTGACTGCTGCTTCCTGCGGGATTCAGACCGACCACGCTGAAGCCCAGACCTCCAGACAGAGGCCGAGTGAGCTGGCACACCTCTATGTGAAGGCCCTGCACGGACACACACACAAGCACACACATTTATTTAAAGTGTGTTTATAAAGAGAAGTGCAGGAATGAGTCTTAAAACCCTGAACCCAGCACTTCGGGTTCCCTCCCCTCGATGGTTTTTTGAATGAGATTTTGGTTAGATGCCTGGAATAAGTTCTGTGGTTAATACAAGCTTAAGAGATGTTCACGTTTTTGAAAAATACATGAAATACGTCACTTATTAGCCACTTTAACTAGCTATGGTAGATGCACATCCATCAGATGTAGTTTGTTTATAACACTTGTTACTTCAAAACTCATAAAGGTGGTGTTAATATATGGAGATTATCCTGCTGTGACAAAACCTGTAATCAACATGAACATTTGTTCTAAAATTATCCAAAATCCAATGGAAAAATCTCATTGGTTGTTGCAGGCTGTTTTTTGGCTTCACCCACCTTTGCAGCAACAAGGATCCATTTCTGTAGGTTGAATTCAGATGAGGATGGAGTCGGACGGATGGGTGGAGACAAGGCAGTGCTCATTAGGGAGGATGAGCTGCTGACTGGATCAACAGCGCTCATGATCAGCTGACCCTTTTTGGAGAAACTGAACTCACTGCAGGCTTCAGGTGGCATACTGCTCAGCTACAACATGGAGAAGGAGACGGAGGAGGAGGGGAGGAGGGGGAGGACAAAGAGGTGAGAGAAAAGGGGAGGAGGAGGAGGAGGAGGAGGAGGAGGAGGAGGAGGAGGAGGAGGAGGAGGAGGAGGAGGAGGAGGAGAGGAGAAAAACAGGAGGAGGGGAGGAACAAATAAAAAAGGGAAGTAGGAAGAAGAGATAAAGAAGCAGAGGAGGTAGGGACATTTAAAAAAATCAGAGCACAAGAAGGAAGTAGTTTGAAAGGGGAGATGAGGGATGAGGAGATTAAAGAAAAGAAGTAGAAGACGTGAATGTGGAACAGAAAGAAGAGAAAAGGGAAGGGGATAATGAAAAGGAAAAGAAAGGGGAGAAGCAGGCAGGAATAGGACAAAAAAGAGGAAGCAGAAAAAGAGTGACAGAAAGAGGAGAGAGGTGCGCAGGAGGAGGAGAAAAAGAAAGAGAGGTTTGTCAGATGAGGGAACATGTTGGAGCTCTGGAGCTGTGTTCGGTGAAGCTCTCTGACTGACACACCGTGCATTAAATACCAGCGGACCAACAGCACAGTGTACTGGCTCACTATCCCGCTCGGGTTTCTCAGGGTCCCACAAACCAGGATCTGCTACATGGAGTTCAGAAACCAGGTCACTGTGCAAGTTAACACCTCACTTTCCAGTTTCAGATTTGGACAGTTTTGTTCAGCTGCTTGTGTTTACACACATACATATTGCATTTTGTATAGATAGATATACATGTTAGAGTAAAGTACAGGCATTGAAAAAGGCAAAAAATAACTGTAGCATAATTATAGAAACATTTGATTCAATCAACATATTATCAGTCCTGTTGTAGGTACAACAAGAATGATCAATGGTCAATGAAGGATAATTTATCTCATTTATATATTTTTCTTCTTAATATATCAATATCATCTTATTTATTTTTCAAAAATGTCTACCAAGTTTAAGATTTGATAATTTAACGTTGATAAACGAAAATATTTAGTGGAAATGTACCACTTCAATCCCAGAGATTAAAGCATTTTTTTGTAAATGTAGCACTCTAATCTCTGGAATTCAGATGTATTTTTAGGGAACATTTCCTCCTTGGACCGGCTCTTTCCCACCCCTTATCATTATTATTTTTGACCTAAACAATCCCAAATGCATCACTTTATTTATTTGAATCACTAGAGGTAAAAAAAAGTATAGACAGAGCAGGACTTCAGGTTTTACCACCTAAACAACCTCAACTCATAAAGACACAGGAGAGAGAGACACGCTCTATATGCAACGACATTGTCGACAGAAGAGAAAGACATGTAGTTAAAAAAATGAAGCAGCGAAGCCTGGGGGCAAGTGGGGAGTAGAGAGGAGAAAAAGAAAATCAATAGATTCCTCTGCAGGCCCTCTCTCTCTGAACAGGTAATGTATTAATGACCTTTACACTCACATTGTGGAAACTTATCAGTCTGCAGCTTATTTAGGCCGGGGCTGACGGAGCAGGATCCAGAGCCATTTCATCAATACGCCTCGACAAGGCCGTTACTCAAACCAAGACACTAGATATTAAAGCTTGATAGATCCACAGAGAGCCGAGGGGAGGGTTAGGAAAATAAATAAAGAAAGAGAGAGAGAAGTCCCCGCTTCATATACCCTCCACCGGCTTCCACCCAACACTTTCATAGACTCAGCTCTGACCTTCGCAGCACTTAGAATATGAAGCCCGGCGACGGTTATTGCCATTATCTTAATTTGGCCTGCAGATTGTTTATTGTAAAGGCTCGGCGTCAGTACGGGCTGGAGCTGCATACAGATCAGGGGAAAGAGGGGGGGGGGGGGGTGGTGGTGGGGGTGATTCAATGTCCCCCCTTAGCCCCACTGACAGGTCACGCTGTTGGACAGGAGGCAGCAGTGTGCTGACACCTTTAGGGTATTTATTTAGAGTTACACATATTTTATCTTGTAAATGTTTCTGTATGATACATGAATTATCTCCCATTGTAGTTGTGTTGGTCATTTGTATTGTGATTACCATCTTGTTTAGTGTCTGGGACAGTATTCTATAGCTTTGGATGCTTTATTTGACTGTTCCACTTCGCATATCTCCATATCTCGCATATCTCCATTCTGTCTGGTGACGTGAGGGATTAAAGGCAGAATGTCAGTAGATACAGGCTACAGCTTCTTAAGAAGAACGTCTTTGGGTTTGTCTACTAATGAGGCTCCTTTTTCTGGTATGTCAGTATGTTTTAAACAATTTTTTTGTACGTTTCAATAAGACTAATTGGTTTGGTTCCAAACAACGTACTTCCAGTCGCTGTGTAACAGAAAGAAAAGTTGATAAGTGGTGTTGGATTTAGGATTTGAAAACCCAAGTTTAAGACTGGATGAAGACAGGATGCCTAAAGCTAGTTAGTATTGGTAAATATCTTAATTTAGACTCTTCCTATAACTATAGCATTACGGCCCTAAACTCTTCGGGAGGATTGTGACCTGCCTCCATCTGCGACAGGCTGAGGTGAATGTGTGGCCCGTAGCTCCAGTGTATCTCAGACGTGTTTTAAGCAGTGCTGCTGGGGTGTGAGCTGCAGGTTGCTCTTTGTGTGTCACCTGGCTGCGGAGCTGTTTGATGGAGTGCTGCAGGGTGAGGATGTGGCTGAAGAGGGGACTCTGCAGGGTCTCCCTCAGGTTGCCCATGGTTTCACTGTGGGTCCACTCCTCCCTCTGCAGCAGTTTGGCCTGCAGTCGCTCCAGAGCTCCCAGAACCTGCTGCCGCTCCGCTGAGGACGCTGAACACAGGACGCATTCATTAGACCGTAGTAAAAACACAAAGAGAATGCAATGCCAACTGATGGCTGTTTGAAATGTTAAACAGGTGAGAGAATTTACCTGCTGGGACATTTTCAAACATTTTCCTCCCTCCCTCTCTCTCTCTCTGTCGTTCTGGACCAATCTGAAAAGAGAGACAGACAACAATATTTCACATGTATTTCAAACACAACACATAACAGACAGTGAGTGTGTGTATGAGTCTACCAGTTAATAGTGCATTTTCTGTTTTGCGGAACAGACTGGAAACAGTGTTGGTTTTCAACAAAGAAAGAGTTCAATGTGACTTTGTTGTACTCGGGGAATAAGTGCTGTCAAAATGAACATTATACTTTTTTCTTGGCATGTTAAAAATTAGGAGACTAATTGTGATATCTTCAAATACAACTTTACCACAGGGCTTTACTGAATGGTTTAGTTTAATTAGCATTTGCTTGTTTTAAGCTGTTTTTTGTTTTTTATTGCATGGAGAAAAACACTTTTAATCGTGTTTCAAATGTGTGTCAAAATACACTTTCCATATTTATCCTAACAAGAAGTTTGAAAGATGACTGCACTTGAGGAAAATATAAAGTCATAATTTAAGAATTTACAGCCAAGACCAACTATATACATCTGACTATATTGCTTGAGGGAAAATGGTGGAGAAAGGAATCTACAGGAGCTAACATTTAAACATCTGTGCAACCAAATCACGAGTGAGCTTCATTCATTTGGATGCATTCTGCTTATGGAGTCTGGCAGTCAACAGCAGCCAAACCCCATCCTGAACATATTTCCCATCTAACTTCTTAAATGCTGCCTAAATGCTTAAAGTGCTGCTTTTGCTATAACATATTTAAAAAATATTTAAATGTTTTGCAGTTTTTTAAGCAATGGGCACTTTAACTCTGAAAACTTTAGGTACATTCTCCTAATCATACTTAAATACTTTTACTGACCGTAGGCCTAGCATTCTCAATTCAGTACTTTTACTTAAAATTGAGTATTTGTACAGTTACTCAAATAAAGAATCCGAGTGCTTTTTGTAGTGTACCCTCCTCATGTGCTCACAGCTGATTCCAGCACTGACAGGCTGCTAGTGGAACAGGCTGCTGTGTGCTGCGTTCAGGTGCCTGTCTCGGGTTTCTCAGGTTAAAATCCTCGTTATCAGCACGGCTTGTTTACACAGTCAG
This sequence comes from Harpagifer antarcticus, assembly GCA_902827135.1. Taxonomy (NCBI): domain Eukaryota; kingdom Metazoa; phylum Chordata; class Actinopteri; order Perciformes; family Harpagiferidae; genus Harpagifer; species Harpagifer antarcticus. The sequence continues at coordinate 1,188,612 of CADEHL010000857.1, read as the reverse complement.
AGCAAGGCAGAATCCACACACACAGATGGTAAAACAACCAGACCAGCATTCTCCAACCTGCACATCAAACAGAAACTGACCTGCTGGCATGAAACCTCCTCACACCTGTAACCTCACCTGAGAAACCAGGAAGTGAAACTCAAACGGGGAGGATGGTGAATATTCAAACCATAAGTTTGAACTAATCAATATAAATACTTTCTCAAATCCATATTGTGTATATTCTACTATCCTAAAGACGGCTGACAGCTTACAATCTTGAAGTAAATCTGTTGCAAGCAGGTTCAATTCGCAACAGGTGCATCAAACATTATTAAACCAAAGAAAAAGCAGCCGCTACTTCTTACAACAAACGTGTTCTGATTTGCGACAAGACCAAACTTTACTTATCCGTGTGTTTATAAACCAAAACTGAGATTAAGCAGCAACCAACTATGTATCTTCCAGCGTGTTAATTTACAGCACACAGCTAACAGCTGGCTACACGTTAGCATGCTAAGTTAGCTTGGTAAATGGCGTTTAAAAAAGAGTTTTGAATAATATAGAGCAGATAAACAGTCTGAGGATAGAGCTGAAAGTCAGTGAGGAATTCTAAGAAAACAGAGAGGTTTTGAACTGATGTAAAAACTCACATGAAGTAAATCCAGTTTGGCATCAGTGTTGCTTTAATGCTGCGTTCAGGTGCTATCGGAATTATTTGTCCAGTGCATGTTTAGCACAAGTAGAATAATGGTGGATGTTATTAGCATCATTTAACAACCGAACGCGAAGACAGTGTGAGGCACAATGATGCGTTCATGTCCATATTCTTTGCTTTACATATGTTACACATTTTTTGTTTTTGCTTCATGCGATATTTTTTATAATAGTATCCGTTTTTTCATATTATATTAAGTTATTTTAAGTACACTTACTCAATTAGTGTACTGTACGTTTTGATGTCCTTATACATTGCTGGAGCATTTGCATATATTGCTACCTTTTACTTCTTATCGAAAACATTTATGCAGCGATTGCTAATTAAAGACGCAAATATATGCAATTAAACAAAAATACAAACAATACAAATAATTAGGGATAACATAAACAACGTACAATGTTGTCACAGGTTATAAACAGGTTCATATCAATTGTCATTAATATAAGTTGCAAACACAAGAATATACACCTGCCAAAACATAAACACGTAAAAATAGTTGAGAATCATAGAAACCAAACAAAAAAAGGTCAATGACAAAGGTGCAATGATCACAGCTGAATATGTATACATATATATATACATATTACACTCTTTTGCAAAGTTTACTAAGTTGTTGGAAAAGTTGTTTTAATGCCACGACGTGAATTTGCTTTGCTGGTAAAGCAAAAAAATAATTTGCACTAAAAGTTCCAAAATTACTATGCTTCTAAAAGTCCCGAAAGCATCATTGTGTGACGTAACAGAATTAGACATGGCGTCCTCCTGGAGACGGCTGGTGTGTTTACGCTCCGGGGTTTGGAGCCTCATATTTTACTCTGTTTACTCTCATTTAAAGCTCGTTCTGGCGGAGGAAGTGGATAGCTGCGACAACCTCAGACTGGGACAGTATCCTTTTATTACTGCTCACTCACGTTACTCTGAATGAACAGAAGACCAGTCACCTTGTTCTCTAACATTAGCCGCAGCTAGCTAAGCTCTATTTAATGTTAACGTATCAGCTAAAATAACAATAAACATTACATACAGTGTTATAATAACACATGTTCGCTGTGTTGTGTTATAAAGTGCTTACTTTGGGAATAATGAACTGCTTTAGAGACAGGACGCTGTATACGTCTTAACCCCCATGCAGAAGTGTTTCTGTTCTAATAGCATAATAACAACATCCGGTTTATATATGTTCTCATTGCACTTCCACATCCTTTAAGTATAAGATAAGATGTACTTTATTGATCCCAAATTGATTTGTTTGCGTTGCAGCAGCATAAAAAACAAGGCATTGCACATCATTATAAATTAAAAGAGTTTAAATAAACAATTCTAAAATGTAAACATCTCAAAATAGAAATAAAACAGCATCAAAAAGTAGAAAATATAAAGATGACTGTGAAAATAACAAATCTATAAACTATCTGACAAATAAAACACTATGGAAGGGCCAATTTTCACATAATACAATATAAAGCAGGATATGTTTTACATGGAGTGTTAAAGGAATGAAATATGAAATGAAATATAAATACATACCAAGAGAAGCTGTGGAGCAGAGCCTTCTCTGCAGCCAGAGGGGATGTGTTGTACAGAGTTATGGCAGTAGACAGGAGTGCTTTCCTGTATCCGTCCTTGTGACAGTCGTATTCATATCACACAGTAACATACTCACAATATACTGTGCATTTATAGCTGCTTATTTACAATCAGTACCCACCTGATCACTGCTAACAATACATGTGTTATTACTAATATCGATTCTGCAATCCTAACTCAGTTGCTAGTTGATCTGATACTAATCAGGGTTTGTTCTAGAAAAACACAGTTTGATATGGTTTGAAATGTAAAAGCTGCTGAGTCATATATTGCACCTCAAACAACAAATTAACCTGAGTTACGGTTTCTTGATTTCCTCTACAGAAAAAAAGGACAGTAAAACAAAGTGATTCAGAAATGTGTGAACTGCTGCCTGCCACTCGTCCCCGCAGACCCACCCCCTAGTTACTCAGAGCTCCATCAGAACAAAGCTGTCTGTGCCGTCTGATGCTCTATTGGACACCATTTTATAATGTTTGGAGTAATGATACCGTTTTTGACGAACATACATTTTTTTCTGGCATCACTTTCAAATGTTACAGGGACTAGTATGAGGGCGCAAATGTTCCAATTTCAGAACAATGTAGTTTGCTCTGCTGTTGAGTTCTAGTGTTATAACAAGCTGTATTCATATGTAGTTCATATACACATTGCAAAGTATTAGAAACACATTTCAGTATAGAGTGATAGCATTTAGTGTAGAGCTGTTGTTTAGACTGAGTTTTAATGTTGGGGGTTTTGAGAAGAATGGGAGTGAGTTTCTGAGTTAGCCACACCATCCAATCACAGCTGCACAAAAGGTAAAGGGAGTAGACCAAATATCTTTATATACATGTATGTTAGGTAGGGGATTATAAATATGATAATACATTTGAAAACAAAGAAAGAAAAAGACATAATCATGTATAACACTGCTCAAATGAAAACAGACTCAACAAAGCGCTTCACCATTCAGGATACTATTAAAAGATCATCAACAGAAGAAAAGAATGATTCTGATGTAACATCTGAAAGAATAGGGAAATGAGTGAAAGGAAGTAGAATGCAGAGTAATAACTCAAAGAGGAAACACTAATGATGTGCTGTGTCAGCTGGTTGGGAGTCCTTCACTCTCCTCATGTATCTCTGCAAAGATCCCAAGATAGATGAATCCACCCAGGAGCCGGAGAACTGCAGGGACGTGACGGCCTGGGGTGAGAGGTCACATGATGTCTTCTTCACAATGTTGTGATTTGACATGGTCCACGTCATCGTATCAGATGTGTTGACCCTGTCTATATCATCACTTAACCTTTGACCTCCATTGTTTATTATCTTTACTGTAGTTTGTTTCGGTTAAAGCCAGAAGATTTTCATTTCACTTTGTGTTCAATTGCCTTTGTAATTTTTCTGCATATAACAATGATTAAGTTTAAACAAAATAAGACTAGATGTAAGAAAACTAGTCTTCTGATCAAACACGACAATAAACTGAATATTATAAATATTGATGGAGAAATCCTAACCGTGTGTGTGTGTGTTTACAGTTGAGTGCCTCCCAGCTCCAAACATCAGCTGTCGGCTCTCTAACGGGACAGAGTTCAGGTTTAGCGGGGAGGAGGTGGGCTTCAACAAAACCATCCCCTGCAGAAACGTGTGAGTTTCACACACACACACACACACACACACACACACACACACACACACACACACACACACACACACACACACACACACACACCACTAGTTCCCTTTGAGAGGGTAAACTGTCTGCTGCAGGATTACTTCAGACATTTTTGTTACTTTTATGTGGAACATTATAATGGTGTTTTGACAAATGCAATAACATGCTAAATGATGCTTATAATGATTATTTTTGATTATTATTATCATTATTGATCACTGTTCAAATCTGAATGTATTCCCTCTCAGGAGTGGTTATTCCTACAAAGTAGCCGTGGCTCTATCTCTGTTCCTGGGCTGGCTGGGAGCAGACCGCTTCTACCTGGGATACCCTGCTCTAGGTACACACACACATTCACATACACACACACATACTAACATGATGTTTCATTTGATGTTGTTGTTTTTTCATAGCTGTGGCAGGCACAAACCAAATACATCTCCTTGTTTTTTCAGATAAAGAATTGGCCTCTATATACTGTATTTTGGTGAATGACAGAAAACAAAGTCATATAAATGACTGGGTGATAAAAGGATGTCCCTAATGTACATGATAGAATCTTATAATATCATATTAATAATAACAAAATAATAACGATGATAAAAATAAATGATTTGCAATGTTTTGGAACATCCTTATTTTCTGATATTACCTATTTTATAAGTATTGAGATAATTATCAATATGGATCAATATAAAAGCTAAATGTGATTTTATGACTGTATAGTCCAGTCTTAGAAAGAAACCTCAACAGTTTTAGTACTGCAAAGATCAAGAATCTTATTCAAATTGAAATGTAGAAATATATGAATTGCGATGAAGGCAGTAATCTGAGTAACTGAAAACACACACAAACCCTGAAAGAAAACAACCTTTTGTGACTGGACAGACAGATACCACAGGAGGGAGGACAGGAAGTTTGATTTTATGGATTTACTTTGTACTACTCTTGATCTAAAGAACATGGTAATGTTCACACTATCCACTTAAAGTCAATTTCGAAGAGAAATCATCCACTGTTTTCCAGGAGCCGCCTAGTGGTGGTTAGAGGACCTGCAGCTGATCGCGCTCAGCTTCTGAACTTCCTGCAGTACTGCGGAAACTTTGCGGTGTTGCCCTTTAACCATTTCCACATTTGTGTTTTATTTCCTGCCTGAATACTAATTGAATTCATTAAGCCTCTGTTTTGTGGTTGAGCTACTCACAAAAGACTGCAATAACCCCACAGAATAACAGCTATGATCAACAAGCACAAGTTAGGGAGCTTCTTTGAATGAGACATCTGCAGCAAGACAAACGCTAAAAGGCTTCAGGTGTGTGTGTGTGTGTGTGTGTGTGTGTGTGTGTGTGTGTGTGTGTGTGTGTGTGTGTGTGTGTGTGTGTGTGTGTGTGTGTGTGTGTGTGTGTGTGTGTGTGTGTGTGTGTGTGTGTGTCAGGTGTTTGGATGGAGGACAGCTGCTCCGAGGAACACCTGGCCTGATCTGGCACCAGTCAGCCCGGACAGAGCCAAACTGAGGCGTGCCGAGCCAAGTCAGATCTATATATTAATTTCACAGGCGGGTTTTGTTCAAGAGCTCCACAGGTCAGACAAAAGATTTAACAGTTAAGTGTTCTGATCACACAAAATACATGCTGCAGAGCTCAGTACCAACACAATTGAAACAGAAGAGTTCTCCTAAGAGTGCCGCTAGAGTTTAAATCATAGCGATCACAATATTTGAAAAGCTTCATCTTCTGAGGAGCAGGAATAGGATCAGTAAATTAATAAAATATGGAATAATCTTTTGTGGCTCTGGCACAAGAACTTCCTTAAAATAATGCATCGTCTTTTCTTAAGAGAATGACATGTAGGGCTGACACATATACACATATATATATATATATATATATATACTAAATGTTTATGAATCCTGTCTCTCAGGACTGTTGAAGTTCTGCACTGTTGGTTTCTGTGGAATCGGCACTCTGATTGACTTCATCATGATCGCCATGCAGGTGAGTCCCACCCTCCCCCAGCCTGTAAACAAACAAACAATCATTGCTCAGGTCATCTCATGCACCAACTCTCGGGGTATTCCCAAAGAATACTTTTCATATAATCATTGAGGAGTTTAAACACACATCTGCAGTAGTTAATATTGTTAAATGTAACCACTTGGTATATCAATATCAGGGGGAAAAAGTAATTTTGTTGTCAAGATAATAACTGATTAGATCCTTATTTGACCGATCTTACATTCTTCATGTTATGAAGAAAAACACTCTTCCTGCTTATGAAGACCATGATGGTTGTTGAAAGCACCCTAGAAAGCATGTGAGTATTTTTAAAAACTATTAGAGGTCTCATGTCATGCTTTTCCGGTTATTACCCGTCCCCTTGTATGTTATATAGCTTTCTCTGCATGTAAACGGTCTGCAGAGTCACAAACCCTCAAAGTACACCCTGTAGCGAGTACAACTCTAACACAGAAAAGACTCACACTGTGAGTGTGAGTGTGTGTGCTCAGGATAAAGTGTGTGTAACTAGTTAACTATTAAGGTAAAAACAATTGTCCTAGTGCATCTAGTGGACACTTTGGACCTCACTAGTTAACGTGTAGATATTTTGAGCCTCACTAGTCAGTAACTAGTAAGGTCAACTAACTAGTGCGCTGCAAAAGCTCTGACATGTTACACAAAAAAAGCACAACTAGTGGCATACATTTGTCTGCACTAGTTAACTAGTAGCACCCAGAATCACTCACTAGTTAACTAGTAAAGGCAAAAGGTTCACTAGTTAACTAGTTGACACCTCTTTTGACCTTACTAGTTAACTAGTGGGACTAAAAATGTCTACACGTTAACTAGTGAACCCTTTGCCCTTTACTAGTTAACTAGTGAGATACATTTAAATTCAACTAGTGAACTAGTGAGGCTTAAAATGTTCACTAGTAGTACTAGTGGGTCCCAAATGTGCACTAGTCGCACTAGTTGCACAGAATGCTAATGAGGAGGAGGGGAAAGAACTCATCGAAGCTATAGAGCGCCACCAGCCCAAATCGTTTCTTTAAGAGCTTAAATACACTGTTTTAAAATACAGTCATATGACCATATTTACAAAAACATAAAACAAAAGTATTTTTATAATTATGATCATATGACTGTATATCCAATTAGGTAAGAACATTGAAGACTTTGTTAAAATTAGAAAGTTGCCTTAGAATTGCAGACAGGAATATAGATCCTCTTTAAAACATTTTGTTAAGCTGCAATTTGAAAGGTGCTTGGATTAGAATAGCATTGTGATAACAGAGTGACATTATTGATGGATAGAAAGAGGAAGTAACCCTCTTCGGATCACAGCGTTCCTGACGACGCTGAAGTTGGCTTCCGATTCAGAGCTTCCGATTCGGCAGTTAAGGTGAAAGTTAAGTGACATTTAATTTACAGCGCTGAGCGAACAATCCTCCGTGTGTGAACCTCTTAAATCGCTGCATAGCAGATTTATTTGGACTGGATTATCCCAGAGAGTCTAAACATTCTTTATAACACAGTTTTAGATTTGTGAAACCTTGATTCTATTTGTGAACATACAAAAAAGGGAGATTTCAGTGCTTTTTTCGCATCTAGACCACACAAGACCAGGTCAAAATCTAAAAATGTTTGGTTTTTGTGACCAGTTAGACTCATTAAGGCCATTGATTCCCTTTATAAGTGCAACTATGGAAGTGGATTGGAGTCTTTCAGAGCCTGTCACAATTCCAGGTCATACCAGTGTAAAGCTATATGTACATTAGAAATCATAGTTTTTCTATGTCAAGGTATAAACAGCATCAATATCAAAAAAATTGCTAAACATGCTCATGTCTTTATTATATTTGTGTTGCAAAGGTCATGCCACAGTCTGACAAGCATAACTTGTTTAAGAATTCAAAATGCAGCTCCAATCAATAAAGCATTCCAAATACATATCATGTGCAGTGCTCATTAGTAGCCGTCATCCCATGCAGTTTAAATATACTGGGACCCCAGCAAGGCAGCGTTACACTGGTGAGTACATGTGAAAGGATTTCAGGAGCCTTTTGCTTCATGTACATTACTTTAGTGGTTTGAGTAAGAGTACTTTTTAGAAATTAGAAAAATGGATTTTTGGAAATGTATGAAACAAAAAAAAGTCTCCATACCTGTTAAATAACAAACTAACTTTCTACGAATAAATTCAAGATGTTTTTTAAGATAGCATTTATACATGTTCTGAAGCCACTGTGGCCTCAGGATGCTTCCGACACAACATTCATTAGCTTTAGCCAAAGAGCTGCTGGGTCAGGTGAGGCTGCAGCAGCTCTGTGGCCTGATGTGAGCTACATCATCTGTATTTTGGAGTATGTGGTGTTCTACGGCTCTGTGCCTGTTAGCATGTTAGCCTAGCTCCTTCTGGGTGACAGACCCTGCAGTTTGTGACTCTTACCGCTGATGCACTGGCAGAAAGAACATAATTGTGAGGCCTGGTCTCCTGAAAAGCAGGTGCAGCCTACCAACAAGAGCAGGGAGGAGGAGACACATGTTGGCACAGTCATGCATTACAATTATAAAGCAGAACAACAAAAACAGTTAGCCAAAAGCAAAGCAGCATGAGCAGAACCCTGAGAACCCTGTGGTGTCTCATAGCAACGCAGTGCAAATTATTTATGACTGGATCATTTATTAATTGCTGTTAAAGCATAAACAGTTAGAATGCTTTAGTAAATTTTGCTTTAACTTTAATAAAATGATCCTGTGAGGATACTGAGTTAATTTGAAGCAGACTCAGTGTCAGGGTTGGGGAAAAATAGGACCCAAATGCAGTAAAAGGACTAAAAGAACAGGTAACAAAAGCGAGCTTTATTTCCCAAAGCTCAATGACAAAAGAAAACAAGGAACAACTTAACATACCAAAACCGGGGGAGTACGAGGAAGGATCAGGACAAAAAACCTCAGGAACAAACATGGAGCGTGACAGGTAGCATGGACAAGAGCAATGAGACTAACAGGTATCATATAGACGAGAAACGACGACGAACAAACATGGTGCACAGAGGAAGACAAGACAATGCGAAAAAAGCACTGAAATCTCCCTTTTTTGTATTTTCACAAATAGATTTAAGGTTTCACAAATCTCAAACTGTGTTATAAAGAATCTTTAGACCCTCTGGGATAATCCAGTCCAGAGTTGATGAGTCTAGGTATAGTGGTTTTAGATCAGGACCTGGGGCCTAATTTATAACGCCGTTATAACCTTCACGTGGGAAGGTTGCTTACGTAGTAGAAATCCAAAAAATAGGTACAGAAATGTTCCGACGTTTTCCGATTCACCAAACATTGCGTACCGGCGAGGAAAGTGCGTACAGCACTTCCTACGCCTGTTTCCCTTTATAAATCACAATCGACTCGAAATGCGGTGCAGCTTTTGCGGGCTTCACGTAACGCCCATATTTGCCTATAAATAGTCAAAGAAACGCCCATTCATTCATTCATTCTGACTGACTGCATGAAGAAGATCAGGAAATGACGACAGAACAGCTAAAAAAGACATCTCACACCGTCAGATTTTGGTTATTTTGGGGAGGTCGAGATAAATCATATTGTTTGGTGGATGCAGTTTGAACCAGAGTAGCAGCATGGAGGTCGGATCGTCACCAAAATAAATAAATAAGTGGTCTGAAAATATGGGCTCAGAACAGTCTCATAATACACACATGCACACAGAAGGATTCACACTTGTATTTCCGGATCCACACTTGTGTTTTTCAATGCACACACAAATGTGTTCCGTTTCATACACATGTAAATAAAATCCAAATACAGAAAGTTTTACATATGTATTTTTGATCCTCACATATTTGTTTTCTGTTTAAAACCCTTGAACCTGCAAACACAAACCGCTTTCTGTGCATGGATCGCTGTGCATTCGTGTGTGGGTTTTTTGAGACTCCCCTGACGGTCAGCCGATTCGTACTTGAAATATTTTCTATCTATAGCCAATCAGATTTTATTGCATTCATAACGTAGCGCTTCATGTACGCATTTTGCGCTGTCCGGTCAGCTCGCTAAACAGAGGGCGGAGCTTCAGGTGATCATGCACTGCAGAGCTGCGTGTCTCTGTCAGTCTCAGCAGCTGATCTGATCTCTCTCTCGCGTCCGGCTATACTTCACTCGCGTTTTTGTCCATATCGATCAGATCCAGCTCTCCTGATCGGCCTTTATAGAGAGCACCGATCAAACTATTAAGAGTGAATATCGGCCGATAATGACCGGCAGGGCTCCCCCGTTGACAGTTCACTGTCAAGCACTGGCTTCGTAGTGCACTGATCGATTAGGCTAAGCTAACCTGTAGCTGCTCCCTCCACACTCACAACAACTTCATACAGACATAAATAAAGCAGCTGTATTCGCCATACAGGAAACACACATTTAAAACGGTTTTGCCTACCGTTTTTGTGTACACAAGCATTCATCAATGGTTCGGAAAGTGGCGATGTACCTTAATAATATAAAGGCTTGTATTTGCGTGCATTTCCTGTTCAGAAAGTGGCAATGTACTGAGAGTGGAGGTGTCCTGACATTAGCGCCTGCAGGCAGGCTCCATGGACCTGTCAGCTCCGGACTGCGCAAAATGCGTACATGAAGCGCTACGTCATGAACGCAAGAAATCTACCCTCGTGGAGGCGCGCTCATGTGATTGGCTTAGAATTAAGGAGACATCTGATTGGCTATAGATAGAAAAAATTACAAGTACGAATCGGCTGACCGTCAGGGGAGTCTCAAAAAACCCACACACGAATGCACAGCGATCCTAGCACAGAAAGCGATTTGTGTTTGCAGGTTCAGGGGTTTTAAACGGAAAACAAATATGTGTGGATCAAAAATACATATGTAAAACTTTTTTCTGTATTTGGATTTTATTTACATGTGTATGAAACGGAACCCATTTGTGTGTGCATTGAAAAACACAAGTGTGGATCCGGAAATACAAGTGTGAATCCTTCTGTGTACATGTGTGTATTATGAGCCCATACGAAAAAGGTTAATGACTAAAAGAATACACATAGCCTTCCTCAGGCAGTGTGTTTGTGCCGGGGACAGGAGACCCCCTCTTGATGAGAAACTAAGAAATTATCGGGGAATCCCTCCGGAGTGGAGTCATGACGACTGGATCTGAATAATTTGTTTGTATTTGGTGGTTTGTGTTCCAGCTGTCGATCAGCAACTATATATCCATAATCCACCAGTTAAAGGAAATACAACTAATGTGTTGTGTTATATTAGCTGTTCAATTGACCACATAAGGTGTTCTTAGTTTCCATACCTCCTGTGTTTTACGAGCGACTTATCAAGTCTTGGCAAGCGGCATAAAACACGATTAAACATGATAGTATATAAAACCATGCTCGTAGCTACAACCTATAGAAATGCAAAACAGCGTCAGTTTAGACGTAATTCTGTCCTTCTGCTTACCGCATCATTTATGAGAAAACATTTCATAACATTAACACAACATATTCGAGGTGGTTTTAAATAACATATCCGTATTTATTTATTTCTCCAAGTTATGTTTTTGTGTGCACTGAGGAGTCGCAAACAGGCGTTTGTTTAATCATTTTAAGATTGGCTTTAATCAATTTTTGCAAATGAATTATTCATATATGATACATGAGGTAACATTTTATTTATGGTATTATTTCCACATATTTCTCTCCATTCATCCTGCCAATGGTGTCGCAGTTTCTCGTCTCTCCCGTTTTTGTACTTAGTGCGTACGCATGGGTTAGAGTTTGCGTGGAGGACTGCACATTTTCCCGTCAAGTTAGTATTTTATAAATCGCAACATTGCGTAGAAACTGGCGTACGACATTATTTGAGCGTATATCCCTTTATAAATGAGGCCCCTGGTGGCCGAGATGCGAAAAAAGCACTGAAATCTCCCTTTTTTTAATTTTCACAAATAGAATTAAGGTTTCACAAATCTCAAACTGTGTTATAAAGAATCTTTAGAGTCTCTGGAATAATCCAGTCCAGATTTGATGAGTCTAGGTATAGTGGTTTAAGATCAGGACCTGGTCTCAGGGCCGGCCCTAGGCACTGGCGAACTAGCCGGTCGCCTAGGGCGCCAGATCTGGAGGGGCGCTGCACTGGGAGAAAACAAATTATAATTAAAAAAAGAAATAATTAATTAATTTAAAATGTTTATTCTGACTAATTTTCTGCCCTTGATGTAATACATTCACATTAATAATTGAATAAAGTAAACACCCTTTGCACCCCGGGCTGGCAACATTTGCCCTGTACGATGTGCGCTGTAAGTGATGAAAGTGGGGGATGTTGACTTATCAGGCGTCCGCAGCTCACAGCCAAAGTGCGAGCGAGCCTCCGAGCGAGAAAGAGAGAGAGGGCGCTCATGCATCGGTACCGCGGATTGTTGTTCGATTGAGGCTGATAACTACAACTCAGTGAGGTAAAGGACTGTTTTTAGTGTTTAGATCAGGGGTGGCCAACCAGTCAGAGGTTAAGAGCCACATTTTTTCTATGTTACTGCAAAGAGCCACATCAAACACACAGTCACTGATACCGCTTGTTTCAGTTTTTTGTTTTCTGGAGACAAGATTTCAACCACGTCACTGATGCATTTTTGTGGCATTGGGATATATATTTTTTTAATCCTCTGGAGCAGAGAGAGGAGCTGTGGATTATTGTTATTGATTAATGCATCAGTGTTTCTTAGGGTCAAAAACACTAAACTCACAACTTAAAATGAAAGCGTTTAGTATATTTAATAAAAGAGCACATGTTCAATGTGAAAAGTGACAGTAGTTATAGATTATTTGCAATTTGGTGTTATATATATATTTAAAAAAAATTATATATATTTTAAACACCTTGAATTTCAGGGGGTGGGCCGCGGGGCTCCGTTGGCGGGGCTCCGTTGGCGGGGCGCAGCGCCCCTCCAAGAAAATGGTAGGGGAAACACTGGATAGTGTTTAATCAACGATTTCCCCCCCCCCTCAAATTGGTTCACTGCATCGCAGGTATTATTGTGATTGGCTCTTGGGCCACATCAAAATTAGACGCGCTGTCATCCTCTCATACTGACACCTGACACCACACATACACAAGTAGGGAGAGCCGGGACGAAAGTAACACGGGACGAAAGTAACGGAGCGATTTAATCCGAGCCCAAACAACTTTGACCGGCCAAATTACGTCAGAATTATCAGCATTCAATACTTAACAGACCTACTAAATATCAGGTTTAACTGTCAGGAGTAGTGTTGTCACGATACCAACATTTTGGTTTCGATACCAAGTCAAGAATTGCGATTCCGATTCTTTTTCGATACTTTTCTTAAAAAAAAGGAAACAGTCCATCCATCCATCCATCTTCTTCCGCTTATCCGTGGTCGGGTCGCGGGGGTAGCAGTTCCAGCAGAGAGCCCCAAACTTCCTTTTCCCTGGCGACATCAACCAGCTCTGACTGGGGGATCCCAAGGCGCTCCCAGGCCAGCGAAGAGATATAATCCCTCCACCTGGTCCTAGGTCTACCCCTTGGTCTCTTCCCAGCTGGACGTGCCTGGAACACCTCCCTAGGGAGGCGCCCAGGTGGCATCCTAACTAGGTGCCCGAACCACCTCAACTGGCTCCTTTCGACGCGAAGGAGGAGCGGCTCAACTCCGAGTCCCTCCCGGATGACCGAACTTCTCACCTTATCCCTAAGGGAGACACCAGCCACCCTGCGGAGAAAACCCATCTCGGCCGCTTGTATCCGCGATCTCGTTCTTTCGGTCATGACCCATCCTTCATGACCATAGGTGAGGGTAGGAACGAAAATGGCCCGGTAGACAGAGAGCTTTGCCTTCTGGCTCAGCTCCCTTTTCGTCACAACGGTGCGGTAAAGCGACTGCAGTATCGCTCCCGCTGCTCCGATTCTCCGGCCCATCTCACGCTCCATTGTTCCCTCACTCGAGAACAAAACCCCGAGATACTTGAACTCCTTCACTTGGGGTAAGGACTCATTCCCTACTTGGAGTGGACAATCCATCGGTTTCCTGCTGAGAACCATGGCCTCAGATTTGGAGGTGCTGATCCTCATCCCAGCCGCTTCACACTCGGTTGCGAACCGATCCAGTGAGTGCTGAAGGTCGCAGACCGATGAAGCCATCAGAACCACATCATCTGCAAAAAGCAGTGGTGCAATCCTTAGCCCACCGAACTGCAGACCCCCCCCCCATGACTACGCCTCGAAATCCGATCCATGTATATTACAAACAGGATTGGTGACAAAGCGCAGCCCTGGCGGAGGCCAACCCTCACCGGAAATGGGTCCGACTTACTGCCGAGGAGCCGGACGTCATACTCCAGCTCTGCCTCTAACATAGAGGACGGAGTTGTCGGGTTCAGGAGTTCCTCAAAGTGCTCCTTCCAACGCCCTAACACTCCATCAGTTGAGGTCAACAACGTCCCATCCTTACTGTACACAGCTTGGATGGTTCCCTGCTTCCCCCTCCTGAGGTGTCGGACAGTTTTCCAGAACAACTTTGGTGCCGCCCGAAAGTCCTTTTCCATGTCCTCTCCGAACTTCTCCCACACCCGCTGCTTTGCCTCGGCCACGGCTGAGGCTGCTGCCCTTCGGGCCTGTCGGTACCTTGCAACTGCCTCGGGAGTCCCCCGGGATAACAAATCCCTGAAGGCCTCCTTCTTCAGTCGGACGGCTTCCCTGACCACCGGTGTCCACCAAGAGGTTCGAGGGTTACCGCCCCTTGAGGCACCTAGGACCTTGAGACCACAGCTCCCCGCCGCGGCTTCGGCAATAGAGGCTTTGAACACCGACCACTCTGGTTCAATGTCCCCAACCTCCACAGGAATGCCCGAAAAGCTCTGCCGGAGGTGTGAGTTGAAGGCCTCCTGAACCTGGGCCTCCTCCAGACGTTCCCAGTTCACCCGAACTACACGTTTGGGCTTACCAGGTCTATCCAGAGGCTTCCCCTGCCACTCGACCCAACTCACCACCAGATGGTGATCAGTTGACAACTCCGCCCCTCTCTTTACCCGAGTGTCCAAAACATACGGCCTCAGGTCCGATGATACGATAACGAAATCGATCATGGACCTTCTGCCTAGGGTGCTCTGGTACCACGTACACTTATGAGCATCCCTATGTTCGAACATGGTGTTTGTTATGGCCAATCCATGACTAGCACAGAAGTCCAGTAACAAACCACCACTCCGGTTCAGATCAGGGGGGCCGTTCCTCCCAATCACTCCCCTCCAAGTGTCTCCATCATTGCCCACATGTGCGTTGAAGTCTCCCAGCAAGATTAAAGAGTCCCCTTCAGGAGCCCCATACAGGACTCTTTCCAGGGTCTCCAAGAAGGCTGTATACTCTGAACTGCTGTTGGGTGCATAAGCACACACAACAGTCAGAGTTTTCCCCCCCATAACCCGCAGGCGTAGGGAGGCAACCCTCTCGTCCACTGGGGTAGACTCCAACAACGAAGCACCCAACCGGGGACTTGTGAGTATCCCCACACCCGCCCGGCGCCTCACACCTTGAGCAACTCCGGAGAAGAATAGAGTCCAACCCCTATCCAGAAGTAAGGTTCCAGAGCCGACGCTGTGCGTAGAGGTGAGCCCAACCAGATCCAACTGGTACTGCTCCACCTCCCGCACAAGCTCCGACTCCTTCCCCCCCAGAGAGGTGACGTTCCACGTCCCCAAAGCCAGCTTCTGTCGCCCGGGTCTGGTCCGTCGAGACCCTCCGCTTTCACTGCCACCCTTCTGGCAGCGCACCCGACCCCATCGTTGTTTCCCGTAGGTGGTGGGCCCGCGGGATGGAGAAGCGGAGGTGTTGCCCACGTTGCCTTTTCGGGCTGGGCCCGGCCGGGCTCCGTGGCAAGCCCGGCCACCAGACGCTCGCCGACGAGTCCTCCTTCTGGGCCTGGCTCCAGAAAGGGACCCCGGGCTTCCTCCGGGCCGGGTATCCTCACTCCTTGTGTCGTCTTTCATGAGGTCTTTTTGAACCAATCTTAGTCTGGCCCCTTGCCTGAGACCAATTTACCATGGGAGACCCTACCAGGAACACAAGGTTCCAGACAACACAGCCCCCAGGTTCATCAGGGCACACAAACCTCTCTACCACGGTAAGGTGCTGGTTCTTCAGAGAGGAACCAGAAACAGTCTTAAATGTAATTATTGTGCTTTATTTCACACCAGAACCATAACACAAACCTTTAAACAATGAGAACAATAAATAAAATAAATGACAAGAATTCCTATTAAATAAAATTAATAAATTTCTTACAGACAGGCCTCGTGGTGTCCGTAGGCTTGCCCTCACTGTCAGAGATATAGCTAAAATACTTCCAAATTTTGCTTCTGGCGTCTTTTTTGTCAACAAGCCGAGGCGCAGCGGCAGTAGCACTCCCACTTGCAGCCATGCTTCTCGTTTTCTCACATGCTCTGGCAGCTAGCGCGTGCACGAGAGAGGGGAGGCACTTGAGCGTGCTTGAGAGGGGCGGGACTGCAGGCACGGCTGCAGTGCAGGGAGTGGAAGCAGAGCGCTGAACACACGGCTCTTATTAAAACGGCGCTTTCTCACCGGAGTACTTTCCCCCGTCATTCTTAAAGTACCAATACTAATGAAACGGTGGAATCCTAACGTTTTTAACGGCAGGGTATCGCGGTACCTTTCAAGTATCGGTACACCGTGCAACACTAGTCAGGAGTCAGTGTGTCTCTCCCCCAAACTCACACATATACAATTCGATATGAACTGAAGAGCCGCATGAAACTAGACAAAGAGCCGCATGCGGCTCGATAGCCGCGGGTTGGCCACCCCTGGTTTAGATAGTTCACTTTAGTCTAAGTTATCACAGTGGGTCTCAAACGGTTTGGTCACAATTTATGTAAACAAATATTTCCAAGGCACACCTTTATAATTATTAGGATAAATAACAACAGGTTTGAAATCATTCCATATACTATAGTACAGTAAACCAAAAATATCATTTAAAACTGGAGATATTAAAAAATATGCATGAATAAATAAATGTTAACTAGGTAAAATAAGATATGAATGAACAACAAAAAATAAAATACGTGACATGTATTTGTTATTGTCTATGGTAGGTTATTGGTTATGTTCACATAGTTATTTGGTTATTAAAATGTAAACCCATCTTTTTAATATGGGTGTTTTAGAGTTGTACCCCCTAGATCTAGTCTCTAGTAATTCTGCTCAAAGTGCACCAGATTGAAGCATTTTACTTTAAAATGTTAAAAAAAACATCTTTTCCGGGGGGAAATTAAAACATGTTCATTCAAGAATGAGATGAGAATAAAATGAGTTTTTGTAGTGTATTGGTCTTTTGTAGAGATTTTTCATTTATTCTTTATATATTCTATTGTGTATTGCTTGGAGGGGGGGGGCACCAAATCATAATCTTGCCTAGGGCACCAAAATGTCTAGGGCCGGCCCTGCCTGGTTTTATGTGGTCTAGATGTGAACAAAGCACTGAAATCTCCATGTTTTAAATGTTCACAAATAGAATTAAGGTTTCACAAATCTCAACTGTGTTATAAAGAATCTTTAGACTCTATGGGATAATGCAGTCCAAATAAATCGCCAATGCAGCGAGATTTAAGAGGTTCAAACACGGAGGATTGTTCGCTCAGCGCTGTAAATTAAATGTCCCTTAAGTTTCCCCTTAACTGCCGAATCGGAAGGTCTGAATCGGTAGCCAACTTCAGCGTCATACCGCACGAGAAGTTGCTGCTGGAGCATGAGAAATTCCACCGGTGGTCATACGATGGCTTAAGATGCCCTCACGAATAGCCCGATGTTGT
This sequence comes from Harpagifer antarcticus, assembly GCA_902827135.1. NCBI lineage: Eukaryota > Metazoa > Chordata > Actinopteri > Perciformes > Harpagiferidae > Harpagifer > Harpagifer antarcticus. The sequence goes on along the minus strand of CADEHL010000857.1, from coordinate 1,170,809 downwards.
TACGATCTGAGCCGAATTTGAACATTTCCTTTATCGTGTGTCCATCTGGTGTCAATTTCGGGACAGTGTGACGCGGGCTTTAAGAGGTACAAACACGGAGGATTGTTCGCTCAGCTCTGTAAAGTAAATGTCCCTTAACTTTTCCCCTTAACTGGGCTGAGAGATCGCCGTGACTTCCGTAAATATTAGTCTTGGCAAATATGGAGAGGTTGTTTATCTTCATATTGTTACCCTGATTTTAAGATCTGTCCAGTGTTTCAGCTTTATTCATTTCATGAGCACCGCTGATAAAATGTTCCACGATCAATTCCTCTACTTTTGTGTCTCGAGTGCCGGTGTTCTCACACACAAGCATACGCACACTCGCACCAACAAACACACACACACACACACACACAAAGCGGAACAAAGCAGAAACAGAAACATGTATTTTTCTAGGCAAAACACTGACTGACTTCCCACGGACAATATGTTAACAGTAGGCACTAAATACCCGACTGATGCACCTCACTAGTGATGTGTCTGTCTTTTAAAGGGCACCTATCATGCAAAATGCACCTTTCTACGTCTTTTATACATGATTATGTGTCCCCGGTGTTCCGTGGAACTCACCAAGTGTCAGAAAACACAACCCTCTCTATTTTCCTCCTTCGCCAAATCTCTAAAAAAGGGGCTGCAACGGATCTGAAAAAAATGGATCCACATTCCGACACTTTTCTACGTCACAAAGACGTACTCCGCTTATTGGTCAACTCTCCACCTATCAGGGGAATGAGCCACGGCCACGTGCATTGCCAAACCTCTCATTCGCATATAGGCTATCGGCAGGCTACCCCAGTCACATCTGTGTTTTTTCCTGCTATTGCCAGGATGTCTAAGCCAGTTAAACCACGGACATGTTTATGAACTTCTCTCAAGTCCAACACGGATATGCCTCCAAACTAATGCTACACCCGGGATCAATACCAACCATCCGGGACCAGGCCAGTGAGGACACATCCAATTCTGAAGCTGTAAGTTTTTATTTAGCGGTGTTTTTCCTGATAAAGCTATATCGAGCTTGTAGTATGTAGCATGTAGCTTAGCCGTATCAATGTCGCCTCAACCCCAACTAGTAATCGGTTAGGTGTTTATATGTTCTTGTAACATTTTATTTTGTACGCTCCGCAGTCTTTGCTTTGTCTTTTATTTTAATTATCAGGCATTTGCGAACATGTTCAGACTGCCGTAATGGCGATCTGTGTGAAGGCTGTAAAGCCACGCCTAGCCTAGCCGATAACACAAGTATTTATTCTCCTATGTATTAGTATTTTGTATCCTCTAAAAAATCATATTGAGTAAGTTATAATAACAAACGTAATCTTCTGGAGGTAAGTGCCGTTTTTTCCAGCGTTATGTAAAAGCTTTTGTGATTGTAGTCTGTAAGAACGATCATATATCATCGATCTGTAAGCTAAGCTACGCTACGCTAAGCTACGCTAAGCTAATGAGACATACCGTTTTTTGCAGTATGTTTACTTGTTTGCGCACATGAATATAAATGGAGGTGTGCTAGGATACAACACTGTATGTATGTATGCGAGGGGACACGAGTAAAACGGAGCTAAAGCCCTGGTATTATATATTTACTAATCTAAACCACTTTTTTTGTTGTGCTTTTTTTAACATTGCACAGGCTACGTGGCCAACTTGATGGACCTCATCTTCGACCAAGTCTTTGTGGACCCTGCACCATTATGAGCAACCTGACAGGGAGGAGGTCATCGCCGGGTATGCTACACGGTTCAATTTGGCTGCTGTCTGAACCTAACATAGACATTTCACGGATCAGAGGACAACGCAGGCCGGAATCACCACTCTGATCCTGTGTCCATGGAAGCCCCAGCACCAGCTCACAAAGCTCCTGTTTTTTATGGGTTCAAATAACCGTTGATTTTGACAATAAAGTTCCGAGTTGATATCAAGTGTGTCGTGATTATTCATGTTTGGATGGGTAAAGAATATTCTGATTTCAAAAGCATAAGGTTGTGTGTGGACTTTTTTTGTCATACACATGGGTGCGTTATGCCATTGCTGTGTAGTATATAATGGTACATGTACAATGACAGAATGAAAGATTGCATAAAGCCATATACACCAGTATTTATTTCCATGAACAATATTAGCATTCGTTTTACAATTTCAGTCAAAACAAACCACTCACTGCTCTATTTGCCTCAACTGTAGTCCAACTGTGTTCAGCTCTGTAAATATTCAATGCATTCTGCAGGGACAACACATTTAGGCACACAATCCAGGATGGTCCACCACACAGGTTAGAGTCCTCAAGTTCCTGCATCCGTCTTTACACCTAGTGTGATAAACATATATTGAATGACATGTGAAAAATGTATTCTCTAAACAGACAACTTAGTGAAGCTAATGTTACGTGTGGTATCTCCATGCAGCACATGCTCCGGTTCAGAAGGCATCGTGGCGCAAGTTGCACATGTACCCCTTTAGAAAGAAGTCAATAACTGAGCTTTTAAAACACATGAAACACACATTGCTGACAACTGAGGTGTTGGAGTTATACTTTTTATCACCCTAAGTTATTGAACTTTCCAACGGTTGTTGCACGATGTTGGAAGAAAAGGACTGTAAACTATTAAACGCAATGAGGCCATTGTATATATGCTGAAAATATGAATGTCTCCCTTTATAAATATATATATGTATCACTGTGTTTGCGTTCCAAACTCTAAGTTACAAACTGTACACATTGCATTCTTGCTAATTAGCCAAAATATGAATGGAATAAGTAGCAAACATCGTAACAAACAGAGTAAAAATAAATAGGGACAACAGCTTGTCAACTAACCATTCAGAAACGTCCTGCTGCAACCGAGATGTTTGCACCTCCACCAAAACCTCCGCTGCTTCAGTTTCTGGATCAAATTGATAATATGCTTGAACACATGCATTGCTCTGAGATGACATGTGTATTCCACACTCGTAAACACAGCAAGCATGGTAACGTGACTCTCGCCGGCTCTTCTGCAGGGGGGCGTGGTCAGCTGCTGCTCAGAATTTTCATAGGCAGGTTTGGAATAAAGCGAAAATGAGCGAAACGAGGCATGGCTAAAAAATGATCTGTTTGGTATTTTGAAAAATAAAATGTATAAATATACCTTATATAGGTATGGTCATACACTATATCATTTAAATATAGCATGATAGGTCACCTTTAAGTGAACGACGGGAGCCGGCTCACGCCCGCGAACGAGCCATGTTTTGTTAAGTAATACAAGACAGAATGATATGATGATTTCCGCACTACAGCTGCTCCGTGCATGCATGTAGTGACATGTAATATCCATGGATTAGAGACGGTTGGATGCTCCTGTTTTGAGCATTGCAATATATTTATTTTTATTATGTTTTTTTATGATTAGAGACGGTTGGATGCTGCTGTTTTGAGCATTGCAATATATTTATTTTCAGTGTTATTTATTTATGATTATCCTTAGGCTGAGCAAAGATTTGATGTCAGCTGTTGCTGTCTTTTTTTCTATAGTTAATACTGAAATAAAGCCCTTCTGTTTTGTCAGGGCCTTTTCTTTAAATATAATTTTAAAATGTCGAAACAGTAGCCCCTTTTTTTAAATGTCTATGCTTAAGGTGTTTTATAGGTGTTGCTATCTGCTTTGTGTAGCGTAGTTCTACAAGCAAGTCAGTGCATTCATTGGGTGGTATCAGAGAGATACAAGGGTCTGTAAATGCGATTGGCCACAGCAATCATTTATATTAAAAATTTAATTTTTACTTTTGAATTCTTCAGTACAAAGGATGTATTGAATAATGTAAGTGATATATGTGTACACGTCTAAATCATTAGTCAAAACAGGGCTACATTTGATTTAATTAAAAGGTATAATATGTGGTAAACTGAAGAGCCGTTTGGGAGCCGAAAGAGCCGGCTCTTCTTGGTGAGCCGAGCCAAATGATCCGACTCACCAAGAGGAGCCGGAATTCCCATCACTACACCTCACGTCTTCGAGACGTTGCAAAAACATAGCAGGAGAACGCCCCCTAAGTCTCTCCCTCACAGAGCTGAACTGACCAATCAGAATCTGGGTCCCGCCTGCTTCATTTGCAACGTTGCTGGTTGTTCTATAATCTGCCGAGGCCTACTCCCACCTGTCGAGTACGCTGTACTGAGGTGTTTTTCCTCCGGAGTCGTCGCGGAGAGACGGAGTGGATCCACGCTTCGGGCTTGGCCGGCTTCCACCGGGCGTGTGCTGCTGTACGGAGGAGGATTTTACCACCGCTGGGGCCTGCTTTCCACCTGTCCTGGTTCTGCTGTTGCAGAGGCCTGCTTTCACCCCGGGGATACCACGGAGGGACCGGAGCGCTTCCACGCTGCTGTTTTCGCCTGTCCTTTGCTGCTGTGCTGATTTGCTCCAGGAACATCGCGGATACTGTGTGCTGGTCTGGGAAAATGGCCCATATCCGGATTCTGCTGTGCCTGTTAACTGTTTTGGACTGTTTTGGACTATGAGAAGATCTCTAGTCATTCTGAGAAGTCTACTGGATTCAGGTCTGTTCTGCCACTCGCAGTGGGCATCCCCTGCAAAGGTTCGGATGTGTTGCTCAAACAATTACCGGTTGCCTTGTCACAGACAATCTGCTCGACAAAATATGTTTGTCTTTTTTGTTTTCCTGCGATGATGGTTCTTCAGGACTGCTTCTTAAGCTCAAATCACACTCTCGCAGACTTTTCCGGTGTTTCTAAATTAGATAACAATGTATGTGTATCGTTTAAGAGGAAAAGATGCCTGTTTTTTTTGTTGTTATTACTGTCAGGAAATGTACAACCTAACCCTGGTCCGCCCAGTAGTACTAGTCAGATCGCTACTCCTGCTGATTTTAAAGCTAGGTCTGGGTTGGGTTTCATCCACTTGAATGTGCGCAGTCTGTTAGGCAAGGCAAGACAAGGCAAGGCAAGTTAAGTTTATTTATATAGCACTTTTCAACACAAGGCAATTCAAAGTGCTTTACAAAAAATGAAAGACATTAAGAAAATGGCATTTAAAATCAGTCATTAAAAAGAAAAGCTAATAAAATAAACATTAAAAAAAAGAAGAAATACATGGATAAACATTAAAAGAAAAAATACATGGATAAATGTTACAGTGCAGTCTAAGATATGAATAGTTCAATTAAAAGCAGCGACAAAAAGAAAAGTCTTTAGTCTGGATTTAAAAGTAGTCAGAGTTGCAGCGGACCTGCAGGTTTCTGGGAGTTTGTTCCAGATATTTGGAGCATAATAACTGAACACTGCTTTACCATGTTTAGTTCTGACTCTGGGGACAGAAAGTTGACCAGTCCCTGAAGACCTGAGAGATCTGGATGGTTCATAATTTAGCAGTAGATCAGAAATGTATTTTGGGCCTAAACCATTTAAAGCTTTATAAACCAGCAGCAGTATTTTGAAATCTATTCTTTGACACACAGGAAGCCAGTGTAAAGACTTCAGAACAGGAGTGATGTGATCCACTTTCTTAGTGTTAGTGAGGACTCGAGCAGCGGCGTTCTGAATCAGCTGCAGCTTCTGTAGTGGAATATTTGAATGTATTCATGTTAGCTCCAATAGATAAGCTTAAAAATGGGAATTATTTGGGTAAAACTGTGAGCTGGGTTTTTGAGGCCTACCCCACATGTGACTTTTGAGAGAGCATATGTGCTTTTGAGGACAAAGGGAGATGGGGGAAGGTGGGAGCATGTCTTGACTTGCACTGTATGCAAATGCTCTCGCCACCTGTGATTGGGGGAACTTAAGATTTGAGGTGTTGGGGATATTTGGGCTGCCAATCAAAGGGGGGGATCGGATGGCCCCTCCCATTGCTAGAGAGTACAAATGAAGAGACACAGCTGTGTTGTGTTCAGTCTCTTTCTTCTGGCTGGCTGACGTGATCACCAGGTAAATTGGGGACCCCAAAGATAATTGTATTGAATGTATATTGTATTGATTGTGTTGCATTGTAATATTGCCATTAAAGTAGATGATTGTTTACTTGGCGGCACTGGATTCCTTCCATATAAACAGCTTCATACGGATGCGGAGAGATTTGAAACGCGGAGCGTCAATCCCTTTTAATCTCTAACACTTCCTAATAGATTTTTTAGTAAGACCTGTGAAGACACCATTGCAGTTGTCGAGTCTACTGAAGATAAAAGCATGGACAAGTTTTTCCAAATCCTGCTGTGACATTAGTCTTTTAATCCTAGATATGTTCTTTAGGTGATAGTAGGCTGATTTAGTAACTGTTTTAATGTGACTGTTGAAACTCAGGTCAGAGTCCATGACTACACCTAGATTTCTGGCTTTATCTGTTGTTTTGAACATTGCAGACTGAAGCTCAGCGCTAACTTTTATACGTTCTGCCTTGGCTCCAAAAACCATTACCTCAGTTTTATCTTTGTTTAATTGGAGAACGTTCTGACACATCCAGTCATTGATTTGTTCAATGCACTTACTCAGTGTTTGAATTGGAGCATAGTCTCCTGCTGAAACTGTTACGTAAATGTGTGTGTCATCTGCATAGCTATGGTAACTTATTTTGTTGTTTTTCATTATCTGAGCCAGTGGTAGCATGTAGATGTTAAAGAGAAGAGGCCCCAAGATGGAGCCTTGAGGAACCCCACATGTCATATTTGTCAACTCAGATGTGTATTTACCTATAGAAACAAAGTTGTTTCTGTCCTTTAAGTAGGATTCAAACCAATTTAGGACTGTTTCCTAAAGTCCCACCCAGTTTTCCAATCGGTCTAGTAATATGCTGTGGTCAACAGTGTCAAACGCAGCACTGAGATCTAATAATACTAACACTGAAGTTCTGCCACTGTCTGTGTTTAAGTGGATGTCATTAAAGACCTTTACAAGAGCAGTCTCAGTGCTGTGGTTTGGACGAAAGCATGACTGGAACACATCGAAACAGTTATTTAAATGCAAAAAATTACTCAACTGTTGAAAAACAACTTTTTCAATGATTTTACCTAGAAATGGGCCTATAATTGTTCATTACTGAAGCATCTAGATTATTCTTTTTTAAGAGCGGTTTAATGACTGCAGTTTTCAGGGCCTGTGGAAAAATACCTGAGTGAAGAGATTTGTTTACTATATGAAGTAGATCTGAGGCCATGCAAGGCAAAACATCTTTGAAAAATCCCGTTGGAATAATATCAAGGCAGCAGGAGGAGGATTTCAGAAGTTGTATAATGTCCTCTAGGTTTTTATCATTAATCTGATGGAATTGTGTCATGGTGTTTGAATTGATGTTAAGTGGACACAGAGACAACACATTTGCTGTTCCTGATGCAGAGGCACTGACTGCTTGTCTGATTTTCTGAATATTGTCAATGAAAAAGGAGACAAAATCATTGCACGCCCTGGTGGATAGAAATTCAGAGGCTACTGACACTGGGGGGTTAGTTAGTCTGTCGACGGTAGCAAACAAGGCACGTGCGTTGTTTTTGTTTTTGGTAATGATGTCAGAGAAGAACGATTGTCGTGCGTTTTTCAATTCCAAATTATAAAGGCCAAGTCTCTCTTTATTGATTTCAAAGTGAACCTGGAGATTTGTTTTTCGCCACCTACGTTCAGCTTTTCGACACTCTCTTTTTTCTGCTCTCACGCTCATGGCCTTTCTCCATGGAGATATTTTCTTGCCAGACACTTCCTTTACCTTAGTTGGAGCAATGGCATCTATAATATTTTTAATTTTTGAATTAAAATTATCTACTAGCTCATTTACTGAGATGTTAGAAAAATTCTGAGTAAACATTTCCCTAGTATTTTCAGTTAAATATCGCTTTGTGGTTACCTCTGTTTGAACATTTTTGTGAACAGAAATAGAGCTCTCAAAGAAAACACAGGAATGATCAGAGAGCGCAACATCAGTCACCACAACCTCAGAGATATTCAGACCCTTTGAGATAATTAAGTCCAGAGTGTGCCCCTTATTGTGCGTGGGCTCCGTCACATGCTGAGTCAGTCCATAGCTATCAAGAACACAAAACAGTTATTTTGCCCCTCTGTCCTGAGGGTTGTCAACATGGATGTTAAAATCACCAACATTGACTAAACGGTCAAAGTCAATACACACTATAGACAGCAGTTCAGTAAAGTCATCATAAAAGCTTGCACAGTATTTGGGTGGTCTATAGATATTTAGGAACAGAGCTCGAGAGGAGCATTTCAGCTGAAGGGCCACATATTCAAAAGAAGCAAAGTTCCCATAAGATGTCTTCCTGCATTGAAGAGAATCATTGAACAGAATAGCAACTCCACCCCCTTTCTTATGCATTCTTTCCTGACTCATAAAACTAAAGTTGGGAGGGGTTGATTCGATAAGAACAGCTGCACTGTTATTTTGTTCAATCCAAGTTTCTGTTAAAAACATAAAATCGAGATTGTGCTCAGTGATAAAATCATTGATTAAAAATGTTTTTCCTGCCAAAGACCTGACATTTAATAAAGCTAGTTTAAGTTTGTTAAACACACTATCAGTCAGGTTTTTTGTAACAAGCTGTGGCTGACATGGAATCACTGCTAAATTAGATAAACTCACACAAACGTTTGAGCGCTTCCTGTATCTACGATGATTCACCGCTCTTAATCTATTACCTATCAACACAGATATCGGCAAAGCTATAGGCAGGCAGGGTCCCAGCATGTCCTGGAAAGAGTTGAGAGTGCCATACGCCCTTGAGCCTGGACCCAGCACACATCAGTAAGAGTTTGTTGCATTTTGTACACACACATCCTTATCAGGCTTCGGAGACTGCAGATGCTTTCTTGAAGGGAGGGGAGGTGGTTGACGTAGGCACGGTGATGGAGACGGGGGAGATGGTGCGGGGGTAGAAGACATGCTGCCAGGGGGGGGAGGTGGTTGACGTAGGCATGGTGATGAAGACGGGGGAGATGGTGCGCGTCTCCGCGGTGATTTTGGTGGGCGTCGTTGAGGAGAGGGGGTAAAGGACATGCTGCCAACCCTGCGTATCGCCTTAGTTTGGTCTTTGGACTCCAGGAAGGAATCGGTGCCAACCCTCTGTATCGCCTTCATGTGTTCAGGGGGGGGGTGACGGGCAGTGGAGACTCCTCCATGTGTCTCCCATAATCAGAACATTCCTCAGGCGGGTGCAGTGATAATTCTTCAGGGTTTTCTGCGCGATGTGTTGTGTCTTTCTCCTGTTTTGATTCCTCTTGCCGCTTGTCCTTGGCAGAGGGAACAGATTGATGACGCAGGCAGTTGAAAATGTTAGAGATAAACAATTTCACTCCTGACTTGTTCAGGCAAACTCCATTTGCCTTGAAAAGATGTCTGCGATCCCAGAAAAAGTTAAAATGGTCAATAAAATGGACAGAATGGTCAGTACAGGCATTGGAAAGCCAGGTGTTCAGTGCAAACAATCTGCTGAATCTCTCCACTCCTCTTCTGACTGGCGGTAGAGGGCCACTGATGAACACCTCCGCATTTAGAGAGCTGACAGTTTCCAACAAACATGGCTAAACAAATCTATTTTGGCCTCTGACATTGCCTTAAATGGTTTTAATGTGTATCGTACCGACCGGCCTAATAAAGGTGGTGGCGTTGCCATTTATGTTAAGAATAAGTTCAGTGTAACCACATTAGTTTCCAAATCGATCAGTAAGCAATTTGAATGTTTAGCCATAAATATAGAAGTGGCAAAGGGTCAACAGGTCATTGTAGTGAGTTGTTACAGACCCCCCTCAGCTGTCAAAGATTCCTTGTCTTCACTAGCAAATCTTTTATCACAACTAGACTACAAGGAAATAGTGCTACTTGGAGATTTTAACTGGGACTGGTTAACTGCAGTGTCAGAGGATTTTAAAAACCTTTGTATCTCTTTAAATGTTACTCAGATTGTGGACAGTCCTACTCGCCCTAACATTAAGTCCCCTAATAAATCCTCTCTAATTGATCTCATTTTAACTAATGTTCCCCATAAATATTCATCTGTGGGAGTATTTGCAAATGATCTGAGTGATCACTGTGTTGTAGCCACAATTAGGGACACTAAGGTCCAAAAGGTTAAACCTCGCATTATCATTAAGAGAGAAAAAAAACATTTTGTGGAGCAGGGTTTTGTGCATGATCTGTTTGATTTTGATTGGGGTAAAATCGATCTGTGTGCTGATGTAGAAACCGCATGGTCTTATTTTTATCTTGGTTTTATGGAGATCATTGATAGACATGCACCCCTGTGTACATTTAGAGTAAAGGGACGAGACAATCCTTGGTTTTCTGCTAATCTGTCCAGTCTCCTTCATGAGAGAAACAAGGCCTGGGCAAAGGCTAGGAAATCAGGCTCAGAGGTAGAATGGCTGCATTTTAGGCAGCTAAGGAATAGCTTCACATCGCAAATCAAAAGTGCTAAATCAAAGTACTATCTGTCAGTAACCACAAAGAATCTGAATAATCCTGGAAAATTTTGGAAAGCCATTAAATCGTTATCCACCGGCGATATCCGTAATGAACTACCTCCGTGCATTACCACAGCATCTGGCACTATATCGGACAGGGCTACTATGCTAAATTGCTTTAATGAGCATTTTGTGTCCTGTGGTTCTCTATTTGATTCTGTCACTAACTCTGCTTCTGTGAACACTACAGTATGTGACTCTGAAAAACGTGTGTTGGAAAACCCTTTTAGTTTTACCCCTTTTACTGTTGATGTTGTTCGTGAAGCTTTAACCAAGTTAGATCCTAAGAAACCGGCTGGCCCGGACAACGTAGAACCTTTCTTTTTAAAGATAGCTACAGATTGTATTGCTCCACCTCTCACTACTCCTTTTAACCTCTCCATCAGCACTAACACAATTCCAAAATTGTGGAAGTCAGCGTATGTCCTGCCTTTGCTAAAAGGAGGGGAGGCCACCTTATTAAATAACTATAGGCCAATCTCTAAGTTGTCAGTTCTGGCTAAGGTTCTTGAACAATTAGTGAGTGAACAGGTAAAGGTGTTTTTATGTACAAATGACATCCTGTCTAAACATCAGTCAGGCTTCAGAAAACATCACTGCCACAATGAAAGTGGTGAATGATATGGCGAGTATTTTAGATAATAAGCAGAGTTGTGCAGCTCTATTTATTGACCTTTCAAAAGCGTTTGACACCGTCGATCATCACATTTTAAAGCAGAGGCTAGCCAGTATAGGCATGTCCAGCCATGCAGTAGGGTAGATAGATGACTGTGTGCCAGGAGGTTGCCGTTTCAATGAGCGTTGGCTAGCAGAAGACATACAAGCCATGGCTAAGACGAGGGTCAAGCCCACGAGTAGCCTCCTGTAAAGTTTGCAAAAATAACGATGCGAGAGTCTGCGCTGACGAGCCACATGAAAGGTACGCCGTAGTAGAGCATTTTAGATTAGTTTAACGTTGCATGTTACGTTTGTTTAAGCTAACGTTAGCGAGCTGAATAGCGAACTCGATGAGGGATAATAATAATTGCAGGGGACAATCATTTCAGAGGAGTGTACCTATGTTATGTGCGTTACAGTCGCCATCGTGTGGTGTTCAGAGGATGAAGCACTCACGGCATTTCGTGTTATAGTCACGAAATATAATCTATTGATTCGACACAGAGCGATTTTGAAAGCAATGTATTTCTACTGGTAGTATGTTTCGTGCCTAAACCAAATGTGACTTGCTCTATCGAAATCAGTCACATTGACCCGAAGACACATTTTCGTTTGTGTTACTGGTCTGGGGGAAGCTCGCGTGTGTGTGTGTGTGCGTTTGTGTACCGGGGAAACACTTACAAGAAACACCGGCGGCTGTTATGCTTGCTGTGTCGTTCCATTAGTCCGTTCTCTGCTTGTAATTATGCCGTTACAAGCTTCAAAGTTGTATTTATCATCTGAATTTGCCGAAACAAGTTTAATATTCTGAAAGCCAATACTACACAAACTGTCTTTTATTTAAAATTGAAGTATTATACAAGTAAAACTACATTTTTCTTTAATCCCATGTAATTGTAGAATGAACACAGTCTTCCTTTGAAGATGTATAAGTCAGGTGTCTTGAGTAGTCAAAATTACCTACAAATCATTGTACACATTTGTAAATATTATGTTGCACTTGTTACCATTGTGAGGCTATTTCTATGCAGCTCTGCGTGATTTTGTGGCTACAATTCAGACTAATACGCTACCAGAGGTGGAATAAGTACTCAGATATTGTACTTGAGTAAAAGTACAAGTATTCAGATCTTGTAGTGAAATTATAAGTACTCAGATGTTGTACTTGAGTAAAAGTAGAAGTACTCAGATGTTGTACTTGAGTAAAAGTAGAAGTACTCAGATGTTGTACTTGAGTAAAAGTAGAAGTACTCAGATCTTGTACTTGAGTAAAAGTAGAAGTACTCAGATCTTGTACTTGAGTAAAAGTATAAGTACTCAGATCTGGTACTTGAGTAAAGTAGCAGTACTCAGATCTTGTACTTGAGTAAAAGTAGAAGTACCAGAGTGTAGGAATACTCTGTTATAGTAAAAGTCCTGCATTCAAAATGTTCCTCAAGTAAAAGTAGAAAAGTATTCTCATCAAAATATAGTGAAAGTAGCGACAGTGAAAGTAGTCATTGTGCAGATTGGTCCATTTCAGAATAATATATATGATATGTTTTATAATGATTGTGATCAATCATTATAAAAAATGAAAGTGTTCTCAAAGCTGGTGAAGGTGCAGCTAGTTTGAATGACTTTGTATACTGCAGGGTAGCTTGTGGATTTACTCCAGGTGGAACTAAAGTCTGATTTCACATCATTCATCCAGATCTGTAAAGTAACTAAAGGTATTAAATACATGTAGTGGAGTAAAAGTACACCATTTACCTCTGACTTATGTTTACTGCCAACCTAAAAGTACCTCAAAAATAGTAATCAATAATGTATTGAAAAGTTATTTGGCTGATTGTTTTATATTGACTCAGCCAGGTTATATGGGAGGCCCAGTCTACGTACAGATCACTAATTTTGAAATATTAAACTTTTCTTTAATTTTTCATCCTCGTGTAGAAGGCTATCACAAAACACACATGTGGTTGTTTATAGCATAAAGAACATCTGATTTAATGTGAGGTAGGGAAATAATCATTTGAGTATGTGTATATAAATATGTAATTTACAACAGCTGTAAGATGCTTGAAAAGCTTGAAAATGCTTAAAAAGTGCTTGAATTTGACTTTGGAAAAGGTGTAAGAACCCTGATTAGGCTTATGTGCTAACTAGTCGGAGAAAAGTGCCACTAGTTGCTGAAAAAGAGTGACTAGTGTAATGTTTTATTTAACTAGTAAAGCAGAGTATCTAACAAGTGAAATCAAAGAGCCAACTAGTGTAGGCAGCTGCCGTCTGATATCAAGGATATGGAATAAATACTCAAATGGCTTGCCATAGGACACAACCATCACCAACAACAAGTTGACACAAACCTGTCTGTCGAGGCTCTGCACAGCGCACAGCCGGCCACAGCTCCTGGAGGACGCGTTAACAACCCGTAGCTGCACGCGGGCAGCTGCTTGCAGAGAAATCTCTCAGATCAAACGTTCAAACCTGAACGCTGTAGGTTACAAGAATGTAGCCGCGGTACTCTCGCGAAGCGAGAAGATGAAAAGGAACCGATCCACTAGTGACGCCGGCCTATGTAGCCGTCGTCACGTGGGTCACAGGTGATTTTGTTGTTATTAGGTACTCGAACTGCGCATGTGTGCGATGGATGCTAAAGCACCGCCTCTGGCGGTCAGTAGGGACGAAATAGAACAACTAAGGAGATTGCTGAAACTACTAAAATTGGGTTAAGAACTGTCCAACGCATTATTAAGAGAGAGAGAGAGAGAGAGGCGGATGAAGTGATGTACCCATCATGCCTAGTGCCTACCGTACAACGCAGTGGGGGCAGTATCATGGTCTGGGGCAGCTGCAGTTGGTCAGGTCTAGGTTCAGCTACGTTCCCAAAGAATGAGGTCAGCTGACTACGTGAACATACTGAATGACCGGGTCTTTCCATCAATGGAGTTTTTCTTCCCTGATGGCACGGCCATCTTCCAAGGGGACAATGCCAGGGGGGCTCACATTGTGAATGAGTGCTTCAGGGAGCAGGAGACAACCTTTCTACACATGGAAGTCCAGACCTCAGCCCCATTGAGAGTCTTTGGGATGTGCTGGAGAAGACTTTGCGCAGCGGTGCGACTCTCCAATCATAAATACAAGATCTTGGCGGAAAATTAACGCAACTCTGGACAGAAATAAATGTTGTGTCATTGCAGAAGCTTATCTAAATGATGCCACGGCGACTGCGTGCTAAAGCTAAAGGCGGTACAAATAAATATTACAGTGCAACTTTTTTATTGAAAGGGCAAAAAAACAGTATATTTACGACCATCTTAATTGATGGAGAACAGTCTGTAGTACCCTTCGCTGTGTTTGTTCAAACTGATCAGAGAGCAGCTTAGGTGCTTCCTTCTTTTTCTCACACATCGACACACTCCGGTTCTTGTTTCATGTCCTCTTTAAGAACCACACGTTTGATGAAGAGTGTAGAGTGAAGAACTGTGGGCCTGATGAATAAACGGGCATCAACCTTCTGATTATTATTTACGTCCATCCATCCTCCGAGGCCGGCAGGATGAATGAAGCTTGTAGAAGTTCCTAATGGACTCTGAGAGGACGAGACAGACGGATGGAGAGAGGGAAGCTGGAGGTGAAGGAACGAATCACTCCTTCCTGTTCAAAAGCTTTAGATAATAGCAGGCTGCAAATCCATCACAGGAAGGTGTGGGGGGGCCGACAGCAGATTTAACATCATGAAGTGGTCAGCCATGTTTGGTGGATCAGATATTTTATACTTCAGTGTGACGGCATAGTTCATGTAATCTTTAACCCACTATGCAGTATCATCCGAAAAATTCAAATGTATTGTATCTTCTGGAAGAGAAATATCACCTGAAAAAACAGTTGCTTAATTTGTGCGTGCGTGTGTAAAACATTACCTGTTTTTTTCCCTCCTGCAGATCGTGGGTCCAGCAGATGGGTCGAACTACATCGTGGATTATTACGGCGCCCGGCTGACCCGCCTGTCCATCACCAACCAAACCTACAGGAAGCCACATCTGTCTCTGTGAACACAGCCTCACACACTGTGAGTTAACTGGAGAGTGTTAGGTTATGCTCTCAAACATTCAAAGTTTGCTTAATGTTGGCTGTATGGATTTCTCTTCTGCATACAAACGTCTCGACAATATAATGTTAAACTAAGAAAAGCAGGACATCTTCATAATTGTGAGGCTAAAAACAAGCATTTTCTGATATTTTGGAAAATAACATAGCTGTGACGATACATCGGTTTACAAAATAGATGCTTGTACATATATAGAAACAGTCAGTATCCAGAGCATCACAGTCTCCAAACAGACCATCAGAACACATTTGAAGAAACATATCAAACCCAACACTTGATTAAGAAAGTACAAGTTAAACTTCACAGATCAAGGTCACACACACACACACACACACACACACACACACACACTTCCCCTGTGGGATTGAGCTGTTTAATATCATTGGTAATTGTAAGTCGCTTTGGATAAAAGCGTCAGCTAAATTAAATGTAATGTCTGAATTCAACATGAGGAAAGTTTCTCAGGGAATAAAAGAGTGACACTGAATAAAATCTAATCCAGTTTTGACTTCTTAAAGGCAGCGTTACTACAGCGGGGAAAGGACGGCTTTCATTCAAATACTCTACTTCAGTATAATGTTTGTACATGTACCGAACTTGAGTATTTCCAGTTTAAGCTACTTTATACTTACTCTAGTTCCACAAAGAGAACACAATAAGATAATATGGAATATAATGATAATACAGTAGCATTACAATCACAGGTGCCATGTTACTAAAGGGTTAACAACAGGACTTGGTGTTTTTACAGTGTGCTATCGCTACCTTTAATAGAAGGTGTTCATTAAAATGTTATTTGAAATATAAAAATGTATTCAGCATTGTATTCAGTGCTAGATATGTAATATTATATTGCTTGTATTCTTTTACTCTGTGCATATTAATTATTGATACAATAATTCAAATAGAAATGTACACTATTAAAACAAAAAAATGCTCATGAAATTAAAGATTTCAGTAAAACATAAAGATGAATAAAAAAGGGAAACGTAATTATATAAATATCTGACTTTAAAACAGAATATTGAAAAATAATCTTAAAATGTTTTATTTTTTCTTCCTTCAGGCCCGTCATAAATACAGAGAAGACTGCATACAACGGAGGATGCTCTTAACTTCCTCCACATCCACAGTTTAAGAATGAATGTAATATTTATTCAAATCTTCAGCCACCTGACTGAAGACATTTCAAGCAGCATTCGTCTGGCTCCGCATGTTTTCAGATTCATCCATCAAATGTTAGATTGATCAGTACTATAAGCCATTCGTTTCTTCAAGCATAATTACGGTGTTTCTGCTGTAGAGTAAACTAACAATATCTAGTCTCTCTGGGTCACATTTATATCACACCAGCTGGTCATTTATTTAAATGTGTTGTACTATACTGTGATGTTTCTTTGCTGTTATGTAACGATGTTTTTCTATGAGAACAGACATTGTAAATAAAGTTTCTTTTTGCTTTTCGTCTATATTTGACTCTTTATTAAATAACACAATTGTTGAAGTCCCACAGCTGAGGATGTGATTTGTTTAAGGGTTTAAGAGGGTTTCATCTTTTTTTAATTTTAGTAATATTTTTATTGGAACCACTTAGATATTTGATGTGGTTGTTACTTGTTTTTTACTGTTTAAAGGTCCCCTATTCTACTATTTTTCCACAATATACTACAGGTCTCAGATACATACAGAACATGTCTCTGAAGTGTTTGGCTGAAACACCAAACACTTCATTGTAGCATCCCATAATCCCCTCTGTTTCAGCCCTGTTCCAAAAGTGCCGATTCTGGGTCTGTAGCTTTAAATGCTAATGAGCTGCTGCTGGCCACGCCCCTCTGAGAGATGATTGGTTCAAAAACATAATGGTGCTCTAGGAGGAGATTCAGGTGATAAGGTGGTTGGTTACCTTGGTTGGTGATTGGCTAATGGTTACACAAGCCAAACAAACATTGTGACATCAAAAAGTGGCCAAAATCTCATCTTCAGTCTTTGTTCCTGAAACAGTCAGAGCACAGAGGGGACACATACTGTATATATGTATAAAAGACATGAAAAAGTTGATTTTGCATAATAGGTGACTGTGGTTAGGACGCCGGCTGCTGATGGGAGTGGCTCGGCCGGGGACCAGACAGCTGATCAGAATCAGGTGATCAGTCACTCAATGAAAGCATGTGGTAACCTGGTTCTGGGCTCTTGCAGTAGACTGGCTCCTGGGTGGAGGACTCGCC
Organism: Harpagifer antarcticus; assembly: GCA_902827135.1. Classification (NCBI taxonomy): domain Eukaryota; kingdom Metazoa; phylum Chordata; class Actinopteri; order Perciformes; family Harpagiferidae; genus Harpagifer; species Harpagifer antarcticus. The sequence goes on along the minus strand of CADEHL010000857.1, from coordinate 1,153,345 downwards.
CAGCCACCTCAGGAAATAGAGGAGCAGTCCGGGGTTCATGGGAGCCCTTTTTTGTGTTGACACTGAAATAAACCCTGCTTGTTTGCCAAACTGTTCCATCCGTCATATGTTATCCCTCTCGTGAGCTGGAACGCTCACAGTGACCTTTAAACGTTTGACAGTATTACAAAACACAAAACATGTATAAATCAGCACCTGCTCTTCAAACTGCTCCATTACTCAATTATTCAACAAAGTTTTACATAATATGTATTATGTAAAACTTGTGCTGATCTTGCACAAAACATTTTTTTTCCAGTCCAAACTTGTGAATTCCTGGGAAAAGCCTTGGAGGTATATTTTTTGAAATCACTTTTTTTGCATCACTATCAAGTATCGTGTTTGCTTGTTTTGATGAACTCACAATGTTACTGATGCGATACACAGTCCTAACAGCTTCTCCCTCACACTGATAGACAGGTGGCAGTAACACGGCAACACATGCAGCAATGCACCAGCTAGAGCAAAAGAACACTACAAGCTTATAAACAACATCTTGCTCTTTTTTTATTGTTAATCCTGCACACCATGTACATGGACTGTACTTATATAGCGCTTTATCCAATCTTTAAGACCCCTCAAAGCGCTTTACATACTACATGTCATTCACCCATTCACACCCATTCATACAGAGCAGTGTACCTTTCTCAAATTCATAATTTGAAAAATTATTGATTCGAAAATAATATGCTACAGTACGAGTCTGGGTCTCTGTGTTTCATTCAAGCTCGAATCTGTGTGTGTGTGTGTGTGTGTGGAACAAGCCTTTTTTTGTGCGAGCGAGAGACAGAGAGGGCGCACCAGTACCGGAGATCGTTGTTGTTAGCTTCTGGTGCTATCGAGCTATGCTAAAGGGTATAGGTCCACTCCCCACAAAAATAGCACTTTACCCCTGCTTACACCTATATGCCGTGATCTGATTATCGAGCCTTCATTGTAACAGTTGCGGGTACACTGTGTATTTGCGTGGGGATTGTTGCAGTAGAAGAGTCCACTATAGCAACCGGTACATTAATGGGAAACCATTACCACCCTCTATGAAACGTCAAGCTACCCAACGTCAAGCTACCCCACGGCTCATTGCAGCCACTAAGACACACTTTTTTGCCAAATATCAGCATTTTCTTTCTTTTCATTTTTTTGCACAGATTGCAAAGTGGCAAAGTATTATAACTTATTGTTCTAGCAAAGGGATTGCATAATTGTATTATGTATTTATTTTTTGAGCATTGTTTTATTATCACTTTTCTAGCAAAGTGATTTATTTTTTAAAGGAATGCTTACGTTCATATTGATGTATTTTAATAAATGTTAACTTGGCCCATTACGTGACGATTTGTGTTGGGGGGGCCCGACTTTTTTTTTCCTCCAAAAGGGGACCTGACAGAAAAAATTTGAGAACCACTGCTCTAGGAGCTAACATTCACACACATTCACACACCGTTGGCCATGCCATCAGGAGCAACTCAGGGTTAAGTATCTTGCCCAAGGATACATCGACATGTTGACTGCATGGGCTGGGATCTGTCACAGTTCTGTCTAAGTTTGGGTGTTTTCACTGTTCTCTGTCATGTTTTCCTCCTGTCGTTAGTGTCCCTGTGTGTTCTCCTCCCTCCTCACCTGTGTCTCGTTTAGCTAATTGTGTTCACCTGTGGCTCTTGTGTTTTTCTCCTCCCTCCTCACCTGTGTCTCGTTTACCGATTGTGTTCACCTGTGTCTGGTAATTAGCCCTCCCTGTATTTAGTCTTGTCTCGTGCTGTGTTCAGTGTCGGTGCTTCTTTTGTTGGTGACGGACTTCACAGGTGAGTGTTCTGTGTTTTTCTGTATTCGTTCCATTTTAGCCTTGAAATAAAGGTTTATCAAAGTTATCTGCGCTTGGGTCCTGCTTCCTTTACTCAACCGTGACAGAAAGCACCGACCAGAGATGGACCCAGCAGATGACCCATTTGAGGTGGGATTACAGCATTTTTCATTTGCTTTGGCTTGCTGCTATGATTGGTGGAGGGGAGCGTCCAGTGTTCGGCAGAAGGAGGCCGCTCTGGTAGAGGCGCACCGGTTGGCTATGGAGAAACCGGACTTGGTGAAGTTCTTACCTGACTGGATGTTGAACTTCATCTGGGCGTGTGATTTCCAGCCTGCGGACTATAAACGTCTCGGTGTGTTCCGTCTGGAGTCAACCAGTGCTTCCGCCCCAGTTCCTGCTCCTGTCCAAGAGGCGTTTTCTGGAACTCGGCTGGCTTTTGGAGGTCCACGGAGCCTTCAGGCGGCTTCTAGGAGAAGGAGTCGCAAGTCCAGGCTGGCAATCCGAGCCCCAAGAGTCATGGTTCCGGCTACAGAACCGGCCCACACAGCCATAGTTCCGGCCCCAGTACAGGCCCCAGCAGCCATGGTTCCAGCCCCAGTTCTGGCCCCAGCAGCCATGGTTCCAGCCTTAGCTCTGGCCCCAGCTGTCCTAGTCCCTTCTCTAGTCCCTTCTCCAGTCCCACCTCTAGTCACTTCTCAAGTCCCTCCTCGAGTCACTTCTCTAGTCCCTTCCCTCATCCCATCTCAAGTTCCCTCTCGAGTCTTTTCTCAAGTCCCCTCTCAGGTCCCCTCTCGAGTTCCCTCTCGAGTCTTTTCTCGAGTCCCCTCTCAAGTCAACTCCCCAGTGTCCTCTCGAGTCACCTCCCAAGTCAACTCTCCAGTGTCCTCTCGAGTCACCTCTCAAGTTTCCCCTCAGGTCTCCTCTCGAGTTCCCTCTCAAGTCCCCTCTCTAGTCCCCTCTCGAGTTCCCTCTCGAGTCACCTCTCAAGTTTCCCCTCAGGTCTCCTCTCGAGTTCCCTCTCAAGTCCCCTCTCAGGTCCCCTCTCAAGTCCCCTCTCAGGTCCCCTCTCGAGTTACCTCTCGAGTTCCTTCTCGAGTCCACTCTCCAGTTTCCTCTCAAGTTCCCTCTCAAGCCCTCTCTCGAGTCCCCACTCAAGCCCCTACTCATGTCCAGTTGGAGGTCCCGCAGACTAGTCTTCTGCCGGGGGTCCTGCCAACCCCATGTCCTGTACCGTTGGAGGTTCCGCTGGGGGTCCTGCCAACCTCATGTCCTGTCCAGTTGGAGGTCCCGCAGACTAGTCTTCTGCCGGGGGTCCTGCCAACCCCATGTCCCGTCCAGTTGGAGGTCCCGCAGACTAGCCCTCTGCCGGGGGTCCTGCCAACCCCATGTCTTGTCCAGTTGGAGGTCCCGCAGACTAGCCCTCTGCCGGGGGTCCTGCCAACCCCATGTCCTGTCCAGTTGGAGGTCCCGCAGACTAGCCCTCTGCCGGGGGTCCTGCCAATCCCATGTCCCCTCTCTAGTCCCCTCTCGAGTTCCCTCTCGAGTCACCTCTCAAGTTTCCCCTCAGGTCTCCTCTCGAGTTCCCTCTCAAGTCCCCTCTCAGGTCCCCTCTCAAGTCCCCTCTCAGGTCCCCTCTCGAGTTACCTCTCGAGTTCCTTCTCGAGTCCACTCTCCAGTTTCCTCTCAAGTTCCCTCTCAAGCCCTCTCTCGAGTCCCCACTCAAGCCCCTACTCATGTCCAGTTGGAGGTCCCGCAGACTAGCCCTCTGCCGGGGGTCCTGCCAACCCCATGTCCTGTCCAGTTGGAGGTCCCGCAGACTAGCCCTCTGCCGGGGGTCCTGCCAATCCCATGTCTTGTCCCGTTGGAGGCCCCGCCGACTACTCTCCTGCCGGGGTTCCTGCCAACCCTCTGTCCGGTCTCGTTGGAGGCCCCGCCGACTACTCTCCTGCCGGGGGTCCTGCCAACCCTGTGTCCTGTCCCGTTGGAGGCCCCGCCGACTACTCTCCTGCCGGGGGTCCTGCCAACCCTGTGTCCTGTCCCGTTGGAGGCCCCGCCGACTACTCTTCTGCCGGGGGTCCTGCCAACCCTATGTCCTGTCCCGTTGGAGGCCCCGCCGACTACTCTCCTGCCGGGGGTCCTGCCAACCCTATGTCCTGTTCCGTTGGAGGTCCCGCCGTCTACTCACCTGCCGGGGGTACTGCCAACCCTGTGTCCTGTGCCGTTGGAGGTCCCGCCGTCTACTCTCCTGCCGGGGGTACTGCCAACCTTTTGTCCTGTCTCGTCGGAGGTCCCGCCAACCGCTCTCCTGCTGGGGGTCCTGCCAACTCCTGGTCCTCTTCCGTGGGGGATCCTGCCGAAGCCTGTCCCGCCGGCTCCGGTTCCTGTCCGGCCGACACCGGGCCCTGCCCGGCCTCCGGAGCTGTCTGGTCTTCGCCCTCGATCCCGACCCTCTGTGAGCCGCGGTCTTCGTCCGCGGGCCCGGCCTCCTGACTCTTCCTGCCGCTGCCCTCGTCCTCGAGCCCGGCCCCCTGACTCTTCCTGCCGCTGCCCTCGTCCTCGAGCCCGGCCCCCTGACTCTTCCTGCCGCTGCCCTCGTCCTCGAGCCCGGCCCCCTGACTCTTCCTGCCGCTGCCTTCGCCCTCATGCTCGGCCCCCTGAGTTCGCCCGCTGTGGCCTACGGCCCACCATGGACTCTGCCTTGCCCCCGGGCCGTCCGCCCGAGACCCCCACCATGGACTCTGCCTTGCCCCCAGGCCGTCCGCCCGAGTCCCCCTTCTCGGCTTCTGCCGTGCCCCCGGGCCGTCCGCCCGAGATCCCTTCCTGGTCCCCTACTGGGCTCCTGGGCGGTCAGCTTAGTCCCTCCTCCGGACCCCCTCCACCCACCCTGCTGGATTTTTTTTTTGGATTTTTGTGTTGGGGTTTAGGGACGTCTGGAATCCGTCCCTTGAGGGGGGGGTTCTGTCACAGTTCTGTCTAAGTTTGGGTGTTTTCACTGTTCTCTGTCATGTTTTCCTCCTGTCGTTAGTGTCCCTGTGTGTTCTCCTCCCTCCTCACCTGTGTCTCGTTTAGCTAATTGTGTTCACCTGTGGCTCTTGTGTTTTTCTCCTCCCTCCTCACCTGTGTCTCGTTTACCGATTGTGTTCACCTGTGTCTGGTAATTAGCCCTCCCTGTATTTAGTCTTGTCTCGTGCTGTGTTCAGTGTCGGTGCTTCTTTTGTTGGTGACGGACTTCACCGGTGAGTGTTCTGTGTTTTTCTGTATTCGTTCCATTTTAGCCTTGAAATAAAGGTTTATCAAAGTTATCTGCGCTTGGGTCCTGCTTCCTTCACTCAACCGTGACAGGATCGAACCCACAACCTTCTGGTTGAAAGACGACCGCACTCCATCGCAGCCACAGTCGCCCTGCATTTCTGCTCCATGCTACCTCTTTTTTAAATCAGCATAACTCTCCACTTTGAATATAATATAGAGTATTGTCATACTTTATTACATTTTACTGCAGTTTCCTGTGTAAATATAGTTTTTTCTTACGTATTCTTCTTTCTGTGTCTCTGTATGCACCACTTCTACCAAAGCAAATTCCTTGTATGCATAAACTTACTTGGTAATAAAACCAATTCTGATCCTGACGTGGGATTCTTAATGTTTGTGATAAACTGAATGATGAAATGTGGAAAAGCTGTTTGAATCAGCTGAAGAATGCTCCACCCCAAAGATTTTCTGAGGTCATGATCTGATAGAATATGATGCATTGCTTAAACTGCGAAACACGAAACATTTGAAATATAATGAAAATGTTATTTTGAAGCGTTGCCTAATAGCCTACTTTTGAACTAAATAGAGCTTGAATGCATCATAATGTTACTCAATAAAACCTTGGTTACCATTAGCCTTTAGCCCCGGTATTAAGCCACAAGTCTGTGCTTCTCACTGCTAACAGCTAACAGCTCATTTGAAACTAGCTCTCACCCTGATGATTTCAACACAGACATCACATTTTAACATGAAACATCAGACCATCAGTGTCTCTCAGTTCTGATGTGGCTGTAGTGTTTGTCATGTATCTGCGTCTGATGTGTGAGACAAAACATTTAAATAATGATCAAGCCATTTTACATTCTGGGTAGTTGAAGTGGCTAAACACACACACACACACACACACACACACACACACACACACACACAGGAACACACATACACACACACAGAAACACACTCACACAAACACACGGTGTCTGCATGGAAAACACAGAAGGCATGAAATTACAGTTGCGTCAGTTGGAACGGAGCACAGGAGGAAACTTTACAGATAAGGTGGAGGCTTCAACACACCTGTGTGTGTGTGGGGGGGGGGGTGTAGGGCATTTGTGTGTGTGTTGAAGGGGGTGTACTAAATAAAGAAATGGCGCTGGTCTTTCTTTCGTTCTTTAATCTGCGTGTGTGTGCGTGTGCATGTGTGTGTGTGTGTGTGTGTGTGTGTTATTTGGACTGTTAGGCTGTGTGTGTCACCAGATAAGTCGCTCAATATTCACACTTGGCGTGTCACTGGGTGGCATTCAGGTCTCAGCTGCAAGCTGTGTGTGGTGTGTGTGTGTGTTTGTAATTTTTACACTTAAATGTTTTAGTTTTTGAATATAGACAGTGAGTCTTTTCTCAAACTGTCAAGATGTTGTGTTCCATGACTGGGAATTTGATCTTATGAACTATTTGCACGTGTGGCCTCAGCTTAAACATCAACCAGAAAAAAAGACAAGAAAATAAGTGAACAAAGAAAGACAAAGTAAATACAAGACACCAAAAGAAAGAATTACACGAGTGAAATAAAAACCTGAAACGCATACAAGAGGGAAAGACAGAAATTAAAGAAAGGAAAACAAAAGAAGTAAGACAAACGAAAGGAAGATAAAAGAGAACAGAAGACACGGAGATAAGGCGGGGAGACACAAAAGAAAGAAATGAAGACACAAACAGAAAGACATGAAAGAAGAAAAAAAAAGGAAAAGACACAAAATAAACAAAAGAGAAATCAGAAAGCCACCAAAGTAAAAAGGCAAAAATAAATAAGACCGGCGGACAGATAAGAGGGTGCCAACGTTTTTTATTGATCCAACATTTCAACCAACAATGTTTGTGTAAATCATATATTTTTTACACAAACATATATGTCCCTGTAGTTACAGAAAGACAAAAACAAAGCTTCACATGCTCACAGGAAGGCGGGGGGTCTGTAAATCATAGTAAGTATCAGAGGATACAGGAGAAATTCGGTGAGGAGAAGAAGAGAGGAGTGAAAGAGCACAACGAGAGATGAAGAGAGATGAGAGGATGTGGAGGAGAGAGTCAAGATGACATGCCATAATAAGAGAGGAGGAGAGGAAGAGGAAGAGGAGGGTTAGTTTCCTCCTCCAGGGAGACGTCGACCTGTCAGAGTAAATGTCTCCTCTGCAGGGAGATAAAATCATATTTAAAGATCAGACGCTTTAAATCCTGACCTGCTCTTTGTTTGAAGAACCTTGAAGGAGACAAGGAGGAGGAGGAGGAGGAGGAGGAGGAGGAGGAGGAGGAGGAGGAGGAGGGGGAGGGGGAGGAGGAGGAGGAATATTAGCTCTTCATCAGCAAACTCATAAGAATCAGTAGTCAGAGTACTGAAAGGTTCTGCTCAACTAAACTTGAGTTTACTATTTCACACAAGATGAAGTATCAGAATACAGTGTTGTCACAAGGATACAGAGAGAGACTCTGTTACGTAGTTTGGATATTTTGAATAACTTTAATTTTAGTATTAGTAAACAACTTTGGGCCTTTTTAGATCTGAAAGGTCAAACCAAGGTTACTGTTTTTTTTACATTGTATACATTTGATCCGGTTAGTTTTGGTTTCACATTGCAATGCTGCAAACACGTTCAAGAACTCTACATGACATACCTACGTCCTGAAGTATCTCCTACTGGGCTGCATGTCTCTAACTGGTGATGTGCAAAATAAACTACACATCTATTTAAAGGAATCTTTTGAGGTAAGCCAGCTGAATGTCCGAAGTGTTCAGGAATCGTTTTGGGCACGTCTCAAGACTTTGACCATCAGCGACAAACAACAAAACAATACAATCATTTGCAATAAAGATGGGCCTATCTGCAGGCATTCAGTGGCGTTCTTTGTGCTTTTTTCATTGAATCTATTCAGTTCTGATATAACTAATGTGAATGCAAATCAAACCGCGTGCTTGTGTGGCGGGGGCGGGAGATTAATGTGATTGGTTGAGTTTCAGACACGACCACCGGGAAGCTTCAACGCACGCCGCCGTGTGGACGCTGCGTCACGCTCTGTGGTCAAGCTGCTGCAGTTTTATTTACAACAAAGTGGAGTAAAACACACAGTTGCAAACTTACTCAGGGTGTTATGGAAGAGTTTGAAATATGACAGAGGTGGAAGAAGTACTCAGATCTTGTGTAGGAATACTCTGTACAGTAAAAGTCCTGCATTCAAAATGTTCCTCAAGTGAAAGTAGAAAAGTATTATCGTCAAAATATAGTGAAAGTACCAAAAGTAAAAGTAGTCGTTTTACAAATTGGTCCATTTCAGAATAATATATATGATATGTTTTATAATGATTGATCATTAAAGTGTTCTCAAAGCTGGTAAAGGTGCAGCTAGTTTTAATGACTTTGTATACTGCAGGGCAAGGCAAGTTTATTTATGTAGCACTTTTCAACACAAGGCAATTCAAGGTGCTTTACAAAAATGAAAGACATTCAGACAAAGGCATTTAAAAACAGTCATTAAAAAGAAAAGATAATAAAAGAAACATTAAAAGAAAAAATACGTGAATAAAAAATACATGAATAAAAAGTACATTAATAAAAAGTTACAGTGCAGTTTAAGATATGAATATATCGATTAAAAGCAGCGGCAAAAAGAAAAGTCTTTAGCCTGGATTTAAAAGTAGTCAGAGTTGCAGCGGACCTGCAGGTTTCTGGGAGTTTGTTCCAGATATTTGGAGCATAATAACTGAACGCTGCTTCTCCATGTTTAGTTCTGACTCTGGGGACAGAAAGCTGGCCAGTCCCTGAAGACCTGAGAGATCTGGATGGTTCATAATTTAGCAGGAGGTCAGAAATGTATTTTGGGCCTAAACCATTCAGTGCTTTATAAACCAGCAGCAGTATTTTGAAATATATTCTTTGACACACAGGAAGCCAGTGTAAAGACTTCAGAACAGGAGTGATGTGCTCCACTTTCTTAGTGTTAGTGAGGACTCGAGCAGCGGCGTTCTGAATCAGCTGCAGATTTTTTAGTGAGACCTGTGACATTAGTCTTTTAATCCTATATATATTATTTAGGTGATAGTAGGCTGATTTAGTAACTGTTTTAATGTGACTGTTGAAACTCAGGTCAGAGTCCATGACTACACCTAGATTTCTGGCTTTATCTGTTGTTTTGAACATTGCAGGCTGAAGCTCAGCGCTAACTTTTATACGTTCTGCCTTGGCTCCAAAAACCATTACCTCAGTTTTGTCTTTGTTTAATTGGAGAAAGTTCTGACACATCCAGTCATTGATTTATTCAATGCACTTACTCAGTGTTTTAACTGGAGAATAGTCTCCTGTGAAATTGTTATGTAAATGTGTGTGTCATCCGCATAGCTATGGTAACTTATTTTGTAGTTTTTCATTATCTGAGCCAGTGGTAGCATGTAGATGTTAAAGAGAAAAGGCCCCAAGATGGAGCCTTGAGGAACCCCACATGTCATATTTGTCAACTCAGATGTATATTTACCTATAGAAACAACGTTTTTTCTGTCCTTTAAGTAGGATTCAAACCAATTTAGAACTGTTTCCGAAAGTCCCACCCAGTTTTCTAGTCGGTCTAGTAATATGTTGTGGTCAACAGTATCAAACGCAGCACTGAGATCTAATAATACTAACACTGAAGTTCTGCCACTGTCTGTGTTTAAGGGGATGTCATTGAAGACCTTTACTTTGTTTCGAACACATCGAAACAATTATTTAAATGCAAGAAGTTACTCAACTGTTGAAAAACTACTTTTTCAATGATTTTACCTAGAAATGGGAGGTTTGTTATGGGCCTGTAATTGTTCATTACTGAAGCGTCTAGATTATGCTTTTTTAAGAGCGGTTTAATGACTGCAGTTTTCAGGGCCTGTGGAAAAATACCTGAGTGAAGAGATTTGTTTACTATATGAAGTAGATCTGAGGCCATGCAAGGAAAAACCTCTTTGAAAAATCCTGTTGGAATAATATCAAGGCAGCAGGAGGAGGATTTCAGAAGTTGAATAATGTCCTCTAGGTTTTTATCATTAATCTGATGGAATTGTGTCATGGTGTTTGAATTGATGTTAAGTGGACACAGAGACAAAACATTTGCTGTTCCTGATGCAGAGGCACTGACTGCTTGTCAGATTTTCTGAATGTTGTCAGTGAAGACGGAGGCAAAATCATTGCACGCCCTGGTGGATAGAAATTCAGAGGCTACTGACACTGGGGGGTTAGTTAGTCTGTCGACCAGGCACGTGCACACATAGACAACAAAGTAGGCTTGAGCCCCTGCGCTTTTTCTTCCTCCAGAGAAAGTGCCCTTTTTTCCCCTTTTTTTATTTTTTATAAATGAATATATATCTACTGCTGTTTGCGCACAGTTTCCCTTTCCAAAAATCTATTGTTTGAATAAAAAATAAAAAGATCAGGTTGGGAGATTAGACTGTGAAGTTCCGTAGCTCTCCCCCCTCCCTCCCTCCCTCCCTCCACGTATCCTGCACAGCGGTGCATACATCGACAGTCCCTTCAGACAGACAGGTAGCAGCACCTCCCACTTTACTGTCATGTTATGCCGGCTTTTCTTGGTTTGTGTGAAGGTGAGTGGTGATGAACACATTTCTAAACTGCCAGTGCCTCGAGTTTACAGCTAATCAGCTAAAAGACAATAACAAATATAGTTAACTAAGGTAGGCTACTTGCTAATGGATAAGTTAGCTCAAGGTTTAGCTAAGGCAATTTGGGCATACAGGCTAATGTACTTAAGGGGAGACACTTAAAATGAATACAGTAAAATGTGTATCTATTAACGTCATTACAATCGCCACATTGATATGCAAATTAGGCGTTAACTAGGCTTAATTAAAATGCGCTAACTTGCGTGCGGTTACCAAGGTAAAAGGATAAAACAAAAAACACATCACCTCACAACTTCCCCAGATAGTTACTTACATCAAGTCAGTATTTTTCCCTGAAATGTTATGTTTAAATGCAGATTAGCTTTAAATCTAGAGATGAATTCAGACATGGTAGTAAAACGAACACGATTTATATGTGTTTCTTGGAAGTTGTATTTCCATAGAGTGAAAGAAAACATGGACGCAAATTAGACCAAAATAACAAGTACATGAAAAAACGATCTTTTTGCCTGTAATGTCCTTAAACAGTACTTCATCATTTTGATTGTTGGCTGCTCATTTAATAACTATTAATTGTACTAGTTTGTTGTCTGCTCTTGTGCTTAGTGAATACTAAAGAAGACCATTGTCTCTGTGTTAGCTGATTATTTTGTAGGATTCTGTTAAGTATTAAACAATTGCGTGAGTGTGAGGGTATTAAAATAAATTGGTCAGCAAGTCAGAGATGTGCAACTATATTTATAAATGATTATGGGAAGTGCCCTTTTTCTCACTTGAGCACCCGCCCCCCAAAATGTTTGTGCACGTCCCTGCTGTCGACGGTAGCAAACAAGGCACGTGCGTTGTTTTTGTTTTTGGTAATGATGTCAGAGAAGAACGACTGTTGTGCGTTTTTCAATTCCAAATTATAAAGGCCAAGTCTCTCTTTATAGATTTCAAAGTGCACCTGGAGATTTGTTTTTCGCCACCTGCGTTCAGCTTTTCAACATTCTCTTTTTTCTGCTCTCACGGTCATGGCCTTTCTCCATGGAGATATTTTCTTCCCAGTCACTTCCTTTACCTTAGTTGGAGCAATGGCATCTATAACATTTTTAATTCTTGAATTAAAATGATCTACTAGCTCATTTACTGAGATGTTAGCAGGGGCAAGTGTGGAAGAAAAATTCTGAGTAAACATTTCTCTAGTGTTTTCAGTTAAATATCGCTTTGTTGTTACCTCTTTTTGAACATTTGTGTGAACAGAAATAGAGCTCTCAAAGAAAACACAGGAATGATCAGAGAGTGCAACATCAGTCACCACAACCTTAGAGATATTCCGACCCTTTGAGATAATTAAGTCCAGAGTGTGCCCCTTATTGTGCGTGGGCTCCGTCACATGCGGACTCAGTCCATAGTTATCAAGAACACAAAACAGTTCTTTAGCCCCTCTGTCCTGGGGGTTGTCAACATGGATGTTAAAATCACCAACAATGACTAGACCAGGGGTCTCCAACCTTTCTTCATCTGAGAGCTACTTTGAAAAAATGAAAGTGGCCAAGAGCTACTTGCATCACATCGCTTACATTTCTTCACATAGCTCTCATCAGTTGAATTAAGCTATTCTTTTGTACACGTGGGAAATTGCAATACCTAAAGCTTGTCACAAAGCTTAACTTTACATTAAGAAAACGAAAATGTCTCACATATTATTATGGCCCACATAGTAAGTACATCACTGAAAATTCACATAAATGTCCTTAATCACCACCTTACAAGCATCTTATGGCACATGTGTAAAATAAGTGCATTCACTCTTTTTTACAGTTAGTGAGATGACTGGCACTGCATGGAGTCCACCATAGGTGTATGCTGGAATGTACCCACTTAGGTTCACTCTAAGTCATTTAAATGGTCACCAGTCAGTCTTGTTCTGTATTTAGATTTCATGACATTCATGTCAGAAAAAGCTGCTTCACAAAGTAGAGCCAAATAAAGCAGACATTTGACACAGGATTGACACTGAACAGTTCAGCCATCTTTTTCTTCTTCTTCGTCTTGACATTACATTATAAACCATAATAAATCAATTGTATAGGTCTAGCCTCTCTATATCTGTGTGTGAAATTATTCCATCCTAAAAAAGCAACGGTCTTCTGACACTGAATGTCTTGAATGTGGCATCACACAGCATTATAAAAACAAAAATAGTGCATGTGGGTGCACACTTACATTCTCTGTCTTGCTGTTACATAAATCCCATGAATGTATGAGATTAAGTTAGCTTCATCGTATCTCACAGGGCCTGATTCAGAGCGGGTAATTCTGCTGTTGGTTCTGGACTGGTGTTGGTGGAGAAAGCAGACTGCTCCGTGTGCGGTGTTGCTGTGCCGCTGTCACGTCTGTTCCTTGATCTCTGCGTCACCGACCAATTTGATATTTGTGTGACAGAAACAATTCTAAAATAAAAAAACGTTATTGTCCAGCCGCGGATGAAAACTCAAGAAGCAACCTTACTACGCTATAATCGATAATCGAGCGGCGAGCTACTGAAAAGCTGCCTGTGAGCTACCGGTAGCTCACGATCAACGTGTTGGAGAGCCCTGGACTAGACGGTCAAAGTCAATACACACTATAGACAGCAGTTCAGTAAAGTCATCAACAAAGCTTGCACAGTATTTGGGTGGTCTATAGATATTTAGGAACAGAGCTCGAGAGGAGCATTTCAGCTGAAGGGCCACATATTCAAAAGAAGCAAAGTTCCCATAAGATGTCTTCCTGCATTGAAGGGAATCATTGAACAGAATAGCAACTCCACCCCCTTTCTTATGCATTCTTTCCTGACTCATAAAACCAAAGTTGGGAGGGGTTGATTCAATAAGAACAGCTGCACTGTTATTTTGTTCAATCCAAGTTTCTGTTAAAAACATAAAATCGAGATTGTGCTCAGTGATAAAATCATTGATTTTGATGTTTGATGTTTTTCCTGCCAAAGACATCCTTATCAGGCTTCGGAGACAGTGAAGGGGGGGGGGGAGGACGTTTTGGTTAGGATGATTGTGGTAGGCATGGTGACGGGGTGATGGTGCTTCTGTGATTTTGGTGGGCGTCGTTGAGGAGAGGCGGGCTGCCAACCCTGCGTATCGCCTTCATGCTGCGGTCATTGAACTCCAGGAAGGACTTGGTGCCAACCCTCTGTGTCTCCTTCATCTGCTCATCAAACTCCAGGGGGGTGGGCGAGGGTGAAAGGGTGAGCGGAGAGTAGAGAGAGCTGTGGTGTGAAGGAAGAGTATCCTCAAAGGTGATAGGGGGGTGAATGGCAGTGGACTGGACACTCCTCCATTTGTGTCATAGGTCTCCCATAATCAAGGATAGCTTGTGGATTTACTCCAGGTGGAACTAAAGTCTGATTTAACACTTGATTATATTTCACATCATTCATCCACATCTGTGAAGTAACTAAAGGTATTAATAACATGTAGTGGAGTAGAAGTACACCATTTACCTCTGAACTGTGGAGGAGTAGAAGTACAAAGTAACATCAAATATCCCTAAATTGTAGTTAAGTACAGTACTTGAAGAAGTGTACTTAGTAACTTCCCACATCTGAAATCAGATATGACTTCAAGTCATGTGATCATTTCTTAGTATTTGATCCTTCAACTTGGCCTCAGGAAATGCTAGGACTTCACAGTTTTGGCAACAAGTTTTGGAGAAAGCAAATCGGAGGCTTAAAAAGAGACAGGGAGGTGCATCTTCATCATCTTCATCATCTAGCATGCAAGAAGTGTAAATAGTCTATAAACTAACATTTCCATTTCATACAGCCGTTCCATCATGTCATTTACGGTGGTCTATGAATCATCGTTTCAGGATGTTAAGTTGTAGGATTTGTTTCTCCATTTTGTTTGCCGATTTCGCACATTAGTTTTTAAAATATCCAACAGTTCCTGACATCATCAATCTAAAGCAGGTTTTCTGGTTGCTGACAGCAGAGTTTGGACTGATGCGTCCACAAATCCCTCGGGCAAACTAAAGATTTCCAATAAATCCAGTTTCACCATGAAAACCAGGACACATTCTGCGCTTTCACACTGCTTTATAACTCTGCAAATGTTTTTGATAAAACAGAGTTTGACTCTTGTATTTATTCTGTTAGGCAATGCATGATCAGGGTTTTGCTGTTTCCACTGTTGGGTTTTCTTCACTGAAAAAAAAGGTAACACATTGATTAACCACCAACAAACACACACACACACACACTTACAAACCCGCTGGAAGTCGGCTCCCATTGGTTGAGCTCGGCGGTGGGTGTGGTATTGATCAGAAACACTAGCAGCAATTATATGACTTCACACTGAGCATGGAGCTCATCACTATTCACTGTGGAGAACACACACACACAGACACACACACACACACAGTGACTCTTTGATAAATGCTAATTTGTGTGTGTGGATGTGGAGTGCCTTAATCCTCTTCTCTAATTGGTCCTTCATTATGGTTGAGGGGAATAAGGTGATGGGGGGGGGGCGTGTCTGCGGCCCTACATCAAGGTGGTGCCTTCTGGTTGCCGTGGCGCAGCGAGATGAGGCGACCGGACAGACACCACAAACAGTTCGACAAACTTTACTTCAATAAGTCTGCATAGAAAAGTGTCAAAACATGAAATACTTCAAACTTGTGATGTTGCAAAGTGTTGTTGCAAACTAAACATTAACATATTTTTTACCTTTTAGTTTCAACATGTCATTGAAGTTGTTCAAAAATACTTTATTCAGTAAGAACGTTTTTTTTTCATTGATGTTTTTTCAGATGAATGTTTCCTTCAGTTTGTAATTAAAGTTGTAATCATCAAATGATTATTTTCTATTCTGTTGTGGAAAATAAATCATTGATGACAATAGGCTTAAGAATTTTTTTAATTACCTGTTATAAATGATGGCGTGCTGTAAGAAACAGTTTCTCTGTAAATGTTTAAACACATCACAGTGACAGAAACGCTCTGTGACAAAAAATCTCGGTGTATCTCGGTGTATCTCTGTGTATCTCGGTGTATCTCTGTGTATTGATAGAGATTTAACGGGATTAACGCTCCGCGTTTCAAATCTCCCCGCCTCCCTATGGAGCTGATTATATGGAAGGAATCCAGTGCCACCAAGTAAACAATAATCTACTTTAATGGTAATATAACAATGCAACACAATCAATACAGTACACATTCAAATACAGTACACATTCAATACAATTATCTTTGGGATCCCGAATTTACCTGATGATCATGTCAGCCAGCCAGCAGAAAGAGACTGAACACAGCTGTGTCTCTTCATTTGTACTCTCTAGCAATGGGAGGGGCCATCCGATCCCCCCCTTTGATTGGCAGCCCAAATATCCCCAACACCTCAAATCTTAGGTTCCCCCAATCACAGGTGGCGAGAGCATTTGCATTGCAATGCAAGTCAAGACATGCTCTCACCTTCCCCCATCTCTCTTTGTCCTCAAAAATCACATGCTGCCTCAAAAGTCACATGCTGTAGGCCTCAAAAGTCACATGCTGTAGGCCTCAAAAGCCCAGCTCACAGTTTTACCCAAATAATTCCCATTTGTAAGCTTATCCATTTGGAGCTAACATTAGTCAAAATGAGATATTTAGGAGACAGCAAGTCTGTCTTCTCATAAATATCAACAACCTGAAATGCCCTGCCTCCTATCATAAGAAGAGGCAGCTGCAAGGTCATACACAGTTCAGAGCCACACATGATATCAGTGCATTAAAACTTCCCAAAGAGTGGAGAAAACAGTATTGCTCCAACATATCCCTCCTGTTTATACTACGGAATAACATAGAACTTGGAAAAATACAAATGATTGTAAAAGATAAAAAATGCATATACAAAAGTACCCAAACGGCTGAGGTAGGTAGATTGTATAGGCACATGTTTTAATGTAATCCCCATGGTCTAATTCTTTCTCTGTACATCGTCAGTTTCTATCACTCAGACCCGTTACTGTTTCCCTGCTAATGTCCACTCTTTAAATTCTACTGGGTTCTGTTGGTTTCTTCACTGGTTTGAGACAAGTGCCCTTATTGGAATCACCTCCCTTTGTAGCCAGACTTCACCACAGTAGAGGCGAGTTTCTGTCTTTAGGTTTAAACAGCTTCACAGTCATATGTATCCAGGATGGTCTCTCCGCCACTCTAACTGCAGTCGGTGTAGACAGGAGTGCTTGGTAGGGACCCTCCCACTTTGGCGAGTGCCTGCTCTTCCTCTTTATCGCTCTGGTGAACACTCACTCTCCTGGTTTCACTGTCTGCGTAGTGTCAGGTACTTCTATCCGTGGCGAGACCCGGAACTCCTGATACTGCGTCCTTGGATACGCTTTCCACACCGTGGAGTCGCCACCCTTGCTTCACTTCTCCCCCCGAGGGGCGAGAACCCTCGCCACCTGTCGTTGGAATGGTCACAGCTTCATCACGCAGGGCTACCTTGGACAGGTACAGCAGTCCCAGCACGAGGAGGATGATGACAGCTTTCACACGCCAGCCTCCGGTGGAGGAGACAGACGCCATCTGGAAGCGTTGATCCACCCCGCTCTGCCTCGTTCCCTCAGTGCCGTTCCTCGACGCCCTCTGGTTCCTCCTCCTCTGCGCGGCCCACGTCCGGGATGATGTCGTCTTGGGTCCTTCCCGGAGGTTTCCCCACTGCGCACTGATTCCAGTGGTACCAGATGTCTCCTTTCCCTTCCAAGCGGACAGCGTGAGATGTCCTCTGCATCACCCGATGGGGTCCAGAGAACCTGGGTCTCAGCCACTTGGGTCTGATCGCTTTCAGCCAGACGAACTCTGCAGTGTACGCTTCGTGTTTCTCGGGTCCCCCTTTTGCCTCTGCAACCTGTGTGGAGAAATCTGATACAAATCCCTCAAGCCTACGCTCAGGGCTCCGGGGCCCTCCGCTGTTTGACCCACCACTGCGTAAGCGGCTTGGAGCCTGTTGTTGGGGTGTCTTAAAACAACAGCCGTCGGTCAACTTCCTCAGTATTCCATTCTGAAATTACATCTCTTACAGTAGCCCCTTGGCCACTGATTATGCATCTATGTTACCTGTTATAACTCAATCAATATTAGAAACATGTCAACATTCATCAAACAGTATCTTATCTCCAGATATGGAGCAGGTCAATTCTAAAACTGTCAATCAATGGTCAGATTGAACAACCGAGTTGGGGCAGCAGGTTCCCTCCAGTCCCTAAATGAAAAATGTACATTGTAAAGTTTACACTCCCCCTTTTTACACATAACTCATGTGTAACCAAAATCCTGTATGGGAAGAAAACCTTCAGGTAATAAGGGATCATAAGAAAATACCCAACATTATTCACAAATGTACATCAATCATTTTCCACAGTAAACACTTCAGTGAAATTAAGTGTTTCTCTCCATCCTTCAGTCCTAAAAGAAACAGAATCTTCATGTTTTAGTTTGAGTTTCGCATTCTGCAAACTGCCACCTCCTGTGGGAGTGAAATATCCAGTAGATTAGAAACGGGTCACCTGTACGGTTTTCCAATTTTTGTGGAATTGTAGGAAACCTCTCGTTGCCCACGGAGCCCCAGAATAATGTGTTAGTCCAAAAGCATGCTTGATTAGTTATTGTTAGAATCATGCAGTTGCACTGATCACATGCAGACATACACTCACACTGTCAGGTTGTAAAGTCAAGTTTGGTCAGAGTCACCCGAGAGTCAGTCATTGACAGTGTCTTCTCAAGTTACACTGTCGGTCAGGGTCAAAGGTCAGTTGGTCTCAGTCTTTTTTGCCATGTGTCGTGCTCTGCAGAGACTTTGATATTTCAGCATAGGCCAGTATCTTTTGTCTACAAAAATCTGTCACATATGGAGCGCCATCATTAATTAATTCACGATCACAACTATAATTTTCCAGATATCTCTAATTTTTCATCGGAACAGCTGTTCCCCACATTCCCTGAAAAGTGTTAGCCTAAAAATGTCACTTCCATATAGTACTACTACTGCAGTTCTTTTACAACTAATTAGTATTAAAATGTCTAATAGATCTACTTCAGAAACCTGTGTACTTAACTATTATCTCGTGTCAAAACATTACTAGGATCTGTGTAGCTCTGCATTTCATAGCTCATTATACGCATTTATCTTCAATTCTGGTCTACTTAAAAACAATGTTAAATTCTTTAGCAGTGTGTGGAACACAGGGTGTCCGAACACGCAACAATTACTCCCTACTTTATCATGGATCCAAAAACAGAAGTAATTTCATATTTCCATCCTAAAGCCCTCCTATGGTAATAACCATGCCACAATGGTGAAATCAATACTCTATAGATTGGAATTATATTTGGCTTGGCACTAGCTCTCCCTCTAACATTATCTATTCAAATAAAGGTTTGTCTTATAGAGCGATTCCTAAAACTATCCCTTTAATGGTGAACAACTAAGATCACTACTTTATTCACAAGTGAATCAAAATCTCTTGAAGAATGATTTGTTAACATGATGAAAAGATTGAAGAATATGGTTCTATTCTGTCATGCCTCCCCCTTATCCCTCAGTGTGTTTTAGGATGATTCTCATTTTACCTTAATAGTTTCCTCTTTACTGCTATTTTTAATTTACCAATGGATTAATTCATGGTTAATACAACTTTTTGCCTTCACTTATTTATCAAGTCAATTCAAGTTCTTTAAATGTGCGCTTATAATAAGTGTGTTTATGTGTAAACTCACTCATTCCCATTGATTCCCTTCTCCTCTCCTCTGGTTTATCTCAAGCCGTGACCCCGGCCTCCTCACATTCTCGACCAACTCCTCTGACTCCTCCCCCTTTGTCCATAAGCTGTAACTCTTTGAGGCAGCCATCCGCCCAGCTACATCTGTAGCCCCCATCAGGCCACTGTTCTTGCACTGCTTTGTATTTCATCTCCTCCTTCACAGTCTCTCTGCTGCTTTATGGAGGGTGGATTCTGCTCTGATGTCCCATACTTTGCTCTTGTGCCAAATCTCGTGGCTCAGCTTGGAACTTCAGGCTCTGTCTGAGGGACCGATGAGAGTAGATCTCTGCCTGTCAGCAAGCTGTTTGGTTCTGGATGCCACAGGTGGAGATAGTTCTGGATGCAGTTCTTATTGTTGTTGTTGGTTGAGCTCTGGTTCTCTGTCCGTTCGATGGAGAAGGAGGAGTCTCCTGGTTGGGATAGGTCCTCTGTCTGCTTGGAGGGTCGGAGTCTTAGCCGTATGACAGACAGAGAGAGAAAGGGAGGGATCTCGGACGCATTTACCTATAGTTAATTCTAACACACTGAGGTAAAATAAATCCAATCCTTTCCACTCTATTTTCCTAATCTTACTATCTGTCTTAAATGTTAAATGTAATCTAAACCCAATTAATGTCAACTAATGATATTACAAAAACTCCCTCTAATAATCGTTTCATCCATTGTGACATATTTACCCAGACTAAGTTTTTCAATACCCATATGTTTCCAGCATCGCATATTCCACACACTACGAAACAACCCCTCCGCATTAAAAAATCCTACTGCTATCGAGCAACAATTGTAAAGTTGCAGAGCACACCAATCAGATCACAGTAATGTAATTTGACCCAAGTGTAGGCCAATGTCATTCCTAAAAATGTTAACATATATAGATAAATTGATTTAGCAAAATGAAGTGTTATGTAATTCAAAATGTGACAAAAGAACAATGATTTGTCTTACACAAGATTGTGGTCTAACAGAATGCCTCTTGACCTCATGGGGTCAAATAACTTGGATGACCGGGGGAGGGGGAGGGGAACACTCAAATATGTGCAGATAAAAACCACACTGCTTGGAGACTGAGTTCAATTAAAATTAAACCATACGACTTGTAGTCTGGCTTCAATAAAAAATGTAACCAGACAAGGCCAGTACATAACACACCATAACAGAGGTGAGCCTAAATTTCCCAACATCTCTTGTCCTATCATTTGATCATAGTTCCTAGTCTCTCTCTCTGGGCTGCCTGCTCCTGTCCACAAGCTTCTCTCATCAATCACCTCTGTACAAATCCTGCTCTCGTCTCATGCAGGGAGGTTCTCTGTTTTCCACTCTGTCCAGTGTAACACTGACATACATCAATATGGACCTACAACCCCCCCTTTTCTGAAAAAGAATCCCATTTACTGTGTTTTCATTTTCAGAAACATCAAGAAAGAATGGTAATGCATAGGATGCCGAGGCGAGAGCCGTGACCTGGGACATGGATTGTTTGAGATTTCTGCTCTGAGTTAGAGACAACATTATTTTGCATTGTTCTAAAATATTCGACTCGTTCTGCTACATAGTCAAGAATGTCTCCATCTGTAGGCACCTCCGTGTCTTTAATACCATGAGGGAACAGAAGAGTGTTAACTTCATCTGTTTTTATGGGGATCAATCTCTTAATCTGTTCCCATTGCTCCCGGTAACTCTCTGGAATTTCAGAATCGTCTTTAGCATGCTGTCGTTCCATATTCACTTCGCTTTTATTTATCTGACTCAATTAATATGTGCTCACATGTATTAATATACTGGGCTATTGTCATTGTTACTATTAACGCGCTTCCCGTCTTCAATACCGGTCAGCAATGTAATGTTTAAACTCAACGCTTGAAGCTAAACTCATATAAAAATGTCAAAGGTGTACTACCCCCTTTCAGCCACTAGATGGCAGCAGCAAACCCCAAATGAGCTTCACTCCTCCGAGTGCATTTTTTAGATCCGCCGATAATGAGTAATTAACATAAAACAGACCTCTGGCTTTTAGCTTTCAGCCTTCGTCTGTCATGTAAAAACCCCCAGTTATAGACGGCGACCCGATCTAAATATCGGGTTTCCAGGTTCTGTCGTGCGGGACTCAAACCTCGCAACCCACAAACTGCACCGTCTCCACGCCACTCAGGAATATATCTACCTGCAGATCCGCGCCAAACTGCTCTATTTACGTTACGCAGGACTTTCCGTCTACCTGCGATCAACGAGTATGTTTCGTATATTGTAAAATATGCATTGTATATTCCATTTAAACTTTAAAAACACTGTGAAACGCCTTCAGACAATCCTAACATTTTAGTGTATTCAATCACAGACAATCGATTTTCATAACAGGCGTCTGTAAGTACCTTTATCTGTAGAGTTGTGCAGGGCCCTGCCGATTGTCTGAAGTGTTTGAAAGCGTTTATTCCCGACCCAATCCGGTCGTCTGGATTCTTCCTCAGCTTGTTATCTTGTACGTCGGGGGCACCATTTGATAGAGATTTAACGGGATTAACGCTCCGCGTTTCAAATCTCCCCGCGTCCCTATGGAGCTGATTATATGGAAGGAATCCAGTGCCACCAAGTAAACAATAATCTACTTTAATGGTAATATAACAATGCAACACAATCAATACAGTACACATTCAAATACAGTACACATTCAATACAATTATCTTTGGGATCCCGAATTTACCTGATGATCATGTCAGCCAGCCAGCAGAAAGAGACTGAACACAGCTGTGTCTCTTCATTTGTACTCTCTAGCAATGGGAGGGGCCATCCGATCCCCCCCTTTGATTGGCAGCCCAAATATCCCCAACACCTCAAATCTTAGGTTCCCCCAATCACAGGTGGCGAGAGCATTTGCATTGCAATGCAAGTCAAGACATGCTCTCACCTTCCCCCATCTCTCTTTGTCCTCAAAAATCACATGCTGCCTCAAAAGTCACATGCTGTAGGCCTCAAAAGTCACATGCTGTAGGCCTCAAAAGCCCAGCTCACAGTTTTACCCAAATAATTCCCATTTTTAAGCTTATCCATTTGGAGCTAACATGAATACATTCAAATATTCCACTACAGTATCTCGGTGTATCTCGGTGTATCTCTGTGTATCTCTGTGTATCTCTGTGTATCTCTGTGTATCTCTGTGTATCTCTGTGTATCTCTGTGTATCTCTGTGTATCTCTGTGTATCTCTGTGTATCTCTGTGTATCTCTGTGTGTCTCTGTGTATCTCTGTGTATCTCTGTGTATCTCTGTGTATCTCTGTGTATCTCGGTGTATCTCTGCACCTCTTCCTATAATCTCCTCAGCTCCAAGCACCGCCTGCAGCCATGTGTCCATCAGGCGTGTCTCACATGGGGCCAATCATTTCCCCGCACTACCGGCTCCCTCATTAACCCCTTACGTAAGTTCTTCCATCTCTGTCCAGTGGCGCCTCCAGACATTTTTCATACGGGTGGCCAAATGGGGCCAATGAAAATCTTGGGGTGGCCCACCAAAACCAAGAATGTAATTGTTGTAAAAATAGACTAGATGAAAACAATGGCAAAGAGAATCACCTACTGATATACTTTGGTTTCTTATTTTACATTTTCTGATACTATTCATCTGAAGTGAATGTAATACGGATAGTTAACATTTTACTTCAAACAACATTTTAAAGAACCTTGTTTTGTGTTATGTATACATGTGTTGGTGATTTATTGTTTTGTTTTTTATATATGCTAGTTGTTCTTTCCTTTTTAAAAAGACAAATACAGCTTAATTAAAATAAGTTCCTTTATTGTAAGGCACAACATTTTCAGCATTCTCAACACATACACAACAGCAACACAACATGTTCTTCAGTTATATTATGTCTCTAGATTATAAATTGTTTTATACTGAACAAAGCTGTTTGTGTCACACTGGGATGAAGATGATTGACATAACTTTATTAAATCACGTTTTAAAACATGACTATTTTATTTCAACAGGACCCAAAAACACAAGGGGTATAAAATGGTAACATACTGTGATTGAACACAAAAACACCATCTATTATTGACCTTTATAGCAAATTCAAAACATAAATGATTAGGGCTGTCAGTCGATTAAAATATTTAATCGCGATTAATCGCATGATTGTCCATAGTTAATCGCGATTAATCGCAAATTAATCGCACATTTTTTATCTGTTCTAAATGTTCCTTAGAGGGATATTTTTCATGTTTTTAATACTCTTATCAACATATGAATGGACAAATATGCTTTATGCAAATGTTGTTTATTATCATTTGAACAATGACAAATATTCTAATGAATATTAAACACAACAACCTCTGAACAAACTCTCTCATTCAATAATACAATACAAAGTATTGTGTGTGTGTGTGTGTGTGTGTGTGTGTGTGTGTGTGTGTGTGTGTGTGTGTATGTGTATGTGTGTGTGTGTTTGTGTGTGTGTGGAGAGAGAGAGTGATGGATCGTTGGAGATATGTGCAAGTCAAGGCTCGAACGGGAGCTGCCTGGACGCTGCAATCATGTTGCGCGCACTGAGCGTGCTGTCTTTTCGTACAATGTCCCACTGTCTGGCTTCCTGCATAAAGTCAAGTGCTCTGCGCAGTTGTCGGTGAAATGTCGCTCCTCTGTTTTCATTGAAACAGCTCTTTTTATCCGTTAGCGCAGCTAGCTAGCACCAGATGCTAACAACAACAATAGACGTAAGGTGTGCCCGTTCTCTCTCTCTCGCTCGCGCCACACATACACACACCCTCCCGGTCCTCCCGATAGCCAGTCTGTGATCTGCCGCAAGCGGACGGCAGGAGCGGGGCTGTCAGCATCAGCTTGTAGATGGTATTTTGAACTCGATGTGCTCTGAAACTACGGGGTGGCCGAGGACAAAAAATACACATGCGTTAATCGCGTTAAAATAATTAGTGGCGTTAATTTGTTTCTGCGTTAACGCGTTATTAACGCGTTAACTTGACAGCCCTATAAATGATACAAAACACCACCTTTTAGTATTAGACAGAAAATAGGTGACGAGACATATTTCAATTTTTTTTAGATTAGGCCACTGTGGTGAGAGTAATACATATAGCTTGTATTCCATTTGTTTTGAACATGTATATTTATACTTTATAAACAAACTGGTTACCCTTTTTTTAAATTAGCATACAGAACATTATGAAAACAAACTTGACTAATGGTCGGCTCATAACCTCAGAACACAGAAGAGGAAAAACTGCATAGATTCTCGTTTAATTTTGAAGGAGCTGCAGACCTAAAGTGTGTAGAAGACTTAAATGATTACAAAGGTCACAATCACATTAATAAAACTGTACTTAGGTTTTAGTTTCACTTTTACAAAACAGAGTTCCACATGTACTTTCTAGCATGTATGGCCATCTCCTCACTAGCCCTATGCTGCTGCTCCCCTGCCAGCTCTGTCTCTCCTTTACTCATCTTCTTCTTAAAATAAGAAGAGATGTCTGTTGACTTTCTCTTCATTTTCTGCAAATTGACATTACACACAGCAGTGATTAAAAATAGCCTACGCATTACACCAGCCCAGCATACCGACTGTCACGGTTATCATGTCATGTCACAGTTCTATGTCTAGGTTTGGGTGTTTCCGCTGTTCTCTATGTCATGTTTTCCTCCTGTCGTTAGTTTCCCTGGTGTGTCTCGTTAGCTGATTGTGTTCACCTGTGGCCCTTGTGTTTCTCCTCCCCTGCCCGGCTGTTTCTCGTCTTGTAATTATCCCTCCCTGTATTTAGTCTTGTCTCGTCCTGTGTTCAGTGTTGGTGCTTCTTTTGTTGGTGACTGAATTCACCCCGGTGAGTGTTCTGTTTTGTCTGTATTAGTTTCATTTTCCTTGAAATAAAGGATTATCAGAGTTATCTGCTTTTGGGTCCTGCTTCCTTCACTCAACCGTGACAGAAAGCACCAACCAGAAATGGACCCAGCAGATGATCCATTTGAGGTGGAACTACAACATTTTTCCTTTGATTTGGCTTGCTGCTATGATTGGTGGAGGGGAGCGTCCAGTGTTCTGCAGAAGGAGGCCGCTCTGGTAGAGGCGCACCGGTTGGCTATGGAGAAACCAGACTTGGTGAAATTCTTACCTGGCTGGATTTTGAACTTCATCTGGGTGTGTGATTTCCAGCCTGCTGACTATAAACGTCTCGGTGTGTTCCGTCTGGAGTCAACCAGTGCTTCCGCCCCAGTTCCTGCTCCTGTCCAAGAGTCGTTTTCTGGAACTCGGCTGGCTTTTGGAGGTCCACGGAGCCTTCAGGCGGCTTCTAAGAGAAGGAGTCGCAAGTCCAGGCTAGCAATCCGAGCCCCAAGAGCCATGGTTCCGGCTACAGAACCGGCCCACACAGCCATGGTTCCGGCCCCAGTACAGGCCCCAGCAGCCATGGTTCCAGCCCCAGTTCTGGCCCCAGCAGCCATGGTTCCAGCCCCAGTTCTGGCCCCAGCAGCCATCATTCCGGCTCCAGTTCTGGCCCCAGCAGCCATCATTCCGGCCCCAGTTCTGGCCCCAGCAGCCATTGTTCCAGCCCCAGTTCTGGCCCCAGCAGCCATCATTCCGGCCCCAGTTCTGGCCCCAGCAGCCATGGTTCCGGCCCCAGTTCTGGCCCCAGCAGCCATGGTTCCAGACCTAGTTCTGGCCCCAGCAGCCATGGTCCCGGCCCCAGCAGCCATGGTTCCAGCCTTAGCTCTGGCCCCAGCTGCCATAGTCCCATCTCAAGTCCCTACTCAATTCCTTTCTCAAGTCCTTTCTCAAGTCCCTCCTCTAGTCACTTCCCTAGTCCCTTCTCCAGTCCCTCCTTTAGTCACCTCTCTGGCCCCTTCCCGAGCCCCTTCTCTAGTCCCACCTCGAGTCACTTCTCTAGTCCCTCCTCTTGTCCCTTCCCTAGTCCCTCCTCAGGTCACTTTCCTAGTCCCTTCTCTAGTCCCTTCTCCAGTCCCACCTCTAGTCACTTCTCTAGTCCCTTCTCTCATCCCATCTCAAGTTCCCTCTCGAGTCCCCTCTCTAGTTCCCTCTCAAGTCTCCTCTCGAGCTACCTCTCGAGTCCCCTTTCTAGATCCCTCTCAAGTCACCTCTCGAGGTCCCTCTCAAGCCACCTCTCGAGTCCCTTCTCAAGATCCCTCTCAAGTCTCCTCTCAAGTCATCTCTCGAGTCTCCTCTCGAGTTCCCTCTCGAGTCCCCTCTCCAGTCACCTCTCGAGTCCCCTCTCGAGTCACCTCTCCAGTCGACTCTCCAGTTTCCTCTCGAGTTCCCTCTCAAGCCCTCTCTCGAGTCCCCACTCAAGCCCCTACTCATGTGCCGTTGGAGGTCCCGCAGACAACTCTCCTGCCGGGGGTCCTGCCAACCCCATGTCCTGTGCCGTTGGAGGTCCCGCCGACTACTCTCCTGCCGGGGGTCCTGCCAACCCTTTGTCCTGTCTCGTTGGAGGCCCCGCCGACTACTCTCCTGCCGGGGGTCCTGCCAACCCCATGTCCTGTCCCGTTGGAGGTCCCGCAGACTAGTCTTCTGCCGGGGGTCCTGCCAACCCCATGTCCTGTCCCGTTGGAGGTCCCGCAGACTAGTCTTCTGCCGGGGGTCCTGCCAACCCCATGTCCTGTACCGTTGGAGGTTCCGCTGGGGGTCCTGCCAACCCTGTGTCCTGTCCCGTTGGAGGTCCCGCAGACTAGTCTTCTGCCGGGGGTCCTGCCAACCCCATGTCCTGTCCCGTTGGAGGTCCCGCAGACTAGTCTTCTGCCGGGGGTCCTGCCAACCCCATGTCCTGTACCGTTGGAGGTTCCGCTGGGGGTCCTGACAACCCCATGTCCTGTCTCGTTGGAGGCCCCGCCGACTACTCTCCTGCCGGGGGTCCTGCCAACCCTGTGTCCTGTCCCGTTGGAGGCCCCGCCGACTACTCTCCTGCCGGGGGTCCTGCCAATCCTGTGTCCTGTCCCGTTGGAGGCCCCGCCGACTACTCTCCTGCCGGGGGTCCTGCCAACCTCATGTCCTGTGCCGTTGGAGGTCCCGCCGACTACTCTCCTGCCGGGGGTCCTGCCAACCCTTTGTCCTGTCTCGTTGGAGGCCCCGCCGACTACTCTCCTGCCGGGGGTCCTGCCAACCCTGTGTCCTGTCCCGTTGGAGGCCCCGCCGACTACTCTCCTGCCGGGGGTCCTGCCAACCCTATGTCCTGTCCCGTTGGAGGTCCCGCCGACTACTCTCCTGCCGGGGGTCCTGCCAACCCTATGTCCTGTCCCGTTGGAGGTCCCGCCGTCTACTCACCTGCCGGGGGTCCTGCCAACCCTGTGTCCTGTGCCGTTGGAGGTCCCGCCGTCTACTCTCCTGCCGGGGGTCCTGCCAATCCTATGTCCTGTGCTGTGGGAGGCCCCGCCGACAACTCTCCTGCCGGGGGTCCTGCCAACCCTGTGTCCTGTCCCGTTGGAGGCCCCGCCGACTACTCTCCTGCCGGGGGTACTGCCAACCCTTTGTCCTGTCTCGTTGGAGGTCCCGCCAACCGCTCTCCTGTTGGGGGTCCTGCCAATTCCTGGTCCTCTTCCGTGGGGGATCCTGCCGAAGCCTGTCCCGCCGGCTCCGGTTCCTGTCCGGCCGACACCGGGTCCTGCCCGGCCTCCGGAGCTGTCTGGTCTTCGCCCTCGATCCCGACCCTCTGTGAGCCGCGGTCTTCGCCCGCGGGCCCAGCCTCCTGACTCTTCCTGCCGCTGCCCTCGTCCTCGGGCCCGGCCCCCTGACTCTTCCTGCCGCTGCCCTCGTCCTCGAGCCCGGCCCCCAGACTCTTCCTGCCGCTGCCTTCGCCCTCGATCCCGACCCTCTGTGAGCCGCGGTCTTCGCCCGCGGGCCCGGCCTCCTGACTCTTCCTGCCGCTGCCCTCGTCCTCGGGCCCGGCCCCCTGACTCTTCCTGCCGCTGCCCTCGTCCTCGAGCCCGGCCCCCTGACTCTTCCTGCCGCTGCCTTCGCCCTCGATCCCGACCCTCTGTGAGCCGCGGTCTTCGCCCGCGGGCCCGGCCTCCTGACTCTTCCTGCCGCTGCCCTCGTCCTCGGGCCCGGCCCCCTGACTCTTCCTGCCGCTGCCCTCGTCCTCGAGCCCGGCCCCCTGACTCTTCCTGCCGCTGCCTTCGCCCTCATGCTCGGCCCCCTGAGTTCGCCCGCTGTGGCCTTCGCCCCACCATGGACTCTGCCTTGCCCCCGGGCCGTCCGCCCGAGACCCCCACCATGGACTCTGCCTTGCCCCCGGGCCGTCCGCCCGAGTCCCCCACCTTGGACTCTGCCTTGCCCCCAGGCCGTCCGCCCGAGTCCTCCTTCTCGGCTTCTGCCTTGCCCCCGGGCCGTCCGCCCGAGATCCCTTCCTGGTCCTCTACTGTGCTCCTGGGCGGTCAGCTCAGTCCCGTCCTCCGGACCCCCTCCACCCACCCTGCTGGACGTTGTTGGATTTTTGTTTTGGTGTTTAGGGACGTCTGGAATCCGTCCCTTGAGGGGGGGGTTCTGTCACGGTTATCATGTCATGTCACAGTTCTATGTCTAGGTTTGGGTGTTTCCGCTGTTCTCTATGTCATGTTTTCCTCCTGTCGTTAGTTTCCCTGGTGTGTCTCGTTAGCTGATTGTGTTCACCTGTGGCCCTTGTGTTTCTCCTCCCCTGCCCGGCTGTTTCTCGTCTTGTAATTATCCCTCCCTGTATTTAGTCTTGTCTCGTCCTGTGTTCAGTGTTGGTGCTTCTTTTGTTGGTGACTGAATTCACCCCGGTGAGTGTTCTGTTTTGTCTGTATTAGTTTCATTTTCCTTGAAATAAAGGATTATCAGAGTTATCTGCATTTGGGTCCTGCTTCCTTCACTCAATCGTGACACCGACATCAGCTAACGTTAGCTTAGCAAGCTAAACTAACGCTAACTAGGATAGCCGCCAAAGTGTGTTTACAGACGAATTATACCTGAAGTCAAGCCAGCCTTAACTGAGCCTCGAGCCTGTTTTCCAGGTCTTCCAGCGGTTTTCTCGTTTTAATGCCATTGAACACAAATTTTGATCAGAATAGCAGCTAAAGGTAAGCATATCTCCGTTTTTTGCTACCTAAAGCTAACACACAAAAGCCTAAAGTGTTGTGGGGCTTAACAGGCAACGCACGTATACGACTTACCTTCTAGAAGTCTGGTGGATTTTTGTCAACTCCAGTCCAGTCAGTAGAAAGAAACGTTTTGCTGCAACCTGCTGCTGTCTGTGCGAATCTCAGAGTGGTGCTCAGAGTGTTACCATGGTAGCAGTGGGAGAGGGAGGGGCTGCAGTATGAGCGTTGGAAGCTCAAATCAAGCGACTCGCTGGCTGTGTATTTGTTATTTAATATCAGATAAACTACTACGCATACGTGACTGGCGAGGCGGTGTGTGTGGTGGGGGGGCCCCTGGCCCCCTCCCCTGCTGGCGCCACTGTCTCTGTCCCTCTGCTCATAGGCTGATGCTGATTCTGGTCCTCACTCAATAGCCGCATTCACACCGCAGGACTTTCCCCGGTACTTTGGTTCTTTAGTTCCGTTAGTACCAATAATGTTGCGTTCACACGGCCGGGACTACTCAGTGCCGGGAACCCTTTTGGCCATTTTCGGTCCCTGCTAGAGAGGTGGTAAGAACCTGGTGATAAAAGAGTGCCTATTTCTATTCTATTTCTATTGGCTGGGGGAATTGCAAACCACGCCCCATTAGACTCTGAATTTTTTTTGTTAGGCAGCCATTTTTTTCCTCGCTACAAAACCACATCCACACCTGAGCGAGTCGTTTTTTTGTACTTTAAAGCAGTTATGACCACACGTACTACAACACCGGAGCGGTGGAATGATGAGGAAGTGTCGGTGCTTCTGGCAATTTACTCTGAGGACGGGATGCAGCAGCTTCTACAGAAAGCAATTCCCAGCTCCAAATGTTTTGAGCGATCTTCGCAAAAGCTACTTGAGCTGGGAATCGTGCACAGTGCACACGGATGCCGGGTAAACATAAAGAAACTCAGGCAGGACTATAACAAAATTAAAGACCTAAGAGTGGTAACGATAGAAAGACCAGTAAACAAACGCCTCATACAGTGGGTGGGCTTTATACCCCCTCCCCCGTGTAGTTCTTCTTCTCTCGTTTTTTTTTGTACTCGCCGTGAAGTGGTTTTGCGACCTGCCAGTAAACCCAGAGAAGAAGAAGACGAAGTGACGTCAGCGTAAACTTGCCTCAGGGAAAGTACTGCGGTGTGAATTCGATTGGCACTAGCCCCCTGGCGGCCGTACTTTAGTGCCGGCACTAAAGTACGGCAAGTCCTGCGGTGTGAAAGCGGCTATTGCTTCAAACTGTCCTGTCTTGAAAATATCACCTCTAAATGTATATTTGTTGCATTTCTACTTTTGTTTAGTGTTGCTTGAATAATCCCGATGTAACACCACACTCTAAAACCAACTGGTTAAATATAGGAAAGAACAAACGATGGAGTTCAAAAAAAGTTGGGTCAAATAACAAATCTGTCCATACATCGCCAAAACCTGAAATATTAACACAAAGAAAAGCGCAAGACAATTAAAGGGCTTGGGCTCACAATAGAAAGAACATAGTATGTTACAAAGCTAACGTTAGCTTGTGACAGTAACAGTAACCAGCTAGGGTTAGCTAACTAATGTGAGTGATGGTAAAAAGCTAAGGTTGGATAATGTGTATGGGTTACAGTCACAAGCTAACGTTGATGAAACACTCATCAATCATACATCACTTTTACTTACAATTCAGGCGTTTTTCTATCTCTAATATCACTTGTTAGAAACAAAAGTAGGTACAATCCTAAGTATGTTATTCCGCTGGATGTTGAGAACCTCTCTTGTTGGACACATAAGTAGAAAAAGACCTCTCTCGATCAAAGAACAGATTTTTTTGACTGCCCCCAGCGGCTTGGTTGCACTAAACTACCCCGAACTGTGGATTTAACCCAACCACATGGCAGGAGAGTGATGGCTAAGCTGGACAACATGTCCCCCAGGACACCCTGTCTGCCACCCCCCCCTGGTGTCTCACAGAGAGATACCGCAGGTCCTTCCTTCCTGCAGCGGTCAACCTGTGCAACCCCCACACAACACAGACCGTTGATATCACCTGTAGTGTGTAATATATACAACGTTTTGATCATTCTACTCTGCAAACAATAGAGTCAATATCACCATACGGTGCATTTGAGACTTCCCCATTATCTCATCCTCCACACCAGACGAGTTCAGGTGAAACAGCGTTGCAATTTTTGATGCAAGTGAATCGGCCTCAACATCTTCCCGAAATGGGTAGCACATAAATATAGCGACTGGCTCGAGCAAAGCAAAGTCTTGAAAGCGCCTGTTGAACTCTGACACAAATGTCCTAATCTGCTCTGTGTAACGTGCAATGTCCAGTTGCGCACAAGCCTTCCTTTGCATCTCCAGCTCTGACGCGAGGTTTTGGAAGTTCCCCAAATCATGGCGCTGCAGCTTTGAGGACAAATGTTGCAATTTTCGTTTGAACGCATTAACTGAGCTTATCATATTGACCACGGTTTTGTCTTTTCCTTGCAGCTCTAAATTAAGGTCATTCAACATGTTGGTCAGATCGGTTAAAAATGCCAAGTCTAGCAGCCACTGATCGTCGTTTAGTTGGTTGTATTTTGCATGTTTAGAGACAAGGAGAAACTCTTTTATCTCCGGACAGATCTCTCGAAATCTCTGCAGGAATTTCCCCCTACTAAGCCATCTCACATCAGTGTGAAGCAACAACTCAGAATGGTCGCAGTCAGCCTTCTCCAGATGCGAACGGAACAGTCGTCTTTGAAGAGATCTGGCTCGAATAGAACAGGCGATCGTCATTGCCACATCCATGATCTCTTTCATATTAAGCATTTTTGTGCATAATGCTTGTTGGTGTATTATGCAGTGATAATTGAGGAAGTCGGGGAAAGCATCGTCCTCCCTGCACTTGGCAATAAATCCATTCGAGCAGCCAACCATTGTGGGCGCACCGTCTGTGGTGATTGACACATCTCCTCTTTTGCAGTCATATCTGTAAACACCATCCGAATCAAAATGCACAACTTAGCTGTATCACTTACGTCTGTAGACTCGTCAAATTGCAGTGAGAAACAATCGCAGTCCGCGATGTCCTTCTGAAGCTGCTGTGTCAAATCCTCGGCCATGACTTCACAGCGCCGCGTAACTGTACTTCTTGATAGCTGGAGAGCTTTGACTGAAGATAATATTTCTGAAAAGTCCCGAAACAACGTGTCAGCTGCTTCAACGAATGCCTCTTTTATCATCTCTCCATCTTGGAAGGACTTCTTGTGCTCAATGATGGCGTGACTCACCCTGAACGATGCTTCGGTGGCTGCCTTTGATTTTGAAGTCATCTTTGTGAAAAATGCCTGCTGTCCGGACAACCGTGATTTCAGTTCCTTCACCTTTCTCTTTCTCAGCTCGCTTTTTGGAGGGAAGTCAGTGTCGTACGTTCTGTGAACTGTCCGAAAATGCCGCTCCAAATTTCCCTTCTTTGAAATAGCGATTGCAGATTTGCAGATCAAACAAACGCACTTCGAATATGACATTGTGAAAAAATAGTCCTCCTCCCATTCTGGATGGAAGTTGTACGTTTTTTGTTTCTTCCTTGGTCCAGCTTCCCCACTCATTTGTATACCCTTTCTTTAGTAGAATTGTATTATTATAATACAATTACCCGCTCTATCGAAATCAGTCGGAAGTAGCAACGGCTCATTTCAAAATAAACGTCGATTTGCTTAAAAAAACTAGTTTTTCGGGGTTCGGGTGTTTTGTTTGATTTTAAATAAACAAAGTCTTGGCTTTCAGAATATGAAACTTCAACGCAACAGTTTGCATGGATGTTTATTGAGTTAAGACAACTTCTAATGAAATTGTCTTAAATCAACAAAGTTATTTGAGTTAGGGGAGAAGGCTTTTCCTCTACAATCAGAGGTGTTTTTAATTACCACTTACTTAATAATTGGTATTATAAACCCAAGTTTTGAAGTTGATTACTCAAAAGATTAAGTTGTTCCGACTAGTTTTACCACATGATTTAAAATGAATTTTAAGTTGTATGTACTTAATTTCCCTCATTCGGGATACAAGTTTTTAAGTTGATTACTCCAAAAATTAAGTTGTTCCAACTTGTTTTACCGTATGATTTAAAAGGAATTGTAAGTTGTATGTACTTAATTACCATCATTGTGAACACACGTTTTTAAGTTGACAACCATTTATAAATGAAGTTGCTCCAAATATATTGTATTAAATCGGTTTTTTTCTTAGCTTTTTCATGTTTTTGCCTTTTAAAGAAAGAAATTAATTGATTCCACAACAAAAATATTAGGCAATTCACTTTTTATTTTGAACTGCAGTTGTTTATCTCAACACATGATGTTTCAATCAGGAGAGAATTCATTTTGTTTGAACATTTATTGACACTATCATTATTTCAAACAGTATGAACACATTTAACGCAGAATGCTTGCTCATTCATTTGTTTCCCTCCAACACGATGGTTGCCATCGTATGGTCAGATCCTGGGGTGGACCGGTCACTGATGAAGGCGATATTCATGTCCTTTTGAAGCACATTAAATAATAGGTTAGCGCATAAGAGATAATGAATTAGTTGCATACTTTTTAAACTGTCACTCTTAGCTAATTCAGAGCCATTATTACCAGCTGCTAAAGCAACGCTGGTATTGTTTTCACCTATTGAGTCTGCATGTGTGTGTCGTCATGGCAATGTGGTCCTGAAGACAACACAGAGGTGCTTTTGAGTACTTTACCTAGTGTTTAAATGCATGTGGACAGATTTTGTCAATCCCAACCGTGCAAGTTTTAGTGTACCTTCTCATCTTTTTTGCAGGTTCCATACAATATTTGAACTGGTTAAGAGAAGAGCAGAAGCCACTTTTCAAATTGTACACAATCCTTTTCCCATGCCATTGCTGTCAACACCTATCCATGCTGAACGTTGCTAAGATATTATTGATTGGGGTGTGGCCAAAAGTGCAATATGCTTCGAAATGTAACTGACAGAGAGCAGTGCTTTTGTCCTGTGTTTTTACACTGTGCCCATGGATTTTATTTTATTTCAAGATTTTTAATTACGTCGCTAAACTCCTTGAAAAGGTCCTCTTCCTTTTCTCCAAGGTACACGACAAGGCAGCGGATGGCTATAGTTATCTGCGTACTTCAATTGTATTGTGCTACTTTTGAAAAAGGAAAAAAAGAGAAATTACCTAAATTAATATATTCTGAATGGGTGACTGCCAACAACTTGCATTTCAATGACAACTCTAAATAACGATCCTACCTCAAGAAGCATGTCCTTGATCTGCTTCACCGAGATTCATTTTTAATAAAAAGAGATATCACAATAGTATTTTTACTCTCACAGTAGCCTCTACTACTTTGTACCCTCTCACAGAACTATTCACAGTTCAAAGGCTGCTAATTTTGGTCAAACAGCAATTTGCCTATACAGTGCAACTACAAGGCTATCTACTGTATTTGAATGACAAAAGATGACACTCACCTTAAAATGTCCTTTGTATATTTCTATTTGTCTTAACTGTCGGAACTTGTCCCGGCATGTTAAGTGGGAGTGGACTTGAAATCCTTAAATCAAGGTGTAGAACAATTAAGTTATCAAGCCAATTGATAACATTACTTACTACAACTTGAATTTAGTTTTAAGTAAATTAACGCAGAAATCCGAGTTCAAATTACACACAATATTAAGTTGATGTAATTACCCACATTATTACGTCAACACAACTTATAAATTAATGTGTGCAACTTAAAATGTTTATCTAAATCAATTAACTCACATTTTTATCTTGCAACCATGCATTTAATTAAGTGGAGGTGAAAGGTCGCCTGAATTCGTTTTTAGAGTGCACCCGCCCCCCCTCCCTCCCGCTGAAATTATGAATGCAAGGCGTAGTAATCATAGATAACACGGCAGGGTCCGTTAAAGTTTGTTTTCATCTGATTTCAAATAAACAAAGTCTTGACTTTCAGAATATTAAACTTGTTTCGGCAAATTCAGATGATAAATACAACTTTGAAGCTTGTGACGGCATAATTACAAGCGGAGAACGGAGTAACTTGACGTCACAGCAGGCATAACAACAGCCGGTATTTGTCTTTCGTGTTTTCCCCAGGAAACAAACACAATACACACAAAGGCAAAAATACACACACACACACACACACACACACACACACACACACACACATATATCCGCTTGTCTACGATGGCGGCAGCAGCTTGGCGTGGGGGTGCCAGCTTCTCCGGTCGTACTAAATCAGAAGTTTACCGAACAACTGATAATAAGGTGATTGTGGAAGATGAACTTTTGAACTTCCTTGTCATCAAAATGAAAACTCTGAATCATGATGACATTGTTTTATTGGCCTCAAACAATGTCAACTCTGAGTGGATCGAAGCCTCGAAGAAGATACTGTTTGAGCTGTGTCCTCAAACGACGCAGCGCTGTGTTACACACAAAGGAGCACAGAAAGACACTAACAATATAAAAGCGTGCTTGAAGGTGCTAAATGAATGTGGGGAGAATATACCAAGATTCGTCTCCCACTATCTGGATGACCTCCCACCAGTTTGTTACGACCACATCGATGTCTCAGCATTGCTGGGGCGGTTGGAACAGCTGAATAAGGACATGTGCTGTGTGAAAAAAACGCTCAAAGCTCAAACTGATGCCTGCGAGGGTCTGCGGGTGACGACCATGGCCATCAATGACCAGGTGTCCGCAATTGAGAAGCCCTGTGGATCTACCGGCGTGGTCCCAGGGGCGGGGTATGTGAGGACATGCAATCAAGCGCGGCCAGCAGCTGTGTGTGCTGACCAGGAGGTAACAGTTGCTGGAGGAGGCTCCAGCAGCTCTGTGGGACCCGTGTCTACACCACAGCCACCAAAGTCTCCTTTGTGGCCCTGTGCTGTGAAAGAAGGACACAGAAGCAAGGTGACACCTGAGCATAAGCCAGCCGCAAGACAACGGGGAATGCAAGCGAAACTGGAAGCTAACATGCTAACTGAGTATCTGAGTGAGAAACTTGGCAGAGCAGTTACTTGTCGGAAGATCGAGTCGGCACAGAGTAGGTTCAGCTAATTTCACGTCACTGCCGAATGCAAGGAAGTGGCAGAAATGTATGACCCAGAGCTGTGGCCAGCTGGCACCTATGTCCGACGCTATTATGAGCCAAGACGGCCTGCTAGTGGGGTGCTTGTGGGGGATAGCACTACTACAAACAATGTGGTTGCTACTGTACAACATGGGAATCATGCATCTGCTGATGTAAATGATTATAGTACATAAACAATAGGATGCGGGTGGTGTCATATAACACGCGTGGCCTACGTGTGGGGCACAGTGCTGGTGATAAAGCGAGGTGGCTGGTTGTTGATAAACTGTTGGAGGAATGCGATATTCTGTGCTTACAAGAGAC
This sequence comes from Harpagifer antarcticus, assembly GCA_902827135.1. NCBI lineage: Eukaryota > Metazoa > Chordata > Actinopteri > Perciformes > Harpagiferidae > Harpagifer > Harpagifer antarcticus. The sequence continues at coordinate 1,116,310 of CADEHL010000857.1, read as the reverse complement.
ATGGTTACCTAAGCAAGATTTGGAAAGGCTGAATACACTACATGCTAATTTTCATGGAGTTGGAGAGTCAACTACTGATCTCTGTGATAAAATTGCCCATGGCAGGATACCTGGTGGTGTGGGGATTCTCTGGAACAGTTCCGTAATTTTCGGACTATAAGGCGCACCTGAATATAAGCCGCAGCAGCTAAATTGAATGATGTGTACATATATAAGCCGCACTGGACTATAAGCCGCAGGTGTTTTAATGTTTAATTACCATATGTAAGGGTTCGTGCACAGAGGGGATTGTCGGGAAAGAGATGGCTGTTTGAGGAAGCTCCCATTTATTAACATTTCAACAAACAAGTTACATATTTGCATAACATATTCACAAAATATTTTTAATTGGGGGTCCGCGGCCAAATGTGTATCAATGTAGGGGTCCTTGGCATGAAAAAGGTTGAAAACCACTGATCTACATTATAGTAGAGTAGTACCATAACAAAAAACAAAGCTTACAGCGCTTGACGAGGCAATATCAATGGCTAAATTAAATGTGTTTTTTTAAAAGTGCAAAATAAAGTGCCTGTAACACGACAGTAAGCGCGTAAATTGCAGTAACACGGCTGCTTAAAATATACGGTAATCAGCCTACCAGAAAAGTCATTAATCCTCGTCTTCTTCCTGCGTACTAAAACCACCAAAGTCTTCATCTTCAGTGTCGGAATCGAACAGCCTCTGAAGGGCCTCAGCTGTGGCGGCGTCCTCTTCTTCATCACGCAGCAGTCCAGCCTTTCGGAACCCGTTGGTGATCGTGGATGTTTTGACACTCCTCCACGCTGTCAGGATCCACTCGCAAACTTGAGCGAAAGTTGCTTTTCGCATGCGACCAGTTTTGGTGAATGATTTATCGCCGCTAGTCATCCACGCCTCCCACTGTACGCGTAGTGCCACTTTGAACGCACGATTGACACTGATGTCGAGTGGCTGCAGATGCCTCGTTGTGCCCCCAGGAATCACAGCTGGAATTGAGTTTGTGCTCTTGATGGCTGCTTTCACAGAATCTGTTATATGGGCCCTCATGCTGTCCAAAACGAGCAAAGCTTTTTTTTTGCGAAAGAATCCTCCAGGGCGCTTGACGTAGCACTCATTCAGCCACTCCTTCATTATGCTTTCCATCATCCACCCTTTCTTGTTGACTTTAAAGGAGATGCCGTTCGGGATCTTTTCTTTTGGCATTGTAATCCGCTTAAAAATCACCATTGGCGGAAGCTTTAATCCAGATGCTGTGCAGCCAAGAACACAAGTGAAATTCGTTCTCTCGTGGCCAGTGGTTCTCAACGTGATGGACGATTCACCTTTCTTGTTAACAGTCCTAGTGAGAGGCAGGTCAAACGTCAAAGGCACTTCATCCATATTTATGATCTGGTCCGGTCCGATGGAATATTCCTCGATCTTTCTTTGTGTGAATTCGCCGAAGTTTGTTATTTTTTCCTGGTAGTCGGGAGGGAGTTGCTGACACACAGTCGTCCGCGCCCTGATGGACAGTCCCTTTCGTCTCATAAATCTGAAACACCAGGATGGTCCACCTCTAAAATTTTCAATTTCCATTTTGGTGGCGACTGTTTTGGCCTTCAGTCGGATCTGCACGGTGGAAACACCTCGGCCGTCTGCTCTCTGTGTGTTCACCCAATCTTCAAGAAAGTCTTCAAGTTCGGGCCATCTGCTTTTATTACCTCTGAAAGCTTTTTTTGACTTTTTGCATTGAGACAGTTCTTCCCGCTGGTGTCTCCAACGTCTCACCATTGACTCATTGATGCCAAGGGTACGTGCAGCAGCTCTATTTCCTTGTTTTACTGCCAGATTGACGGCCTTTAACTTAAAAGCTGCATCATATTCATTTCTACGTTTGTTTTCCATAATGAAAACTTCCTTTGTACTAACTGTCTCGCTCTCGTAATGTCTGTCTGTCTTGCTCTCGTTCTGTCTCTCGTACCACTCTCGGTTCCACTTTTACTTTTGCGCGCTACCGGTCTCACTCTTTTCCCGCCTCCAGCTTTTGCCGCTGGAGCCCGCCGCCTAAAGGTGGGGGGCGCGGACAGGTCATAGAGCCCATAGAGTTAAAGGTGGTGGACTGTAACCTGTAAAATCCATAGATTAGCCACACGGTTATATAAGCCGCAGGGTCGAAAAATGGGAAAAAAGGCGCGGCTTATAGTCCGAAAATTACGGTAAATATGATCCTTTGGTTACAGTGGTAAGATTGGACGTCGACTGGGCCATTGGTATAGAGATCAAGTATGAAAATAGGTCATTTATTATCGTAAATATTTACACACCTTATGAATCATATGAAAATGAAGATGAATATCGCAATAGAATGACATTTGTTAAGGCATTCATTAAGGATAATGCCACAACCTGTGTGTATGTAGTGGGGGACTTGAATGCTGACATTTCGGATGATAAATCTCTGTCTGGCAAATGTTTACTGCATTTTTGTAATGATAATAATCTCATACTGTCAAGTAAATCTCTACTACCTGAGAAAAGCTTTACATATATTAGTGAAGCATGGCATACTATGGCTAGATCACTGTATATGCACAGCTGATGCACATGCTTCTCTGGACAACATTGTCATTTGTTATGAGTTGGCCACTACAGATCACATTCCTTTTGTATTGACCCTAAATGTTGAAAATATTCAGGTGCTATCTGTTGATGACAATAAAACATACACAGGGAGGCTGGATTGGTTAAAGTTAAGTGAGAAGGATATTAATCACTATACCTCACTCACTGACAAATCATTAGACTTGGTTGTAATTCCTAGAGAAGCAATGCTGTGCAGTGACACCAACTGTAACAATGCGCAGCATGGTAGTGATCTATGTTTTACATATGATCTTATTATTGATGTGTTAAATGCCTCAAGTAAAGGTTTTTACAACAGTAAGAAAAAGGAGCATAGTATAAAACCTGGATGGAATGAACATGTGTCTGAGCTACACACTGCTGCTAGAGATGCTTTTAAATTGTGGGCCGAATCAGGAAGGCCGAGACAGGGGTCTTTGTTTGAACATAAACAGTCCACTAATGCCAAATATAGGTATGCTGTCCGCTTCATTAAAAAAAATGAGGACACAATGAGGGCTGACTCACTTGCCAGAAAGCTGCGCAACAATAGTTGCTATGATTTCTGGAAAGAGGTCAAAGTCATAAACAGCTGTAAGACTCCCTTACCGTCTTCCATTGAAGGAGTGTGTGGGTCAGGCAGCATCGCAGAACTGTGGCGACAACACTATTATGAGTTGTTCAACTGTGTTAAGAGTGTATTTGTGGTTGAAAAGGTTGACTCCACTGAAAATGTTACAGTTAGATCTGAGGAAGTCTACAACACTATAATGAATCTAGAAAATAACAAATCTTGTGGCCCGGATCTCATCTCAGCTGAACACTTAAAACATGCCAGTCTTAAGCTTGCTCCTCTTCTTTCTCTGTGTCTTACTGGTTTCCTTAATCATGGTGTCTTACCAGATTCCATGTTATCTGTGCTACTTGTGCCAGTCAACAAGGATAAAGCTGGGAAGATTAATGGCATTGATAATTACAGACCCATTGCTTTAGCTAGCATTCTCTCCAAAGTGTTGGAGAAAATGTTGTTGGATAGGCTAGAAAGGTATATTACCACAGCTGACAACCAGTTCGGTTTTAAAAGAAAACATGGCACAGATATGTGTATTTTCGCTTTAAAAGACATTTTAGCAAAATATAGAAGCCATAATTTCACCATGTTTCTGTGTTTTATTGATGCTTCCAAGGCATTTGATCGACTGAATCATTACAAATTATTTGACAAAATGTGGCAGAGAGGGGTACCCAAGTACATAATAAGGATCTTAGCCTTTTGGTATGCATATCAGACGATGCAGGTGAAGTGGGGCAATACTGTGTCTGAACATTTTTATGTTGGTAATGGGGTCAAGCAAGGTGGGATTTTATCTCCTTTGTTGTTTAATCTGTACATGGATGATCTGTCTAGGAAACTGAACTTGTGTAAAACTGGCTGTGTCATCGGAGCTACTGTTGTCAACCACCTTATGTACGCAGATGATTTAATCATCTTCTCCCCGTGCAGTGCTGGCTTACAACAGCTTCTGAGGACTTATTCCCAGTATGGCATTGATTTTAATATTAAGTATAACGCCAAGAAGAGTAGCATCATGATTGTGCGAAGTAAAGAGGATAAAAAGGCTGTATTTCCTAATTTTATTCTCAGTAGCAACATTCTTCTTGTGTGCAGTGGTCATTATATTTCTGATGATCTCACAGATGACAAAGACATCCATAGACAGCGCTGCAAACTGTATGCCCAGGCAAACATATTAATGCGTAAGTTTCACAAGTGCTCTGTAGATGTCAAGGTATCACTTTTTAAAGCTTACACCATTGTACACGGCTCACCTGTGGAGTAACTACAAGGCTAGAAGCATACTGTGGAGTAACTACAAGGCTAGAAGCATACACAAACTAAAAGTTGCATACAATGATGCTTTACGGTTGCTGCTGAGGGTACCAAGATGGCACAGTGCCAGCCAGCTGTTTGTTAACTTGGGGGTACCTACCTGTCAAGCCCTTTTAAGAAAGTTAATGTTCAAATTCATGTGTCGTCTAGAAGACTCGGACAATCATGTTATCTCGATTTTAATTAACCCTGTGAAGAGTTCTACCCGGTTCTCTTCCATGATTTGGAGACATTGGCACAACAGCCTATTCAGACAGTGAGCATGTGTGGCTAGCTGTGATTGGACTGATTTTATGTTTTTATCTGTTTGTTTTTATCTGTTTTGTGTTTAGCTTTTTATCTTATTTATTGATGTGTGTTTTGTCTTTTTGTATGTGATATGGACTTTGAGTCTGGAATAAAGATTGGATACACACACACACACACACACACACACACACACACACACACTTAAATGCCATAGTAAGGACACTTTTTACTTCACTTTTTTTTTTCAATGCCTCGCGATCTACCCACAATGCCTTCGCGATCGACGTAATGGGCACCCCTGGCCTATAACATGTACATTTTCAGAAAGCTATTTAGTCCCTTTCTCAACAATATATTTCAGTTAATGGAAAAAGTATTTGTACCATGTCACATGGACATTTTTGGCTAATGAGCACATGGTGGACCTTCAGTTAGCAACATGATTCAGTTAGCAAGGTGTACTGTTTAACAAATATATTTCGAATTTCTGAAAGGTTTTTATATTAATTTACATTTCACTATGACAGAGTGGACATGTAAAGGCCCTGACACCCACCACGCCGAAATCGGCCGTTTTCGTTAGTCGGACGACGAAGCGTGCCCTGTCGCCCAAACTAAATTTGGTGTGTCCCGCACCGTCGGTGCATGAGAAGCGAAACGGTTGCTTGAGAATGTCTTCCACAAGCAACACTCCAATGGCTGATAGCTCCAGTACCGCACAAAACATGTTTTCGATCGTCATCGTCGGCGAGTTCTCTGGTGACTGCTTGGTGTGTCAGGGCCTTTAAGCTTGACAACATCCAACTACACGTATAATATGATTGCAATTACGAAATATACGTTTAAATTCTTACTCTGCAACTAGCCAATGTCTCAGCCTCCATTGAGGAAAGACAACATGGTGGTAGTAATGACACTGAAAACATCAGATGTTTTTTTTATAGGGGCAGTTACCCCATAATGACAGAGTGGAGAGCAATGTCAGGGACACATGCAACATTTTCAATATTATTATGAAAATAGAATATACATGACTAAAATGACTCGTTTTATCAAATAACTCGTTGTGGACAATAAAAACATATTATTTAAAAAATGTAGTATAATTTAATCACTTATTACACACACTGTATACATGCCAAAATCACAAAATAAATAAATAATCAAAATAAGGTATTAAATGAAGGAAACACATTTCAAGAGACTTATCATTGTGTGTAAAAGTTTGGCCATTTATAATAAGACCTCAGAGTTTCATTATTCTGCTACATTTTCATGATGACTGAGTGATTCTGATGGGGACACCAAAGTTACTTTATAGTGATATTGACTCAATAACCATAATCATTTGTATGTTTCTCAAAACTCAATATGGCCACTTACCTTACTGACCGCCTTTTTCCACTTCAAAAACATTGCTCGTCTCCGCCCATCACTCTCCTCCTCTGCTGCTGAAACCCTGATTCATGCATTCATCATTTCACGACTTGACTACAGCAATAGCATCCTCTACGGCAGTGGTTATCAACTGGTCAGGCCTCGGGACCCACTTTTTACTTGGTCAATACATCGCGACCCAACATTTTGAAGCACTCAAATCTATTCTACAAAAAAACGTGCTGTAATATATACACTTTTCAACATACAATATTAATAAAAGTGAAGTACAGTGCAAATATCCCTTCACAGAACTAAAGTATGCTTTTAAAAAAGGTTTAATGAGATGATGGAATCAAAGCTGAACTATATAAAAAGGCACACATGCTGAAAACCCAACCTCAGCAGGGGGGTCTGGGGGGATTCTCCCCCAGAAGATTTTTAGAAATACTAACAAACTATGCATTCTGGTACACTCTGAGAAGAAAATAAATAAATCTATTACTACCCGATATATTAATAATATTTTATGCCATTGTTTGTTTTTCACTTTGTTCTGACATCTTGCAAGAAGAGTAAAGAGGAGATTGTTAAATTGTGGGTAAGGGTAGATAGCCCCCATTGTTCTGTGACCTGTCAATCATCAAACCGAGGGTCATATTTCATTATGTGTTCATTTTTATCTCAAGTTGTACCCATGAATGTATAAAGAAGAGTTATACCGCAAAGTTATTCTCCGTGGGGTCTTCCGGCAACAATCTTGATTTTGATTGGCCAGAAAACTCGAAAAAACATTAGCAAGATGTTTTATTGAGAAGATGTTCACTACGTGACAGAAGTTTTCAAAACCGTTTATGGTCTCCGGTACTTCCAGTCTAACGCCGACTGCATGCACAGCGTTAGAAAATCGGGCCTTCAAAATAAAAGTTTGACTTTTTCCCCAGAAAAAAATAAAAAAAATTCTAATTTTCTTTTTTGTTCTTCATTCACACATCCGCGACCCACTCGAAACGGGTCCGCGACCCACTTTTGGGTCGCGACCCACCAGTTGAGAACCACTGCTCTACAGCATACCATCCAACCTAATCAATAAACTCCAACATATCCAGAACTCTGCTGCCCGCCTCCTCACCCACACCCGCTCCCGAGACCACATCACTCCCGTCCTCCAGAACCTCCACTGGCTCCCTGTCCGTCAAAGAATCAACTTCAAAGTCCTCCTCATTACTCACAAAGCCCTCAACAATCAGGCCCCCCCCTACCTCACAGACCTGCTGCACCACCACGCCCCTTCCCGCTGCCTCCGCTCATCAGAAGCCAACCTCCTATCCATCCCCACCCGCACCAATCACCGGACCTGGGGGGACAGAGCCTTCTCCATCGCTGCCCCCTCCCTCTGGAACTCACTCCCCCAACCCATCAGAGACTGCACTGACCTCACCACCTTAAAAAAACTCACAAAAACTCACCTCTTCAATCTGGCTTTTAATGTGTGATTGTTTTTGTATTATTTGACTTTAACTTTAACTATATATTTATTTGTTGTTCCTTCCTTTTCTTTTCCCTTCACTATATCTGTAAAGCGTCTTTGAGCACCTGTAAAAGCGCTAACAAATTAAATCTATTATTATTATTACCTGTTGAAATGCTGCTACTGTCACGATCTTGGTGTTATGTAACGGTTTTAGTTTTGTCTGTCTGGTAATGGGTTTTGTTTTGCTGTTCTGTTCTCCCTGTCTCTTGTTTTCCTTCCTGTGCTTTTCCTCCTGTGTCTGATTGTCTCATTGTGTTCACCTGTTGCCCTTGTTGGTTCATTGTTTTTCCTGTCTCCCTCCATGTTAGTCACGATCGTTTTTTGGGTGATGTATATTCCTTGTGCTACCTATGTTATCCATGCCATGTTTGTTGCTCATCAGCTTTGTAAATTATGCTTGTTTTTTGTTTCTAGACCTTTTACCTCTTTTTGTAGTCTGCATTTGGGTCCTTCCTTTTCCGTGATCTTAACAGAATGAACCGACCACTTATGGACCCTATTTATCGTACGATAAGTCAATTAATTGACTTATGCACACAATAAAACAGTGGAAACAAACATGTGTTTGACTTTCATTAGTGAATGACACTGTGTGCCCTTTATAGTCTGTGTCCAATATTGTGTATTTGTATATATATCCTATATATGCTAAGGTCCCGCTGCTGACACGATAGCAGTCATTTCGTGCGCATATGTGTAATTAAACCCATGATATCAAAATCTCACTCCAGCCAGGTACCCAAAGTTGGCAACCCTGAAATAAATCTATGACAAAGTCTCATCTGTACAGAACAGTATGATAAAATAATCGATGGCAAAAACATGTCACTGTGAATATCTCCGTTGTGGGACGAATAAATGATGAATTTAATCATCTACACATGTAATCTCACTTTTACACACCAAAATAACGTTAACACAGAGTAAACATTTGCTAATGGAGTCTATTTTGTCCCAAGAAAAAGTTCATGACTATCGATAAAAAATATATATCAATAAACCTATTTTCGCGGTATTCCCCACACATTGCCAGTACACTATTACTGTAATATTTACACTTACCCATGTCCAAATGGATCCTTATTGTTATCTTTGTGTTCTTCTTCTTCAGAAGAGTCGAAGAAGTCAGGTTCTGAGGCTCTATCTTCACTGCTGCTCGCGAAAAAAATCTCTAGCGAAGTCGGCAACTGTTTTTTAGCCATTTTCTCTGTCTCTCTCTCTCCCCTCACAGACGTAAATTGATGGGAGACATGTGGTTTATGTTTTTTTTTTTCAGACCATGATGGCTGCCGGCCGAGATTTCCTTGACGGACACACGAATCCACCAATCCCACACACTGTAAAGTCAAGCTGCTTTGAGCGGCCATATTGGCTAAAGTGCCCTGGTTACAGTCTCACAGGAGATACCGCTGGAAAGCTACCCTTCCAGCGATTCCGCGGATATCTGAATCATGTTTCTACTCCTTATAATCGAAAATATATGATTAATTACGTAAAATTATGCGCACTTGGACTCGACTCCAGAGGGTTTTAATACTTGTAAATAAAACTTTTGGCCCGTAATTTATTTTCCTCATTGTAGCGACCAGAGAGGTCACTATATAAGACTACCAGTCTCTGATAGTGTTACGTTATTATGAGAGTGCTCTGTTTGATTCTGAAATTGTATATATTTATTTAAATATATATGTGTGTGTGTGTGTGTTTCCACATCTGTAGTATGTTATTGTCTCATTATACCGCACTGTGAATGAATTAAAAGTAAATATATATAAGTGGTCATGAACACATCTGTCCATCAGACAGAGGGCTGCTGTGCCTCCTGTCATCATTAATGGACGTCTCTTTAAAATGAGCGCTCAGAGGAGAGGAGTTCTCATTTCTCTAATCGCCTGCTGCTTCCCCTCCTCTCTCCTCGGTTCCCCTCCTCGGCTCCTCCGCTCGCATCTCCTGTGGGCGGGACTAAGTCTCGAGGAAAGGAGTCGAGATTGTTTTTCCTGTCTCCCTCCATGCTGGTCGTTTTTTGGGTGATGTATATTCCTTGTGCTACCTATGTTATCCATGCCATGTTTTTTGCTCATCAGCTTTGTAAATAAAGCTCCTTTTTTGTTTCTAGACCCTTTACCTCTTTTTGTAGTCTACATTTCCGTCCTTCCTTTTCCACGATCTTAACAGCTCCTCATTTTGTAGCCATGGATGAACACTTATTTGTCTTTATTATTTGTAATGTGTGTTAGCTACTTTATAATGGCTTGCCTTTTATCTGCTATGTCACATTTGCTGTAGTGTGTAAATGTTACCGCTGTGGGACTAACAAAAGAATTCAGACACCTCTTTCAAACATTTATCCGTATCATCATTTCCATTTTAACTTATTTAACTTCAACTGACACCTATCTCACTTCTAGTGTTTTTCTTTATTCAAATATCACAACCCATCAATTTACAATGACTATATTTCAAATCTGATGCTTCATTTCAACAGTTGCTTACAAACATTTACGTTTTTAAAAGCCCAAATAATAATTTCAATCTAATCAATCAATGATCAATATTATTATTATTACTTTCTGTCTGCAGAGTGACAAAAGGGTCCTGTCTCAAGTTCAGGTTCACATTCTGACCTGTTGACCTTTAGGACAGAGCTTTAGTCTGCTGTGAGGGCATATCAGGTGTGTGTGTGTGTGTGTGTGTGTGTGTGTGTGTGTGTGAGTGTGTGTGTGTGTGTGTGTGTGTGTGTGTGAGTGTGAATGTGTGTTGTGGAAAGGTGATGCCCAGTGTTAGCGGCTGGCACGTTCCTCTGCGGTCGTCTCCCTGCTTGAAACCTGAGAGGAGAAGGTGAGGCCGGTTCCCACCCTCCACAGAACACACGGGGGAGGATCTGAGCTCAGCCGACAACAACACAACACACACAGGGTGTGAGGAGGGGGAGGACGGTGGGAGACAGAGAGGTGTGGAAACTCACCAGGAGTGTAAAGAAGATTTCTGTGGGTTTGCTTCTTTAAACATTTAATGATCACACACAGTGATATGTATGTCTGTCTTCACTTGCTGTGGGTCCATCATGGAGGAATGAGTGTGATTGAATGAATCTGTCAGTCAGCCTGTAAACACACAGCTGGAGCAGCTTGTTGTGTCTGTAGATTCAATCAGTGACCAACTTGTTTCCTGACATAGATTATTGTCAAACAGTGAACTGCTACTGTGCCACTCTTAATGACATGTAAAACTTGTGTGGGAAAAATCACAAAATGCACTTAATGTTTGAGAATTTTGCTTGTATCATATCTTGTACACTTTTATCAAAAAGCTTGGAATTAGCTATGACAATTATATTTGTCTTTCCTTAAATAAAGGCTATTTTAACTGAAAGAAAAAGTCAAAATAAGACACCAACTATATTATTGACATTCAATATTGCTTTGTGTCCAAAATAAATGAAATTAATTGAAGTGCATTGCTGTGAATTTGACACTGAAACATTTTAAATCAGCACACATTTTAATACTCAGATCTGAGTTTATATGACAATGATTTCTTCTATTTTGATTGTGCTGCTGCTCGGAGGTCTATTAGTGTCATTCCTTCCTACAGCTGTGGCTGTATACAATTGGCCATTGAGGATTGGAGACAATTCGCCCATACTGCCTATGCCACGAGCCCTGCACACAGAATCTGATCATCTTTGTCCAAAGACCAACTTAGACCATAGCTGGTTTGAGATGCTTTAGGCACATTTTTGCCAAGATAATCACGCCTAAATAATAATTTTGATTTTTAAAGTTTTTATTACAAATACAAAATAAATATCAAATTGTAATTTGGATATTGTGATACACTCTTCAGGGAAAAACGAACTGTTCTTAGTACTCACAACCCTGTTTCTCCTCAAGCAATAATGAAACCAAGAATTCCTACAGGACACACAGGACGGCTGACATCAACAGATCAGACCTGAGAGGCTGGATGAGAGTGAGGTTGTTTCTCATTGTTGAGGACGCTTCCTTGGTAGGACATGTCTTCCGAGTCAGGTCCTTCAGAATTAATTAATTAATATGTATTTATATATTTATTTGACAGGGACAGTGCACATTGATTGACATTTCTGTAAATGCGCCAGAGTTAGCCAACAGGCTATTTTTCGCCTGTAGTCCCTGGACAGATGTTGAAAGTCAGAAGTGAGGCAAGAATCCTTCCTAGCCTCGGAAAACGAAGAATGGTGGAACAGGCTAACAGGTGTGCAGGTGTGCGTCATATGTGAGGCCCCGCCTTAAATGGAGCGCGATTTTCACCAAAGATTTTGGAAATTGGTCTGTGCGCAAAGCATTGTGGGGATTTTAAGACCGCGGAGGATACACATGTGTTGCCTCGAAATTTCCCGCAACGAAGGACGCCGGCCTCCGTAGAATTCCCAGGGTCTTGGACATTGGAACAGTCTTTCGGCGGGACTCGATGACGTAGCATCCTTGAAATAGTGGCTCTGGAGGAGCCTTCCTCGGCATTGAGAAACACCCTGAGAGTGTTTCTAACAGCGCAGATCAAACACAGACGGATACAGAAGTCTCACTCTGGCTGGAATTCAAGGAACATCACACAAACAGACTTTGATCTCCATAGAGCCAAGGTAACAACAGGCCAGGCCAGGGGAGCATCACTTCTGACTGCAAATAAAGTCATTTCCCAGGCTGTCTGTAGCCTAACTTTATGGATTTCTCATGATGTTTTCATGTATCTAAAAAGATAATCGAATGATTCTAATATCGATAATCTCAAAACCAAAAGACCTAGTAAAAACAAAATTCCAACTCAAAGACACTCAGAGAGACGGTCGATAGAGCATTAGCATCTTTATTTTTTGTCATTGTTGCATAGGAAATGCACATCTTGCTTCCAGTAAATTGAGTCTGCGTGGACATGGATTCACTAATGGGGCCGAGAGAAATTGGCCAACACTTTACCAGTTCAACAGAAGGGAAGAACATAAAAAAACAACAACAAAAAAGTGACGCAGAAGAACTGACAGTCAGAGAAGTCAGTGTAAACTCACATCTTCAGAACACAGAGGATGGACAACAATGGCAACGAAAACAACTAATGGAAACTACTTAACATTGAACAAAAGTTTGACACCAGGTCGTGGATCGGTGCAACGGCGGCAGAAAACACCGTCATGTTCCATAAAAGAGTTGTAGAGGCACAAGGTTTAAGTCAGTTCTGGGTAAGCATGGAGGTGAGGGTGATGGTCAGGAGGCGATGGAGGAACCAAACCGTTTGTGGTGAGGATGATTGATGTTGTCTGGTTTCTGTGGGGATGTGGGCAGTGAAAAGGGTTGATGGGACATATCAGATCAGATGATGTGAATGTGTGACTCAGACTGCTGCCCGGTGATGCTCGGGGGAACGATCAGGATAAAGCTCTCCTCTCTCAAGATTGTCCTGGGTTTAGCTTCAGTTAGCATCGCCTCCAGAGGGCTGAACCAAAGGCTATGGGAAATACCATTGAGTTGATCCATTATTTGTAAATAGTGGTGCAATGATGACATATTTTTGTAGACCGACTCAGAAGTGAGCATTGCAAGGGCTCCCTCGATAAAAGAGCAGAAAATAAGCTCTTTGGACAACACACATGTATGATACTTCAACCCAGTCTTACAGCATTTCGTGTTATAGTCACGAGAGTCATTTAATCTATTGATTCGTGTTCACCGGCACGATTTCCCCCTTTTTTTTCGTGTCACACAGAACGATTATAAAAGCAATGTATTTCTATTGGTAGTGTGTTTCGTGCCTGCAGCACGTCTTTTTGTCCGGTCGGGTCTTGGAATACCAGAAGCTGTGTGGTTCATAAAAACGTTTTCTTACTCGATATCTTATCCTAAGCCTAACCCTAACCCTTGTATTTTAAATTATATAATGTCGGAGTTTTTTTGCCGTCCGTGAGGAAAAGAAATGGTGCTCAAAGCCTCAGAATACTGAAGTCTGTATTTGTTGTCATCTTTGTTTCCTTCTAATTTTTTATTATTTGGTGCAGGCACTAAACATACTACCAATAGAAATACATTGCCTCTAATGGCGCATTTCCACTACACGGCCTCGCTCTGCCTCGCTCAGTATGGCTAGGCCTCGTTAGGACAGGCTCACTTTATGGCGCATTTCCATTACAGTTTAAGAACTGGGGTAGTATCTATAGTAACCGATAGTAACGCAGTGTAGGCGGAGCCGCAACGTCATCTTCAATGAGAACCCCAGAAAAACAACACAGCCGTTAGCTCTTAGCACTCAGAGCTCACAGCCCTTCATATCTGTTCAGAAACTAGACAAAAGTTAAACAAGTACAAACCACAGACTGCTTGTGTCATGGCGAATACAGTCGCTGGTTTATTTATGTCTGTAGGCCGTTGTTGTGAGTGTGGACGGTGGGAGCATATATAACGTTAGCTTAGCCAAGCTCCATTTAGAAAACACGCATTTTAAATGGTTCTTCGTCTGCTGTCTGTCTGCAGACTTGTCAAAGCATTAATTCATGGTTTTTACTAACCGGTATCAGTATGTTGTTACGTGGAAACGCAACCAAAAACGGGACCCGCACGGCTCGGCGCGCTTAAAGCGAGCTCCGCGCTGCAGTGGAAATGCGCCATAAAATCGTTCTCTGTCAGAATACTGAAATCTGTTTTTTTTAAATCTCTTTTTCCTTCTAATTTGTTATTATTTACATTGCTTTTAAAATCGTTCTGTGTGACACGAAAAAAATTAGGAAATCGTGTTGGTGAACGCGAATCAATAGATTAATTTGTGACTATAACACGAAAAGCTGTGAGACTGTGTTGGATACTTCCCACATATAAACAGAACTCTGTGATTTTTTAAGCGTAAATGCAATCGGTGCAAATAAAGGTAACATTAGGCTATATAGGAGTGCACATCACCACCACTAAGATAAAGGCGGAATGGTTACTGATGTATTTTATCTTTTAGAACAAAAGGTGCAAATCTCTTTAGCTTGTGTTAACCACAGACCTTATTAAAGGCGTTGAACAAAAAACACGTTAAAAAAAGGTGGACTTCAAGATTTTGTAGCTGATTTCCTTGATTGTGAAATGTATTTACTATCATATCATTGAATTTCTGTAGTGATTTTTTTTCGGTTATTGGCTGACTATTATACTGCCCTGCATGATTTCACAGTTGAGCTTTAGTTTGAAGAGCATTTAACATTTGAGGACTTTTAAATAACACCCGCATGTCACGGGTGCAAAGAAATGTTGGTATTGTAACTACAAAAACCTTTTATACATTATCCTGCCCTCCAACAAAGATTTGTATACATGTAAAACCCTACAGCATTCTCTGGAAAATCTTTAGCTGTAACAAAAGTAAACTTCACAAAAATTGAGTGGCATTGTCCTTTAACAAAACGGCCTGTTCAACACAAAACCCAAAGTGTTTCAAAGAGCTGAGCTGCATTGACAGGCTGGAGAGGGAATCAGAGAGGAGCCACTGGAGGTGAGCTAGACAAGCCGATCGACCCCAGAGAAGAGAGGGTGGGGGGGGTCTCCCAGGTGCTGGCTACCTCATTCTCTTTCCAGACCTTTCTCATCATGGATGAGCGGCAGCTTGTTTGAAGTCTTTCCAAGGGAGACGCAGCGGAGGCTCGATGAGGAAGGAGGGGATTCTCTCCCGGAAAGTGCTGAGCACGGCAGAAAACGGCCGAGGCCATCGATCCGGTCTCCTGCAGGAAACTGCCTGGGGAGAGCCCCGCTGGTCAATGGACGGGGAAGGGAGGCTGGACCAGACGAGTGTTTGCTGATGTCTAAAGGTAGCTGGAGATTGTCAGATTGAAACCCTGCAGTCTGCTGATGGCCTGGGGCAGGCATCATGGTGGCACACCCTCAGATCGATGACAATAACCCCACACACAGTAGAAGAACGGTGGTGGGGGTTTCATGTCAGGATGAAAGAGTCCCATGTGTGAGGATGAAGGGATGAAGAAGTGAGCAGAAAAAGGTTTGAGGCAAATATGGAGAGGTACAAAAAAAGATGAGAGGAACCAAAACAGTAACATAACAATCTGGTTTTTGTAATGTTTTTCTCATTTGTCATCATAACAGTTTACTAGGCAATTATGGAAGAGCATGCAGTTATATCTTATGATTATTGAACATTAGCTATAATCAGAGGGGCCTGACAAACAGCAAAGGCTACTGGTGGTCAGAAATGTATAAACAATTACAGTATTCAGTATTCAGAAGAGCATTATAATACAGGTTTTCACAGGCACTACATTTGAATCTTTTTCAATATAATGTAATATGCTGGTTTGTTTTAAATGTATATTTCAGATTTTTTTATAACTTGTTCGATCCATAGAAGCTGGGATCTGGAAACGATGGACTGATCGTAAAAGAAGGCAGAGGTTGACAGTTATATACCAAAGTCAACGTGGGCAGGCACACTCAGTGAGCTGCGTGCACGTGTGGATGTTTGTTTTTTCTTCAGTGCATAGTTCTCATGCAGATTAGACTGCTATGCTTTGATACGCTGTCAGGAAGCATGATAGTACAGTAAATTCAAATTGTCACATTTTCCAGCTAGCCTGCCATTCAGTGGCTTGATTAACACTTAGCACCATGTAATGGTTTTGCAATATGATAAATAAATATCTTTGTAAATGAGCAATGACACTGTGACAGTGCTCACAGTTGAGCACTGGAGAGCAGCTTCAGTCCTTTTGCAATGACTTTTCTTCATCTCACTAAAATGATGCCATTTATCCTCATTTGCCCAGCTTGTCGTGCTAGAGGATGTCTTCCTTCTGCTCCGTTCTGGTGCCAGAGACAACAGTGGAACTGGCGCTGTTTTTATTCTGTATAGAGTGAATAAAAGCTGCTGCAAGCAGATTTCAGGTGTCACTGAAGCTCTCCCCGATCTTTAAACGATTGTTCTACCAGTGCTACATGTTCAGCATCGCTATGAACTCACATACTCAGGTCTTTAAAGTGATTAGGTGGACTAAAAATACCCCGGTCTAAAGCCTGAAGAATTCTGCCCCTCTTCACGTTCAAGCCGTTTCAGTTTGATTACTTCCCAACACCATCCAAGGCACAGACTCTGATCTGATGGATATTGCTCAGGTGGTGGTGAGGTGGTTAATCTCTGCCCCAGATCATTTGGACAAACGTGAAGACAAATAAGGCGTTAGCACAAAAACGTAGCCTTTATTCAACCCTGTTTCCTAATGGAGCGGCAGAATTCCTCGAAGGCAACATCGAAAAATCCTTGGAAATTACTAAGACAGTCGTTGACTCCAGCTCTGGCTCATTATACTAGTTTGACAAGCTTAAGGTCAGAGTTTTCTAAATGCAGGGTGAAGGGTGGAAGCTGCGGAATTCAGAGGCTCAGAGTGGTTGAGTGTCTGAACAGGTCCCTGCTGCTGTGTTGGTTCAGATGCTCGGTGAGCAGATCGGCCTTAAGGCCTTGTTGCTCTCTGAGACTCGGCTTTGTGTGTCTGCTGTTGGTTTTGTGGATGAGGTGAACTGGGTGTAGTGAGCTACACACTCAGGGCCTCCACAGCCTCTATCACCCCCATCACCCTGAGCTGGGACTCTTCAAAGCCTTCACTTCAATAAGTCTCATTTCAGTGTGATAGGAGTTGTTGCTCATTTGTTGCCTTCTTCCACTGTTTGATTTTTTTCAATACCTTATTCGGTATCTTTGCATTCACTAGAATTATGGAGGTTTGAAACAATTTGGGGAAAACAACATGGGTGTGTCAAGAATGCAGATGGTTTTTGAAAGTGTGTCTACACTGAATGTGTGTCATCACATTTTTCGGTTTGTTTTGAGGCTGCAACATATTTAGTTTACAGTAGATCACAGACATTTGTTCACTGTTTCTCTAATACTCCTTTAATACGTTTTTTTGCTTTTTCTGTTTTGAGACTGCCTAACCATAACACCCTTCTTTGACCTATAGACACACAAATATGTTGTTGAGTATCTTTGGAGAACCTTTATTCCAGCCTCTTGGGCATCTGGTATAACAGATATGCTCGAGTTTCAATCAATACAGCCCTCTTTACTGCCTGTGTAAAGCCACATTTATTTGTAGTTGCAACTGCTGTCAAATTGTTTCTATTTTTGTCCAACCTGCATGTGTATCCTAATTGATTGTGTATTGAGATTTGTAAAAAAGAAAGTGTGTTTATTAATGATTATGTTGTAAAGTAAAATGTCCTTTGTTGTCTTCAATGATAGTTAACTGAATCTATGAGGAAAATGATTGTTGGTTGCAGCAATAGCTGTGAATCAACACATCCAGTGTAGTTCTGGACAGATGTCTAAAAGAGCGGCAGCAGAGATTCAAGTGTTCCTCCCATGTGGGTGGAACACATCAGAACATTAATAGAGTTAACAAACAAGATCTGTTTTTGTGATTAAAGCCATACAACTGAACAGGATTGTAGACATGAACAGCCACTCTGACCACACTTGAAGTGTCCCTTATCCTGGTGACCTGCCCTCCCTCAGCCCTTTATCCTGCTCCATGAATGTAATGCAGTGAAGAGCAGCAGAGGATGTGAGGATGGGGGAGATCCAAGTGGACCTCCAGGCTTAGGGGGGGTTGGAGGAGTAGGAAGAGGAGGAGGAGGAGGTGATCTGTTGGGCCAGTGAAGAAAGAAACAGATGGAAAAGAAAAAGATCATGTTGCATAATCAAGCTGTTTATTTTCCGGCATGGAATGGTGAACACAAAAAAAGATGCCTAGATGCATTTATAGTAGGGGCATCCTTTGGCTGTCTCCTGCCTAAAACTAAAATTTTAAATGCATAAAAAACACTTGCTCTTCTTCCCAATCTTCCTCAAAAGATGTAGGTTCATCAACACTAATGCAACAAATAACCTTCAAAACATACAGCATACTGTAACATCCATTTACAATGGTCTTATCACCACAGCGCCCTATACTTTTGAAGTACAGGAATATACTATACCATCAACAGAGGAAATGTTCTTAAATACATATAAAAAGGAAAGCAAATAAAGAAGAAAATAAGGAAACTGGAAAGTTTTCAACTTAAATCCAGTTCCAAGAAACAAACCAAACAAGTTATAGTAATGTGGCCTCGATACAAACAATCAGAAAATTCACGACACTAGTTTTTCCTTATTTTTATCAATGTTACAAAAGTCCTGCATTATAAAATAGGGCAGCTTTAAAATCAGTGTAATCAATAAAACTATACAACATACAAACACGTCTCCCAGGCTCTGCCTCCCGTCGTTAGAGCTAACTCTTCTCTGCGTCTCTTCGCTGCTGTACCGGAACTAAATTACACACACAACACAACCAAAAAATACACTGCCCAAACTATTGATTTTAAATTATTTTTCATTTTATCTTTCTTTAAAAAGGGTGCAATTGTGTCTTTATCTTACACACAACACAGCCAAAAGTCTCTGATTAGATGCTAGGCTGTTTCACAAGGTTTTTGTGACACTTCAAAAAATGTCCGTGCAATTTTTTATTCCCTTCGCTCTTTTTAAGCCCTGGAAGCTGTATTTTGTTATGTAATACTTTTTCACTTTTATCATTTGTTTCATATTTAGTGCAGAGAATTAAGGAAGCAATGCCCAACTCATGGCTAAAGGGTAAACAAGAACAGATCAAACAAACATGTCACGCTAAGTAAAACACGCAACCCACACAAGTGGAACTACTTAACCATCACAGCTGACGGCATCACGTCGCTGTCTGATTCATTTGATAGACAGATAGAACACATAACAGGTAAACAATTGAATTACTAAAACCACTGCCAAGCAGGGCGGGGCGTGGTGGATATTTTGGACGTCATCAAAAAAATGTTGATGAACGGTTTTCTGCGCGATGGAGAAGAAGTTGGACTTGTTTAAGGCTTGCTTGTGAGCAAATAAACAAAAAACCTTTAGCAATAAGAGACCAAATGTAATATTGCCACTATTTGGTAGATTATCAAAATAGGAAGGAAGGAAGGAAGGTGGCAAGGAAGGAAGGAAGTAGAGTTCCCCTAGCAATGGTGGCTTTTAGCCTGGCTTGGGACCAACGATGGAGCATGATGCCTGTCACGTGCACGTTTACTTTGGTTGAAAGAAATGAGAAAGAAAAATACAAACTAAACAATGTAAGACAAACAAAAGTCTACGTGAGGGCAAGCAGGTATTGCATAATTTATGTCCTCATAATTCATTTCTGGGAACAAAAAAGTCCATCCAAACAAAATTAAAAAAGGAAGACTTGAAAAGTTTTGGATGTTTGGAAATTGTAATAACAGAAATACATATAAAAAAAATCATCCAATAAAACAAAGGATAGGATGACGGGAGCAGGTGGGGTTAAACATGGTTTTCTACCAGCTAGTTTGCTTTATCAATTACTGGCATAAAAACACTTTGTGAAATGAACACAATGTCTTCACCCAGTACAGGGGCGGGGGGTCAGTCTGTGGAGAATTGGCTTGGGAACCAAAGGTACGCCTGATTGGGCTAGCTGGAGAGGTGCCGGTTCACCTCCTGCTAGTTCCCCTCCGCTCTGCCACATCACTATTAGTACATGTCTGTGCGTCCTGTGTGTGTGTGTGTGTGTGTGTGTGTGTGTGTGTGTGTGTATGTGTGTGTATTACCGGCCTATAACACCAGAGAACTGAGAGAAGAACTGATTTCCCTTTGGGGAATAATAAAGGTTATCCTAATCCTAATCTTACTCTTTACATGAAAAATTCTCCCTTCAAATTGAAATGTAACAGTTTGCAAACTGTTGTAGCTGCTAACCTGTCGGGGACCAGGGAAAAACCTGCTAGCTAAGCTGATCCAAACAACTTTAGCTGCTAAACTAAACTGCTGTGAGCAAACTGGCCAAGCTGAATCAAACTGTTTAGGAGGCTACATTTAACAGTTAGCTAACCAGACTCGAAAGCGTTTAGCAGCTAAACTGAACTGTAAACTAACCAAACTGTGTAGCTGCTAAACAAGCCATCAGGAACTACAGAGTGTCAATATAAAATAAAAGCCAACTGCTGAATATGTAATATTAACAGTGTGTTGTTTTTACACCACATTTTCATTGCAGATGTCTATCATATTTGTAACTGACATGGTGCTCATTTCACAAAATGTCACTGTGTTAAAGGTTACCCGGAGATGATTGACCTGGTGGTAGCTGGTGTAAACTTAACCTGTAAGGTCTACATTATAACTGCAGGTGGGGCGGGAGCAGTTCAGTTTATGCCTGCATCCTCTTAAAACTGAGCCATAAGTATTCTCGTAAACACATGCGTTCCTCTTCAAATTAAAACGCTTTGACATTTTTCTTTAGGTGTGGAAGGTGAATTGAAAAATTTAAATTAAAAAAGGAAGAAACAATAAAACAAGATTGTCCACGTTGGATCATGTGCAACCTCTCAGGACTGGACTGTAGCTCAAGGCACATTCATGAGGAAACATTTTTTCATGCATTTTGATAATGCACAGACGGAAAAAAGAGAACGTTTGGAAATAAAAGGCAGAATTAATCTGTTGCAGTATGGAAAAAAAGAATGTAGGAGTAAGGGAAGAAGGTAGAAAAGAAAGACTGGAGAGATGTCAAGGAGCGAAGAGAGCTGGTTGTTTGTGAAGGAGAGCCATAACGAAAGGCCTCGACGGGGCCAAAGTAATAGACAGCTGCTGGCAAGTGCCTGATGTTGGGTTTACAATATAGTGTCTTTATCTCACTAACTACATCATCTATGGAAAAATGTGTCACTAACACTAGAACATGCAATTTTTTTAATAATTTTTTTGTAAATCACTTAAATTCACTTTTGTTCGACACTGGATGGTCGTAAGTGTGTGTGTGCGTGTGTATATATATTTATATATATAGTATAGAAAAGGAAAAAAAAACAGTTGAATAAAATGGTAAGTTGCATGTGAAGCTCTTGGCTGTCTATTTGTGGACGAAAGCTTCCGCTTTTTGTTACCCTCTGCTCTGCCTCTTTATCGCTTAACCACACCACCTGATTATACACACACGGCCTATTGGCCAACTGCAGGATTAAGTGCTTTTGATTGGACGGGACCTCTAGGAGACCCAGCCAATCATTGGGCAGCCCGTCACCGGGGAACACCCGTCATAGATTATCTCACAGAAACCGGAGAAAACATGATGACATTTGAGCTTAAATTGACTATATTTTCTCCAGATTTCGCCTCATGAGAAATTGAAATAGCTTTAGATTATGAAGTAAAATGATGTGCTCATTAAAACAAGTTAATCGCTTAGCGTATTTTGCTTTTAAACAAAAATGAAAAGCAGTCTTAAGCTGCAAGAAATGCTTTAAAAATTGATTGTTTAAAATTATATGTCTTTAAAGGGATCTTTGTTCTACCATGCTAACAGCTTTACAAGATGAACAAACAACAAATAATAAACAATAAATGTGAATACAGCTCCCTCTATTTCTCACAAGGCTATGGTTTCTAGTTCAATGCTGTCTTGTTGTCTTTTGTACCCCAATATTTTAGAGTCCCAGAGGTGTGAGCGGACTAGGAAGAAAAATATAGTTTATATATACTTTTCAACAACTGTTTGCAACGAGCTATCTTACAAAGATATTTAACTTTCAACAGCTAGCCAACAAAATTGCACTTTCCTCATGATCAATATTCCACTGGTAAAATTAGAGTCACTCATCTCTCTCCTGTCTTCCTGCTGCATATCAAACACCAGAGCTCTCTGCCCACACCTGCATGTTGTAGCTCCACCCAGTCTGGTGGATGGACAGAAGAGGAAGAGGAGGAGACCAGCTGACATAACGGCTAAGATAGAAAAATCAATGAGCCATGAAGCTAAAGCCTCCCAGATAAACAAGCGTGGATCCACCAGCGTCTGGTCGCAACACTTCGACAAACTCCTGCTTCCCCCACGTTTTTGACCCCACCTTCAACTGTAATCCCCCATCCTAACCCTCCCAACCTTTCCTGTTTAGTTCATCTTATAACTGAGAAAAGGTGTATGTTTGTGCACCATCTCCCAATAAGGTAAGCTCTTTCTATTAAGCACTGGTCCATGTCCTTGGAAAGAGCCTTGGTGACTTCCTTCCCCCCCTGACTTGCCATCAACCAGGGGCGAGGTCAAGTGAGGGTGAAGTCAATCCCAGGAGGTGTGTGAGGGCTCAGGTAATGGGATGGGGAGTTTTAGCTGGTATCTCAGCCAGGTAACACATCCCCTATCGGACAACAAGTCCAAAGGATGCACACAAAGCGGAGGATGATGAAGGGGTAGCTGTAGTTTCTCCAGAGTGAAAGCTCTGTGGTTTTGAGTTGCGACGTTCCCAAAAATTCCCCTGCAGATTTTTCCTCTGGACTGGGTCAGGGTCTGGCACTATAAATGAATATTGACATATAAACCATACGTCTACAAGGAAGTCTATGACGTAGAGTTTACAGAGCGGTGTTGAACGGCAGGTTTGCGGTGCGTTGGATCCGCTATAGCCATGCTGATGCTGCTGAGTCTGTGTATGGCGCTGGTGGGGGCGGAGTCAGGCGCAGCGGGGGCAGAGGAGGGCTCAAGTTGCGGGACAAGAAAGGACTCTCTGATGCAGCTGGCCTCAAAGGTCAAGGTCTAGGAGGAGGCTGCAGCGATCTGTCGTTCGGTACAGGTGGGTGGGGGGGCGAGGGGCTTCTGGAGTCCTTATCCCAGGTACCACTGGAGAGAGAGAAAGAAAAACATGTTCAGATGGAGTCTTATGGAGTCAGAAACATATGTTCACCTGTTAGGGACTGTTGAGATGAATTTTAAACAATGAACTAGAAAATGCATTTCCTGCAGAAAATGTGTGTGAATGCTGTAAACTGTGAACATTTGTGGCAGAATTTAGCTGAAAAAGCAGAAAAAGCTGAATATGTTATGAGTTGAATGGTAGCTGCTTTTAGCTACAGAGACCAAGTAAGTGTGCTGCTGAACTTAGCGGAGAAATGCAGAAAAGTGAAATGATTTGAATCAAATTGTTACAACTCAAATGCATTGCAATGACTTTGTTGAAAACTTGAAAGTGATGTTAAACTGGAAGAGTAGGAACAATAGTGAAGAAGCTTAAAGGACACCGATCATGCTATTTGAACAATACATTTTAGGGCCATACCTATATAACGTATATAAATATAGTTTATTTTCAAAATACCAAACAGATCCTGCATTTTTGCCATGCACTCAAAAAAATGATTCAAGCCCTTCTTAGACTTGACACATTAAAAATTGTTTCACTTTACTTAAATATTTTTATTTAAGAAATAAACCTAAGTATAGTTCATTAGTGTAACACAAATTAAATTAATCAATTCACTTATTAAATGTATTTAAGACAGAGCAACTCAAAATGAATTGTTTTCATTGGGGACCGCCCCTTTGCACATCCCCTTTGCGCATGAGCAACATCCGTTCTGTCATTTGCCGCCTTTTGTCTAACACTGACTGTGGAAACTGACTGGGGAAACTGACGGTGGAAAGTCTATTATTTGGTAAGTATTTGTTTTTTCTAGTAGTTTAGAATGTTCCCTGTTTCCAAGTAATGCCTTTTCATAATATCGACAAGAATATTTGAATCCACTGTGTAATATTTTGCTCCGTTTTTAGTTGGGTCTAAACAGCAAGCTAGCTAGCTTGCTAAATATGGTTAGCATTGAATACTGGATAGTAGAGATTATATTACATTATATTTAACGTTATTGTCATTGAACACAGTACACCGAAATTCAGTTTAAATTCAACCAAAAAATGCAAAGAGTAATTCAATTGCATGAGGTAAAGCGGCAAGCTAGCTCGCCAGATAACTGGGTTGTTAGCTAGCTTGCTAGATACGGTTAGCATTAAATACTGGATAATGGAGATCATTAGATTATATTACATTAGATTTAACGTTATTGCCATAAGTAATTCAAGTGAATGAGGTAACAGTATAGGAGGCAGAGCCTGCATGCAGCCCAGTAAGGGCTGCCATTTTCTATCATAAAGCTCAGCAGGTCTGTCCATCTCTCTCCTGGCCTTAGTGCAGGCAGGCAGAGGAGGACAGGCGGAGCCACTCGTTTCTGTAGGAGTTCAGTTGAGTTTAGTTTTTTACTGCCAAATATTTAATATAAATAATAGGGATGCTCCGATCGATCGGTCACCGATCGAGATCGGCCGATACTCACTCTCTACCGATCGATCGGTGCTCTCTAAACATGCCGATCGCGAGAGCCGAACGCATGACGTAAAATACATGACACTTTTCTCTGTGTGTGGCAAAACAAGCTCGCCAAAATGGCTTCACCGGTCTGGCATTATTTTAAGGTGTCCGAAAAAGACAGTAACATAGCGGTATGCAACGTGTGTGAAGCAGAAATCCTGCAGCTCCGCCCGCCGGACCGGTAAGCGCAGCGAAACACACACACAGGGAGAAATTACGGTAGCAAATCACCCGGTTCTTTACGACCAGAAACTATTAACGGGATACAAACTGGAGGAACCAGGCGTGGAGGGAGGTGGCAGAGACAGTGGGTGAAACTGGTAGGTTTTCGCCTGTTTGGAGAATTTATATATGGCTCGCATAAAATCCCCGGCGTTTTTTGCTTTGTATGTCGGGGGCGGGAGATTCATGTGATTGGTTGTTGGTCGCGTTGCTCGCAAAAAATCCCCAAGCTTTTTTAAAAGCTGCTGTGTGGACGTACTGTAAGAGTTAGACCTAACACACAGCTATTTTATCTACCTCTGGAACAAGCTAAACTAGTCATTATAAATATATGTATTTTTCACAGTCGGGTCACTCATTACTGGATCAGTGAGCTGCATGAGATACTGAGAGGCTGTCAGGAGAGGGAGAGAGAGAGAGAGAGGAAAAGAGAGCGCTTCCGCTCATTTCTCCGTGTTATTCTCCAAAGTGAATGTAAACTTGAATAATGTACATCATTTGAATGTAATAATTAAGTTGATTGTTGTTTGTGGAAGCTCCAGTGAATGAGCATTAACTGAGTTTTAAACATCACTTTAAATGGAAGATTTAAAGTGATGTTTAAATCTTCCATTTAGGCCCCGCCCACTCGATCGGTATCGGCCGATATTGATTCCGGCGATCAGAGCTTCCCTAATAAATAATGAGATAATATATATGTGAATCTTGTATGGGTTACCTCACTCACAAGCAGGCACCCAGAGTTGTGCAGAAACGTAGGCCTGCTTTATAAAACATGTCTACTAGACTCTTAATTATAAAGTGTGATCTGTTATCGTTCTTGTTTGGGTTGTGCAATCTTAGGCAATTATGTGTTGTCTGTGAACATTCAAATATATAAGCATTTTAATCACACCTCTAATATATTTATGTTGTCTTTTGCAGTTTGATCAGCATTAACAAGCACCTTGGGGCAACCTCTTATTTATGGTAAGTACACGGCTACTTTCACAATACTTGCACAAGCTGATCTGTGACATTGTCAGTTGTTCAGTGTCAATTGCTAATTCTATTTTTTCTCTTTTTCAGGTTATGCATGTGGCAGTGCAAACACTGCAGTTTGGAACTAGCTAGCAGGTATTTGTTGTTAAAACATTTCCGGCAGACACATGCACATTTAAGGGGCAGTTGTCGCTATCCATGTCCATATACTGATTGCCCATGTTCGTTTGACACATGGAGTAAGCTTTTAAATCACACATACAAAACTCATGCTAAACAGATAACACCAAAGCCAGTAGAATTACCTACATTTCAGTGTCATGTGTGCTCACGTAGAGACTTAACAGAAAAAGATTTCTTCCAACATATTAATGGCATCTCAGGCATAATGAAACTGTACCATGTATGTTTCTAGGATGCACATTTAAAACTAACATTTACAGTACATTCAACACACACAAAAATAGGAAACACAGACAACATTCACTTAAAGACTTTGTAGCCAATGTTGTCAGTACAAGTGGTGAGTTGGATCAGTCACACAGTTCTGCAGTTGGTCCAACAGAGTCTGTCGATATAGACCAGGAATATGAAACACTAAGTTGTGGTGATGCTTCAGAAATACACCTTCCAAATTTACAACAATTGGTTGTATTGTGCTTGTTAATAATATTTTTAAGGTGAATGCAGAGTTTTTGAGGATCACAACATCACCACTTCAATCAAAGTTCATGTGGCAGCTGGACCACTTCTCAGACAAGCTCTTGAAGATCTTCAAGACAAAAGGAGGACTGAAGGGGCACAAAATCAAGGAAGCCCTTGCGATATCTGATTCGGTTAGTATAAATGCAGAGAACCTCGTTTTTCACTGTATTGTTTTTTTTTTTCCATGCTCATATGAACACATTTAAGAAATTGTCTGCTTTTATAGTGTTTTTAAGGCAATAGCTTATTGTGGAAATGTAGGGGTAAGGGGTCCTGCTGACACACACGACAGATACAGCCCTCTACTTTGTAGACTACCTGCTCTGTTGCACATGCATTGTGCTTAATTGTCTTTGATTTATCGCCCCTGCTTTAGTTTGAAAACATCCACATCAAGAGGGGGTGCATCCTGCGAAGCATCGCGATCTACCTCAACGAGGATCCAGACTCTTTTTTTAAGGAGTATCAGGTATGTTTATCACAATATGTTTTCAATGTAGTGGTTAACAGTGTTACCCACAATTATAACCACCATTACTTACATTTATAATAAGAAAATTCTATGGCACACAACCCTATCCCTGCTTACATCTAAATATCTTATCACATATCATAAATACATGCAGAAATAAATAAATCTATACATTAATATAGGAATGAATATATGTAAGAATGAATAAATACAGAAATAAAAAAATAATACTAAATAGATACAGAAGTAATTTCATCGGGAAAGTGTTAAAATAAATATAGAAAAAAGTGAATTAATACATTTATAAAGATATAAATACATCTATAAATTAACATAGGAATACAATTGATAAATACAAATGAGAATTAAAACATGAATATATCTGGAAATAAATACAAATAATAAATGAATGCTGAAATAAATATTTACATTTATATATAAATACATCTATAAATGAACAAATAAATATGGACATGAATACATATGTAAGAACTTATAAATAATTGAATAAATAATAAATAAATGCTGAAATACAGAAATATATTAATCAATAGATTTATGTTTAAAAAGGTATGTGAATGCAGCAATTACTAAATTGTTAAAGGAATAATTACATAATCACATAAATCAAGGAAATAAATTATTAAAGAATAAATAATCAAATACATATCGAAATAAGTAGGTAAATGCATAATTAACTACAGGAACAAATTACATGATTAAGTAGGGATGTAAACAAATAACTAAATACCTGAATGAATAAATAAGATAAAGTTTTTTCTAGATACTTTTTGGAATTTCAATTTTTCTAATCGGTCTCGAATACACTGTGTACAAATTACCCTAATTGTCCATTTAAAAAGTGTGGGGAGAAAATATTTAAATATAATATTTTTATCATATTATTTTATCATTCAAGTTTTTGAAAGTGGACAAATAGGGTAGTACATTTGAGTGATACCAGAGGGTTAGTCTAAAACTGTTTTGATCAATTAGGAGAGCCACATAAGTAAATCTGCTTCTATAAAATGTAGTAATTCAGGTTTTAGTTAACACATGTGTTGTATGTTTGTGTCTTTGTTCAGGCCTCTGCCTCTGAAGATGCCAAGAGGGACATGGCAAACACAGTCATGGGCATATACACACTTCAAAGAGATGTGGATGGGCAGCCAGAGGACGTGGGAATTGTCATGGAAGGCAATATAGTCATGGACAACTTGGGCAGCGTGATCACCTCACGCCTAGACTACTGCAACTCCCTCCTGGCTGGTCTACCTGCATGTGCCATCCGACCTCTGCAGCTCATCCAGAATGCAGCGGCTCGTCTGGTCTTCAACCTTCCTAAATGTTCCCCCCCCACTCCGCTCCTCCGCTCCCTCCACTGGCTCCCGGTAACTGCTAGAATCCACTTCAAGACACTGGTACTTGCGTACCATGCTGCGAATGGATCTGGCCCTTCCTACATCCAGGACATGGTTAAACCGTACACCCCAGCACGTGCACTCCGCTCTGCATCAGCCAAACGACTCGCTGCACCCTCGCTGCGAGGGGGACCCAAGTTCCCATCAGCAAAAACACGTGGGTTTGCTATCCTGGCTCCAAGATGGTGGAATGAGCTCCCCATTGACATCAGGACAGCAGAAAGCTTACACACCTTCCAGACTGAAAACTCATCTCTTTCGACTCCACTTCCAGCCATAGAATTACTAACAAAGCACTTATATACTAACAAAGGACTGGCTTCTCTAAAGCCAGCTGAGTAGCACTTGAAGTGTTTTGCTCTATGATACCTGATGTACTTTATGATTCTGTTTTCTTCAAGGTTGTGTCTTCCTGGTCGAATGTACTTATTGTAAGTCGCTTTGGATAAAAGCGTCAGCTAAATGCAATGTAATGTAATGTAATGTGGGCTTTGTCATGCTATTGGGACTTATTTATGCCCTGGATTTGAGCTTTCCGGACAACCTCAAACACACCTTCGAGTTCATGCAGAAGGCAGTGATGAATCTGGATGGGCACAAGCTGAATGGTAGCTGAAGCTGAAGATCAAGTTGTTCGATTGAAATGTGAAAAAGAAGTGACTAATGAGTTCATTGTTGTCATTGTATTCACGAGTTTCCTAATCAGAGCAGACTGAGCAGTTATATCAATCATTTGTTCTGTGCTTTTCTGTATTTGTTTGTTTCAACACACTGTAACACTATTTCCATATGTTGGTGTTTGGAGTGCACTCTTTATGTGTTATTGTCCTGTTAGAAGAGCAGTGCATACCCCTGTTATATTGTATTCATTGTATTTGGCAAAGGGAGATTTGTAAGTTAATTATAGGAGTTCCATTTCTCTGCCATTTTAAAAATGGTATTATGTTTCAGAAATGTTTTTCATCTTTCAGTGTGAATTCATTCATTTTTAAAACACTGTATTGAATGGAATGGAGGATTGTTTTGAATAATGTGAATTTAAAAATAAAAAAAACTAAACCATGTTTTCTATCATGTGTAACACATTTTTATTAAATTATATTTAACCTCATTTCATTTTCAATTAATTAAATAGGATTTAGGTGGACTAGCATTATTTAAATTCATAAAGGTAATGTTATAATTTTACTTAAACTCTATTTGAAAAATTTGAGTTGGACCAACTCATTTACATTATACTGCATGGATGCCATTAGTTTGAGTTTGTGCCACATATATTTATTGGATGGAAAACCTGCCAACAATAAAATTGAGTTAATCCAATGAGTTATTTCTTTGAGTGTGCCTCATTTCACTCTATTTGCTCTTTCCAGTGTGTGAGCTGCAGCTGACCACGCCCCCCTGCAGGAGAGGGGAGCATGCTCTGAGATCAGCTGCTGGCTGCAGCAGGGAGAAGAGGGGGAGAAAAGGAGATCTCCGTCCACCGTGTTTTATTCTTATAGAAGTAAGAAGAGAAGTAACGGGGCAGAAACCCTCCTTTTTACGCAGCGGTCCAGACATAGACATCAAACGGCGACACATATCTTTCACACACAGTGACATCACAAGCTACCCACAATGCAACGCGCGCCATATATATATAAATATGCCATTTTCCTGGAGGTGCAAATATCCTGGAGGTGCAAATATAAACAGCTAGCTAACGTAGCCAGGCAGAGCGCACTAGGGTTTTTTTCTGAATTAACGACCGAAGAAATCGCTGCATGTCTTCGGATTACATCTCTGGACTTGAGGGGTGTGCTCTAGGTCGTTACCAGCGTAAACTAGAGCTGTGTGGGTTGTCGTATTGCCCTTACAGACTGCCTGCAGATGTATGGAAAAACGACCCTCGAAAGTGGCCTTCGTCGATTTTGGCTGCATCTACGTCTAATTTCTGGAAACACCAGGTGAATACCCCACTTGTCACAATAATATTATCATGCCATTGCATATATGTGGTATTTTAGAGTTGACTAGATATTGATTAAGGCAATAGACTATGATATTCAGTACAGGATGCTTAGCAACACCTAGAAGGTGTACGGCTAAACCCTTGGCCTGCTTGCACCTCGCGTAAAATGGCAGATACCGGAAGTACGGTGTCGCCCTCGGCTCAATACCCGTATGTGTGTGTGAAAGAATTCAGTTGCCAGTTACTTTTGCATTAGGGCAGAGATATCTAGATACTTTCCAAGGTTTGACATAATGAATTGTGTTACTTTTAAAGCAAGCAACGATGTTTTCAAATCTGTAATCAAAAAGTTCCTCAAAAACCTTATCGAAGCAGTTTCTGCCGTTGCTACGTTAGTTCAAACAGTAACAACGGACTATTTTTCTTAGTGAATGCATGTCAATTTAAATCAATACATACAACTATTTTTTAAATCATTTTCTAAATCCATAAAAGTATTTAAATTAATAGTGGGAGTCATGCCGTTACTTTGTTGAGAATGTGGCCATGTAATAATCGGGATAATGTGCACATTGCATAATGTGCCTTCATGCCGATCTAGATCCCTCCACTTCGCGTCGGGCTCCTGATCAGCCTGTCGGTGTTCTTTTCCCCATAATGACCGCGTCGCTGCACATTATCCCTTACATATGATTATATAGAGTCATTATTCATTTGTTTTAAAGCAGGAGGCGCAAACGCTTGCCTCGGGGAGGGAGAAAAAGAGCCACAGCGGAGAATAAACAGAAGGGCAACCATGGCAACCATGCAAGGGAAGTCTTCTTCGCTGCTTTTGTGGCAGACTACATGTACTACAGCGTCTCCAGCGCTTTCGAGCAGCAATGGCCGGCCATGGCCCAACCTCTCATTCCCCTGATAGGTAGAGAATTGACCAACAGCCGTAGCGCCACTTTACTGACGTCAGTAAAGTGTTCAAATCTGGATCAGTCTGTATCAGATCCGTTGCAGCCCCTTTTTTAGAGATTTGGGTATGGAGGAAAATAGAGAGGGTTGTGTTTTCTGACACTTGGTGAGTTCCCTGGAACACCGGGGACACATATTCATGTATAAAAGACGTACAAAAGTGCATTTTGCATGATAGGTCCTCTTTAATATTCAAAAGAAAAGGTTTAAAAAAGGTATAAACAACAACATGTATAGCCTCAATGTCCTGAAATAGCTGAATAATGTAATAGTTGAATGGTTGCGGTAGCTGAAAGTAGGCTGAAGGAGTTAAATATCAGATGTAAGTAGTAGTGAATTAATTTGTGTTAAGAAGAGAAAAGAAAGTAAAAAGGCTTGGGAAAGCAGCAGAATATTTTGACTGCAAACTTTTCGACTAAAACCATACGTCACCAATAATGTATAAAATATGTGGAACCTGTTGGAGTCAGTATGACTCCATCAGACAGAAAAGAATAGGCTGAGACATTCTGTTAAAGTCCAGTGTGTTTGTCAGTGTTTGTTTCTGTGCTGAGCACCTAATCATAACAAATAATCACCTGTGTGAGCCCAGAGATCAAAGGTTTCAATCTGCCGAGCAACACCATGGTTACCAGCTGCATCACTGAGTGTCATTAAGAATGCATTGAGGATCATATCTGACAATTTTGCCACCTGTTCAAAAACTATGGCTCCTATCAAACAATGACCAGACCGTGAGCATCAGGGAACCCCAATGAACTGATATATGGTTTTTTGGGGGGTTTTGTGTGTAAAATGTGGAGATGGGAGCAGTTTGTCTAAAGTGTATTTCTCTCTGTTCTGAAGAAAACTCCCGAAATTGTTTACATGGGAGTCTATTGGGAGCTAGGTGGAATTGTTGACAAGTGTTTGTCTCTTCATGCCCTCAAGAGGCATTTTGTTTAAATGTTTTTCTTCATTTATTTTTATTTTTAAACGTAGGAGAAGTTTTCCTACTTTTTTCATGAAAAATGATGTCCAAGGAGTGTAGGGTTTGGATTTGAAGGTTCCTCCCATTGAGTTCAATGTTAAAGAAAGAGTTTAAAAAGCTGTATATTTGAAAAAGTTGAACGTTTCCCATTGATTGCTGAAAAGGCTGAATAGTTTGATATTTGAATGAATTCTGTAGCTGAAAGTATGCTGAAGTTATGGAGAGCCAACATATTGGCTGAAATAATAAGGGGAAGAATAAAGATTCGAATAACTACTGTATAGTGGAATGCTGTGGCACAGAATTCGCACTAACTAGCTGTATGCGTGGTAATTACCAATTGACATCAAAACACTTGCAAAGCATTACATTGTGGAACTGGCATGAGTTTTATGAAACTGGATGTGTTAGCTTGTTGCACCATCTATTATTGGAAACATTATTAGGCACCCCTTTGCTCAAGACGAATTTCAAAAAAGAGAAATATTTTGATATATAAATACATACATCTTTAGTCCATAGAGGAGATTGTCATACAATTCTTCATTAAATATTCATTTTCCACAGAGGTTCAATTCTAAAGTAATCAAGCTCACATTTTAATCCAAAGCACTTTAAAACAAAGTCAATGGAAAGAAGACTAGTATGTGCTTCTCGTTTTCTCCTGATGGATGTTAGGGTTTGGTCATACAGTTAAAGAGTATTTTTTAATGTATAGTGATCTCAAACACAACACAGTTTTTCCTGCTTTCAGTCGGGACATTACAACACTCTTTCTCCTTCTCTGTGCATGCGTGAGTGTAATCCATCTCTGATTGGCCACTATTGATTGCCAAAGGTGCATTGTTGATGTTCCATGAATCTCCCCCTCTTCTTCCTCTTCTTCCTCACTGCCCCTGCCAAGTTCAAGTTCATCCCTGCCTTACATCATGTCTGGTTGCCAGGGACAACCAGACGGCCCGGGACGTGACTACCATCGCCAAGGCAACCGCATCTGCCTCCACCCCCTATCCCATCCCACCTTCTTCATTCACATCCATCCTCTTCCTCCTCCTTTCCTTTGCGCACCAAGATACACATACATACACACACACACACACACACACACACACACACACACACACACACACACACACACACACACACACACACACATACACACACACACACACACACACACACACACACACACACACATCGCACAAAAAACTATTGATGTGGAGTGAAGACCCTCACACAAACCTTTACACTATATAAAGAATTAAGAAATCTGTTTTTACATTTCCAACGTCAAGTGAAAGTTGGTAAAAAAGCACATGAAGGTAAACAGTTACTTGTGTGGTGTGTGTATGTGTGTGTGTGTGTAGCTGTGAGTGTGTGTGTGTGTGTGTGTGTGTGTGTGTGTGTGTGTGTGTGTGTGTGTGAAGTAGTGATAGAGGAGAAGACTGGAAGGTTAGTTTTTAATCAATACAACTTGCTGACGCTGACACTTTCCTACCTTGCTGCCTTGCCCCTCTCTCTCTCTCTCTCTCTCTCTCTCTCTCTCTCTGTCTCTCTCTCTCTCTCTCTCCCCACGTGTCTCTAGGTGTCTCTTGCCCTCTTACTCGCTTCCTGCACTGCAGCTCCTCCCTCCCCTCTGTCCTGAGAAGACTCAGACAAGATGAAACTCTCACAGACCAGGCAGTGTGTGTGTGTGTGTGTGTGTGTGTGGAGTAATGTTACCATGCTGACAGCTGCGATTCAGACTCTAGATACTCATCAAAGAAAAGGGAGCGAGGTGATAAAGAAGAGCTCGAGGAAGAAAAGACGGTGAATGAAGGAAATAATAACAAATTAGAAGGAAAAAAAGATTTAAAAAAAATACAGATTTCAGTATTCTGAGGATCTGAGCCCCATTTCTTTTCCTTGCGGACGGCAAAAAAACTCCGACATTATACAACAGACGTAGGTTAGCCTTATTTGGATCAGGCTGGAGTACATTGGTTACTCCTATATTTACTTACTGTTAACTAACTAATGCTAACATAACTGTTGGCTAGAAGCAGGGGCGGACTGGGACTAAAAATCAGCCTATGACTCTCGACCGGTCCACTTCGGTACCGCTAGTAAATTGTCAACGGGGGGGAGGGGGTGCTAGTGACTTATCCGACCGGCCCACCTCGGTACCGCAAGTTAATACCGCTAGTAAATTGTCAACGGGGGGGAGGGGGTGCTAGTGACTTATCTGACCGGCCCACTTCGGTACCGGCCAATCGGGATTTGTCCCGAAAGTCCCGATGGCCAGTCCGCCACCGGCTAGAAGTACACAGCTTAAAGGTGACCTATCATGCTATATTTAAATGATATAGTGTATGACCATACCTATATAAGGTATATTTATACATTTTATTTTTCAAAATACCAAACAGATCATTTTTTAGCCATGCCTCGTTTCGCTCATTTTCGCTTTATTCCAAACCTGCCTATGAAAATTCTGAGCAGCAGCTGACCACGCCCCCAGCAGAAGAGCCGGCGAGAGTCACGTTACCATGCTTGCTGTGATTACGAGTGTGGAATACACATGTCATCTCAGAGCAATGCATGTGTTCAAGCATATTATCAATTTGATCCAGAAACTGAAGCAGCGGAGGTTTTGGTGGAGGTGCAAACATCTCGGTTGCAGCAGGACGTTTCTGAATGGTTAGTTGACAAGCTGTTGTCCCTATTTATTTTTACTCTGTTACGATGCTTGCTACTTATTCCATTCATATTTTGGCTAATTAGCAAGAATGCAATGTGAACAGTTTGTAACTTAGAGTTTGTAACGCAAACACAGCGATACATATATATATTTATAAAGGGAGACATTCATATTTTCAGCATATATACAATGGCCTCATTGCGTTTAATAGTTTACAGTCCTTTTCTTCCAACATCGTGCAACAACCGTTGGAAAGTTCAATAACTTAGTGTGATAAAAAGTATAACTCCAACACCTCAGTTGTCAGCATTATGTGTTTCATGTGTTTTAAAAGCTCAGTTATTGACTTCTTTCTAAAGGGGTACATGTGCAACTTGTGCCACGATGCCTTCTGAACCGGAGCATGTGCTGCATGGAGATACCACACGTAACATTAGCTTCACTAAGTTGTCTGTTTAGAGAATACATTTTTCACATGTCATTCAATATATGTTTATCACACTAGGTGTAAAGACGGATGCAGGAACATGAGGACTCTGTAACCTGTGTGGTGGACCATCCTGGATTTGGTTTTGACTGAAATTGTAAAACGAATGCTAATATTGTTCATGGAAATAAATACTGGTGTATATGGCTTTATGCAATCTTTCATTCTGTCATTGTACATGTACTATTATATACTACACAGCAATGGCAAAACACACCCATGTGTACGACAACAAGTCCACACACAACCTTATGCTTTTGAAATCAGAATATTCTTTACCCATCCAAACATGAATAATCACGACACATTTGATATCAACTCGGAACTTTATTGTCAAAATCAACGGTTATTTGAATCAGGATCAGAGTGGTGATTCCGGCCTGCGTTGTCCTCTGATCCGTGAAATGTCTATGTTGGGTTCAGACAGCAGCCAAATTGAACCGTGTAGCATACCCGGCGATGACCTCCTCCCTGTCAGGTTGCTCAAAATGGTGCAGGGTCCACAAAGACTTGGTCGAAGATGAGGTCCATCAAGTTGGCCACGTAGCCTGTGCAATGTTAAAAAAAGCACAACAAAAAAAGTGGTTTAGATTAGAATATGCATGTCGTCAACAACAACATACCAGGGCTTTAGCTCCGTTTTACTCGTGGTGTGTGTCCCCTCACATACATACATACAGTGTTGTATCCTAACACACCCCCATTTATATTCATGTGCGCAAACAAGTAAACATGCAAAAGCTTTTCCATATAACGCTGCAAAAAACGGCATGTCTCATTAGCGTAGCGTAGCTTAGCTTAGCGTAGCTTAGCTTACAGATCGATGATATATGATCGTTCTTACAGACTACAATCACAAAAGCTTTTACATAACGCTGGAAAAAACGGCACTTATCTCCAGAAGATTACGTTTGTTATTATAACTTACTCAATATGATTTTTTAGAGGATACAAAATACTAATACATAGGAGAATAAATACTTGTGTTATCGGCTAGGCTAGGCGTGGCTTTACAGCCTTCACACAGATCGCCATTACGGCAGTCTGAACATGTTCGCAAATGCCTGATAATTAAAATAAAAGACAAAGCAAAGACTGCGGAGCGTACAAAATAAAATGTTACAAGAACATATAAACACCTAACCGATTACTAGTTGGGGTTGAGGCGACATTGATACGGCGAAGCTACATGCTACATGCTACATACTACAAGCTAGATATAGCTTTATCAGGAAAAACACCGCTAAATAAAAACTTACAGCTTCAGAATTGGATGTGTCCTCACTGGCCTGGTCCCGGATGGTTGGTATTGATCCCGGGTGTAGCATTAGTTTGGAGGCATATCCGTGTTGGACTTGAGAGAAGTTCATAAACATGTCCGTGGTAAAATGTTTGGAACACACACACAGAAATCTGCCGGGGTCTTCTGGCACATGTCCCTTGAAAATGAAGTCTAGCCACAGATTATTCTCTTTTTGCACTGATGGCATTGCATGCAGTCCCCTGTTCCGAGTCTTGCAGCCAACAACAGCACAACGTTTAACTGGCTTAGACATCCTAGCAAGAGCAGGCAGAAACACAGATGTGACTGGGGTTGATTTAGCCTGCCGATAGCCTATATGCGAATGAGAGGTTTGGCAATGCACGTGGCCGTGGCTCATTCCCCTGATAGGTGGAGAGTTGACCAATAAGCGGAGTACGTCTTTGTGACGTAGAAAAGTGTCGGAATGTGGATCCATTTTTTTCAGATCCGTTGCAGCCCCTTTTTTAGAGATTTGGCGAAGGAGGAAAATAGAGAGGGTTGTGTTTTCTGACACTTGGCGAGTTCCCTGGAACACCGGGGACACATAATCATGTATAAAAGACGTACAAAGGTGCATTTTGCATGATAGGTGCCCTTTAATCAACCATTTAAGGCCATTGTCCTCTCAGCCTGAAATATCAATCACTTCAATAAATGGTAAAACAAAAAAGGAAAGGTTCTGGCTTAATTTCGGTTTAGTTAGCTTGTTAGCTTATTGCAGCTGGGCATGTTGCTAGCTGTTTGCTAGGCCACCTCACGAGCTGCGCCAGGTGAAACAAGAACACCTCCATAGACCAGACCGTCTCAGTTTGTAGACCGTTCGGTCCAGCCTACGGCTGCGGTGCCGTTTCTCTATAAATCCATGCTGAATTGGACCTTCTGTTTCGTTCTTCTTTTTTAATGGCGACTTCCAAACAGAGTAGAGGCCAGATATGTTCAGTAGTATGTGTGTGTGTGTGACGTGTTCAGTAGTGAATGTGAGAGGATGTCAATAGTGTGTGTGTGAGGCTTAATTTTCAGTAATGTGTGTGTGAGGTGTTCAGTAGTGAATGTGAAAGTATTTCAGTAGTGTGTGTGCAAGGCCAGATATGTTCAGTAGTGTGTGTGTGACGTGTTCAGTAGTGAATGTGAGAGGATTTCAATAGTGTGTGTGAGGTTAATTTTCAGTAGCGTGTGTGAGGCTTAATTTACAGTAGTGTGTGTGTGAGGTGTTCAGTAGTGAATGTGAGAGTATTTCAGTAGTGTGTGTGTGTGCAAGGCCAGATGTTTTCAGTAGTGGGTGTGCAAGGCCAGATGTTTTCAGTAGTGTGTGTGCAAGGCCAGATGTATTCAGTAGTGTGTGTGCGAGGTTTGTTTGAATTTTGGCCTACACGGCCCCTCATACCCATGAACCTCTCTCAACCAATCGCTCTCTTCTCCTAAGGAGAAGTATGCGAGGAGATCGAGAGAGCGCTCTCATCGACGAGAGCCTTCTCTATCTCTGCTAGTCTTCTATCTCTCTCTCTATCTATCATCTCTCTCTCTCTCTCTCTCTCTCTCTCTCTCTCTCTCTCTCTCTCTCTCTCTCTCTCTCTCTCTCTCTCTCTCTCTCTCTCTGATAGTGTTCCAATGTCTCTCTCCCAGTCCTGTTTTGTCCTGAGTCAGCAATTCACGTACACACTTACACACAGTGCGGGTGAGTCATGAGGTGGGCGTGGTGCTCTTACTGCATAAATGTGTCTGTGTGTGTTTGTGTGCGTATGTGGGTGTGCGTATGTGGGTATGTGTGTGTGCGTATGTGTGTGTGTGCGTGCGTGTGTGTGCGTATGTGGGTGTGTGTGAGCTTCACCTTGAAGAGTGTGTGCAAATAGGACATAGAGACAGATGATGACTAAACACACACACACACACACGCACACACACATACATACAGATGGGAAAGCACCCTCACTGCAACGTCTGCTGCTCAGAGGTAACATAACTCACTCACACTCTCTCTCTCTCTCTCTCTCTCTCTCTCTCTCTCTCTCTCTCTCTCTCTCTCTCTCTCTCTCTCTCTCTCTCCCACACACACACACACACACACACACACACACATACACACACACACACACACACACACACACACACACACACACACACTTATTGATCAGGTAAAGAGCTGGCTGTTGCATAGTAGTGTATCTGATGTGTGTGTGTGTGTGTGTGTGTGACTGTGTGACTGTGTGAGTGTGTGTGTGTGTGTGTTTTCTTGTATGGTGGTTGGCAAGATGAAGGTGCCAATTCCTCCCTCCATCTTCGTCTCCAGGGGCAACCGCCATTGTCGCCCAGGGCAGCCACCACGCTGACCCTTGTGGGCATGATGCCTACTCTCACACAATGCCAGTGCCATCTGCCCCAAAAGCCAACACACACACACATAAAGAAATGTACAGACTGTCCAGTTGGTCACCATAGCGATGAGTGGGGGGAGTGTTTACGGTACTGTCCCATGGCTCTCTCTCTCTAACAGAAGCCTGATGTCGACCGCCCAGGGTGACTTTTGTTCCTGCTTCTATGTGTGTGTATGTCATTATGTTGATTTTATTTGTGAGTGTATGTGTGTGGGTCCTGCTCTGAGGTCACGCTGTTTAATGCAGCAGCGCTCCCCTGTCAATCTACTCACTTCATACACAATAACCAATTGCAGTTTCCCTTGTTAACAAAATAATGCCCCCACCTCCTAGAATCTTGATCGTAAACCTCAATCTGAATCTTCATTTTAAACTTAAAATCCAGTAAAAAAAAACTTCAAACAGCCCTCTTTACATAAGAAACTGACATTCCTCAACTCTCTTAGTTTCCAAACAATTTCCTAACTTTATAATGATGGTCAACATCAACAAACTAGTTACAGGAATGTCCTCAACCTTAAAAATATCTATATGCCACAAAATGTATTCACTTTCCTACAAAGTTCTCATTTCCAAATATTACCGTTAAACCTTATAAAACTATTATTTTCCAGACCTCAAGTCACCAAGTGCTATTCTTTATGCTCACTTTCCACAAACGTTGACCATGCAAAGTCTAATCCTCAAATTAGTTTTCACTTTCACAAAATATCCAGGATTGCTAAATTGATCGCAACTTTCTGAAAGATCACTTCCTGTGAATGTCAAAACATGCTAAATATATTCAAATTGTCAAGAATGTACTGAAATTCCAATAATATTAAATACATTACAAAAATGTCATGGACATTAAACATTTTATTTATCTTTCAAAACATGTACTCTCTTCCCAAGAATGTCACTACTTTTCAAAATGTCCCACTAACGTCTATATATTTTCTTCCAAAAATATCCTCCAAGTCAGACTTCCTAAATATGTTTGTATTTGAATGTAATCAATGACCTATAATGTATGTTTATTCTGTAGAAGATAATATGTTTTAGTAAATGCAGAATCTGAGAGAAGTCCTCATTAGTCCAAGACTGAGAGAGGACAGCGATGCCCCGGAGAGAAGAATAATAAATAACTGGAGTCTGTTTCAGCAGCAGTGACACACACCTGGCTCCTGTCTAAAGGTGTTTGTGGCTCTGTGTGTGTGTGTGTGTGTGTGTGTGTGTGTGTGTGTGTTTGTGTGTGAGTGTGTGTGTGTTGTGTGTGTGTGATGTGTGTGTGTGTGTGTGTGTGTGACTGGGATGAGTCAGGTCAAGGCTACCTAATTGTTACACTCTACATAAATCAGCTGGCAAAGCGCCCCTTACACACACGGAAACACTGACCGCCTGCATGAAGTGCTTTTTTAACATATTTCGTTTACGAGCACTAATACCAGAGTCCGTGCAAAGCCCTGCTCTACCCTCATCGTATATACTGTTTCCATGCTGAAATCTGGAGAAGGACACATGATGCAGGGTTCACCGAGGAGACGAAGGCTGGTTCAGATTTATGGAGAAAAGAGATATAAGCTGTCTCCCCTCTTCACCATGGGTAAGATCCGTATCCAATGGAATGGACAAGATAACGGAGCTAGACAGGAGTCAGACAGAATATCTGGAGTGTAGTTTAATGTGCTTTACAGAAACATGGCTGCACCACGAAATATCTGACAACGACGTTTCCATCAACAGCATTTCCACTGTTTTCTGAGTCTTCATCATGTCTTCATCATGAGCCTGAGTCTTCATCATGTCTTCATCATGAGCCTAAGTCTTCATCATGAGCCCGAGTCTTCATCATGTCTTCATCATGAGCCTGAGTCTTCATCATGAGAATACTGGAAAAGACTCATAATGCGACTTGGAAACATTGTTTTTTGCATCGAGAGGCTTTAGCAGCAAAGGACATGGTGCCAGGATGTCGTCAAAGTGATGAACCACGTAAGAAATACAGCGCAAAGAAAACCTGGTGCTTTCAAAAGCTGTGCAAAGACCTGGGCAGTGAGCACATACAGGTGCTGTATCATGCAGAAGTTCGCTGGCTTTCGAGGGAAAAGATACTCTCACGCTTTTACGTGCTTAGAAATTGCAGCCTTCCTTTCACAGAACAATTTGCCTCTTGCTGACCTGCTTCATGGTGATGTGTGGTAGCTGTCTCGACGACGTGTTCAAACAGCTAAACACATTAAATGTTTCAATGCAAGGGAGGGGACACAATATTTACGAACAATCGGAAAAATCAAGGAGGTCACACTGACACTTAATATTCCTCAAAACACAATGTTGTTCGGCAGGTATCCCCTGATAGGAATCCCCTGAACTCTACAGTTCAGTTTTGGTTCTTGAAACTTGAATGACATTATCTGTTAACACTTGTTTAAATAGCATGCCTGTGTATGTAGGCTACTTTTCACTATTATTCGTTATAATCACTCGTCTGTGCTGTTATTTATTTATTATTATAACTATTTGTTTAAGGGATATAAACATGTTGTTGTTTATTTCTTGACTCTATTAGTACCGTAACAGTTTTTACTTTGATTTTTCTAAATCTGGTCTGAAATATATGTTTTGTTTGTTGGGGGGGAATAATAAAACACCATACACACTTCTGTATTTACCTTCTCACTGAAATGATTGCAAAGCTGTCATGTTGGTGAACAAAAGTAACACAACGGTTCAAATTTGATTCTAGAAACTTGATGACCATCGCCAGTTCAAACTTGTTTAAAAAGCATAGTGCTGTGAAGGGATATCATCTGCCTCGCATGGCACTAACAATGTTGAGGAGGTGGTTTTGTTCCCATGGACTACATATACTAAAAATGTATGCACTGTTCTTCACTTTACTTAAACGTGTATGCTGAGAAGCATTTACAGTGGGGCAAAAAAGTATTTAGTCAGCCACCAATTGTGCAAGTTCTCCCACTTAAAAAGATGAGAGGCCTGTAATTTTCATCCTAGGTACACTTCAACTATGAGAGACAGAATGGGGGGAAAGAATCCAGGAAATCACATTGTAGGATTTTTAATGAATGAATTGGTAAATTCCTCGGTAAAATAAGTATTTGGTCACCTACAAACAAACAAGATTTCTGGCTCTCACAGACCTGTAACTTATTCTTTAAGAGCCTCCTCTGTCCTCCACTCGTTAACTGTATTAATGGCACTTGGTTTAACTCGTTATCAGTATAAAAGACACCTGTCCACAACCTCAAACAGTCACACTCCAAACTCCACTATGGCCAAGACCAAAGAGCTGTCAAAGGACACCCGAAAAACAAAATTGTAGACCTGCACCAGGCTGGGAAGACTGCATCTGCAATAGGTAAGCAGCTTGGTGTGAAGAAATCAACTGTGGGAGCAATTATTAGAAAATGGAAGACATACAAGACCACTGATAATCTCCTTCGATCTGGGGCTCCACGTAAGATCTCACCCTGTGGGGTCAAAATGATCACAAGAACGGTGAGCAAAAATCCCAGAACCACACGGGGGGACCTAGTCAATGACCTGCAGAGAGCTGGGACCAAAGTAACAAAGGCTACCATCAGTAACACACTACGCCGCCAGGGACTCAAATCCTGCAGTGCCAGACGGTGTCCCCCTGCTTAAGCCAGTACATGTCCAGGCCCGTCTGAAGTTTGCTAGAGAGCATTTAGATGATCCAGAAGAGGATTGGGAGAATGTCATATGGTCAGATGAAACCAAAATAGAACTTTTTGGTAAAAACTCAACTGGACGTGTTTGGAGGAGAAAGAATGCTGAGTTGCATTCAAAGAACACCTTACCTACTGTGAAACATGGGGGTGGAAACATCATGCTTTGGGGCTGTTTTTCTGCAAAGGGACCAGGACGACTGATCCGTGTAAAGGAAAGAATGAATGGGGCCATGTATCGTGAGATTTTGAGTGACATCCTCCTTCCATCAGCAAGGGCATTGAAGATGAAACGTGGCTGGGTCTTTCAGCATGACAATGATCCCAAACACACCACCCGGGCAACGAAGGAGTGGCTTCGTAAGAAGCATTTCAAGGTCCTGGAGTGGCCTAGCCAGTCTCCAGATCTCAACCCCATAGAAAATCTTTGGAGGGAGTTGAAAGTCCGTGTTTTAGTATGTGATTTTCTGGATTTTTTTTTCTCATTTTGTCTCTCATGGTTAAGGTATACCTAGGATGACAATTGCAGGCCTCTCTCATCTTTTTAAGTAGGAGAACTTGCACAATTGGTGGCTGACTAAATACTTTTTTGCCCCACTGTATATATATATATATCTGTGTGGAGACATGTGTGTGTGTGTGTTTGTGTGTGTGTGTGTGGTACCTGTGGTTGTTGAGGGATGTTGAAGCCTGGGTCTCTGGGTCCAACGCTGACAAACCGCTGGGCTGGAGATGAAGTGGGGGTGGAGTACGCTTCACAAAACACACATATACACAAAGTTTAGTTTACCAAGAACAAGCTGACGGGGTTTTGTGTATGTTAGGGATGACATTTGGCAAAGTGTACATTATAACTTTCTTAGGACTTGAAACGTTTTAGACTTCATAGGCAACACCTTTCTGCTGTGTGTGTGAATTGGATTTCCAATCACATATTTTTGCCACTGTAAGCTAGGTAGCTAGCATTTCTAATGGGACCAAATCAAAGCCCACATGTATTACTTTTATTTGTATACTGCTCTAGTTAGCAGAGAAACTGCAATAGCGGCTGTATACGGTTCTTCTGTTACGAAGTGAAGTTGTTGGTCGTGGAGTTTGAAAAAGAGCACACGTTCCACACTTACCTTTTTGACCGTTATGAGGGCTACCCGATTCTAGGTACTTGTAGTGCATT
Organism: Harpagifer antarcticus; assembly: GCA_902827135.1. Taxonomy (NCBI): domain Eukaryota; kingdom Metazoa; phylum Chordata; class Actinopteri; order Perciformes; family Harpagiferidae; genus Harpagifer; species Harpagifer antarcticus. The sequence continues at coordinate 1,072,007 of CADEHL010000857.1, read as the reverse complement.
TTACCATACTTGGCATTGGAGGCACTTTTGTTTTTCTGTTTGTTTAGTATATTAGAATTAAAGGAACTACATATTTTGAGAACTTCTGTTCAGCAAAGCTCTCTTATCTTTGAAAATGTAAGTAGATGTAATTGACTATGTTTCCTGTGTAAATAAAGACTTCCTTAAACTAAAAAACATGGCTGACCAAGCTATTGCTGCCTCGCTCCGTTAACCAGAGCAGAACAATTGTTCCTTTCTGGATTTTTTGCTTTTGTTAACCTGGCTAATTATCTATTTTCTACAAATCAGTCCATTCGTTCTGAAACTTTTCAATGAACAAATCAAAAGCAGAAGGAACAGTCTTGGTAATCCTAGCTCAGACTGTAAGCAGGGGGAACTGTTAGCCTTTCATCTTTCAACAATTTCCCTAACTCAAGCTGTGGAAGTATATAAATCAGAATTCATAGTGTTGTCAGATTAAATAATAATAATTCTTTAAGTCATTATTTAAAGATCTGGGTCAGAGTGAGGACAAATCTTTATTTCCTGCTAAAAATGAAGTACATTTGGACTCCACTCAAGCTGAAAGCAACCCAAAACAGAAGTGATGAAAATATAATATTACCATGTGTTGTAAATGTGTATAAATGAGGAGGATTACATATTAGTGTTTTTTTGCCAACAACAGTAAATAGACACTAAACCCTTAAATAAAATTAAATCCAATTACATGCAGTCACCCCTCACAGATTACGAATAATGTCTTTAGATTTTGAAGTCCATCTTAGATTATCTAATCAAATATTGTTATGTTTAATTAACAAGTTTTCTTGGTTGTGAAGGCGTCACATGATTCACAATTATGTATACATCTTGGGTATCATTTAAAAGTTAAGAAATAATAAAAACATCGTATTATTTGCACTCACTGGGTGAGGTGGGTGAGTTTCCTCCACCGTCGGAGGAGGTGGAGGGTGGCTTGGCGTCGACAGGAAGTGGGACGGGACGGGCCATCGGGGGAGGTGGAGGGGGGGGGCAGCATGGGCGTCGGCAAGAAAGGATTGTGGACCTTTCCCTGGGAGCTACCATTCGGCTGAAGGAGGGAAGTTAAAAGAGCATTTAAAACAAACATATTCACAGTATGTAGAGCAGG